>CM039622.1:26046609-26646609 GCA_022457165.1 Juglans mandshurica
CACGACTCGACGATGTGGCCCAGGCCCATTGGAAAAATCAGATGACCTAAAGGTCATCTTCTTCCTCCAGTTGGCTACTGTTCACGTGCACAGTACCTGTTCCATAGCAGCACCGCGGTGGTGCGCGCTGCACCCCGATGGTGCGCCCTGCGCTAGGTGCACGCAACACCTTGTGGTGGTGCGCATAGCACCACTGCATTGGTGCTCGCAGCACCTTGCAGTGCGCTGCCATGTTTTTTTTTTTTTTAATCCAGATAAAAAAAAGGATAAAAAAGACACTAGACAAATCTCAAGCATATGCGAGAAAAAGTTATAAACTCGAAGCAACTATAAAGGCTTTGATATCAATGTTAGAATGCACAGCGGAAAAATACCTCAAGCTCAGCTTATAAAATTGCTCCACAAGTTTCTCCAGATTGATAAATCCCAAGCGTTTCCTATTAGTGGCAAAGTGTACTATGTAGTATAAAATTAAATTAGAGTAACACTTAACAAATCCACAACCTAAATATTTTATCAAGAGAGAATAAAAAGAAAGAGAGTTTGTATATTTCAGATGATTCCAAAAAGCCATGCGTTACACTGAACAATAAATGGCAGTAACGAGCAAATAAGCCATGCGTTACACTGCAGTTAAGGGGGTCAGCCCCACGTGAGCGCCCCTTCATCTAACATGTAGGCAGTCCCCCCCCCCCCCCCCCCCCCCCAACAAATGCAGTCCGCATCGTCCGCATCACTCTAGATGCACAGACTCAACTAGAAACATTTTGACCTTTTTCCAAGCTAGCTCCTCAAGTTGATTCATAGAAGATCCTGAAGTAACATCCATACATTAACTTTTTCTAATTAATGTATGATTATTTCTAATATTATGTTCTAATTATTTTAACTTTTTAAATTTTTTCTATCTTTAATTTATAATTTATATTAGTTTGATTTTTTTAAAATACAAGTTTTATTATGATGTTTTATTGATAGTATTTAACTATTTTTTTTGTTTTCATTTTCTAATCAAGTCGATTTTCTAAATTTATTTTGTTTGTATACTTTTTTATTTCACTTTATGTTTAGTTTTCTTATTTTAGGTTTGAGTAATATGTTGAATGTGTTCTTTTATTTTTAAAATTGTAAGTGTAGGTGACTTGTTTGTACGTGATTCGTCATAACATGGCAAATTATTGCCACTTCATAAGTTTTTGTGGATGAATTAATAAAATTTGGACGAAGTGATCAATTTGATATATGGACATTACCTCAAAGATCTTTCCGAAACTTTTTCAACTTATGGAGTGGTTTGGAAAAAGGTCTAACCCCATGAGCGTATATAGTAATGAACAGGATTTTATAAAGAGAAATATAAAGTTATCAAAGGAATAGAGCTGATAAGAGTCTTTTATAATCCATACCTTCTTGATCAAATAGTCTCTTTTGAACTTTTAGGGATAAGAACATCAGTGAAGCGTTTCAACATCTACAAAGAAACACCATGCACTGATAAAAAGAAATACTGAGTGTCACAAAAACTATATTGTAAAGGCTCCAAAATGTATTAAATGCCCCACATCATAAATCTTACTTATTTTCCCATTCTCTCCCTCACCAATTGCATCTCATGTTTTAAGTATAAAAGATCAAAATTATAAGCACAATCCTAAAAGTTCATTTCGATGTTTATTTTTTTCATTTACATTCATTCAGCATACCCTCTAATTCCTTAATCACTAACATTTTATCTTATTTCCCAAAAAAGAATTCTAATCAAAACAATCATACAAAAAATGCTTGTCAATTCGGGAATTTTAAAGAGCTAGTCTTTTCCTTCAAATACTAACATTTCTATACAGCAAATAAGTCTCTTTCACATAAAAATGAAAACTATGTGAAAGAGATTATTTCTTACCATATATCAACAATTTAATATTTTTCAAAAAAAATAAAAAACAATTTAATAAATATATATTATTTTCTCTCTGTTTCTCTCATTCACTGACTGAATCTCTAATGTTTTAAGCCCAATCCCGAAATCTTCAGGTTATCACAACAAAATAGGCACCATTTAACAATTTGATCTACCTGGACAAAAGGCATCACTCAGTGCCTGGTAGATGACCACCTTCTTAACCAAGGCCTTGTTGCAACTGCATCAAACAAGAAAGAAAAAAAATCCCAATCAAGCTAAAAATGCTGCACTAAATATAGGCATTCTAAAAAGCAGTCAAAACTAAATTTTCAACTGAGAATGAAATTCTTGACAACTTAACATGGTTTTTAACTCTGGAACATCCTTGGCCATTCTCATTACCTCATGGGGAAGCAATGTAGATTTCAGTAATCCTGGGATTGTGAATCGATCATATCAAGATTTTGGTCAACTTGAGAAAACAGATGGAGTGAAGGTTGAATCCTATTTTGTTTGTGAAGTTCCTGATCTTAAATATCGCAATACTTCACTCAATCACCAAATTTGGCCAAACAAACAACACGAAACATAGAAAAGAACTTTGAACAGCACCTAAATGGGGTTCTTGGAGATACAAGTATACCACCTTATGTTCGCTTACATTTGTTACTCAACATTGCCAATCTTATTGGGCATAAAAATGTAAAGCATTTTGACCACCCTTTGAAATTCAACTACACTATATTGTTTTTTACAGAACTTGGTACGTCTATCATCACAACCAAGAGCTTCAGATAAAAGAAAATGGGGAACAACTGAACAATAAAAGAAAAGGTCGTTTAGAAGGAATAAAACGCGTACGTCAGATATTTTAAAGAATTTGAGAAATGTTGCTTTTAAAATCTTCAACCTGTTCGGCCTTCAGCTCAAGTAGTTCGAACAAAGATGCTTTAATTCCCAAAGAATTTGAAAGAACAACAAATATTAGTTAAATAATCAGGATTTGAGTATATTATTTCAATTAAGCAAACAAAGAAAGGAACAACTCTGTTTTTCTTCCACAAAAATCTCTCGGCAAACAAACAGTATATTTGCAATTTTCAACTCAATTAGCTTTATCGAATGTACCTTCATCGAATGCCTTTGATCGCCATCTATGTGCTTTAGTAGCTACTTCCCTCAAATTCTTTTCAATATATAAGGAAAACACATAAAAGATAGTTACAATGTTTAGATTATAGAAAACGAAAGATAATGTTGGAAAATAATTGATTCAGGGACCTTACGAAGGTTTCTACTAAGAGATCAAATGAGAGAAAGAAATCCCACATATCTCTCTCTCTCTCTCTCTCTCTCTCTCGCTCGCTAGCTCGCTCAAATCTCTCTTGCAAATGGCTCCCTCTGTATATAAATGGGTGGGATTTTTGGTTCTTTACCGTTGCGGCAGGGGACAACATTTTTGTATATATTTTTCAAAAATAAAAGGGAGGTGGCATTCGGCAAAGAGCAACGGCTTCTTTTTGGGTTCTTTTTAAATTCAATTGAGTCTCTCTTCTAAATGGGTATTTCTGTTTCATACTTTCCTTCGAGAATTTGTATTACAAATAAACTGAAATCTCAAATTTGGGACCTAAATTCAGACTGGAACAAAATTTTAATCATTAAAAATTTGGAATTTCAAAAAATATTGTTAGCAAGAAATTTTATAACTCCCAACAAATATGTTATATAATAATAGAGAATACCAAAAACATTTGTCATTTATGTTATAAGTATCCCATAGATAGAATAGTCTGCAAGAGTTTTTAGAAATTGAAAGTTTGTTTTTAGAGATGGGATGAGATAAGATGAGATTAAAGTTAAAAAGTTTAATAAAATATTATTACAATATATTTTTTAATATTATTTTTGTTTTGAGATTTGAAAAAGTTGAATTGAGAAATTTGAAAAAATTGTAATGATGAAATGAGAGGTTTTTAAAATTTTAAATTTTAGTCTTGAAAGCAAACCAAGCTGACTTCAACACACCAAAACAGAATATATTGATGTGTTTTTATAGATAACAATCTCAGTCTATACAAAACTGTAAGTTACATTTGGCACGATAGCTATGTGATAATGATAAGATAAACATGAGTACTACAATTTGATCTTTGGCATCTTCTTACCTTTACCTTAGGAATATTGTTTAGCTAATTTATTTTGTTTTAGAAAAGTGTTAAGTTTGATGCAAGACTCGTGCAAAATTAATTCTTAATTCATGTGATTAGTGTCATATGACTAAATTAATAAATATAAGTTTGACGTGTTTTTTTATTTGTGATGTATAAATATTGTGTCATACCCCAAGACTCTTTAGCCTGTGGTTGTGACATAGATAAATAGTATGGATGTTGATTAATTTATTTGTGATTAATCCAAATTAATTATCAGATTTCACTACGTTACAAGGAGATATTTTCGCTCGTTAGGGACAAAGAATGTCAACAATTTTTTTGAATTGAGTATACTTCTATAAAACCATGTAATTTTAAATAGAGTATACTCCTATAAAATGATATTATTTTTATAAGTTATTTTATAAAAATATTATTCATTTAAAATATGATTGTATAAAGAATTAATTGTAAACGACTGTATAAGTCATGTATATGTATTTTTTTTAACAATAAACCAACCACTCCCATGAGCGTTTCCATTTTCGACTTGACACGTTGCAATGGAAAAGTGAATTACGAGAAGTAAAGAAGAAGCTTTCATATGATCAGGCTATGTCCTTATATTTCATTAATTAATTATGAATGCATGCAATGTTTTTTCTTTTTAAGTTGATATGAACAGAGAAAAAATTACGTAACTTTGAGTTTTGTTTAGTTAATAACTTAATTAGATTCACTGTTCAAATCGAAGAAACAAAAATACCTTGCTATTGATCATTCTCCCCTAAATTATAAAGTCAATATATGTACAGAGAACATGTACGTACAGGATATAAAAACCCACATGACTAGAAGATCAGACCAATTCAGATAAGCATTATATGAAAATCAAGATAAAAAATGGACGATAAAGGATCCGAAATTTTAGTTAAATTCTAGCTGTGTATGTGCTAGCAATTCAATTCAAATTAATGTACTTGAGTTTGAGTTTGTGTACGGAGATACTTGCAACGATGTTAGTTTGGCTTGTATCTTGAGTCACAAATATAATTTCCTTTATGGAATGAAATTAAATCTATTTCTTATAAAAAAAATGTACAATGATAATAAGAGTAATGCTACGTACAGTAGTGAAGTATGTAAATGCAGTGCAGTCGTTTTGAAAAAGAGTGTGGTCTACTATTAAAACATTAATTTCTTTTCATGTGGGTCCCGTATTTATTCACTTTTTTCAAAAAAACTGCATGACACTTGTACATTTACGACTATAAGTATCATTTCTCTAATAATAATGTACGTAGCGCCCATGCAATCATCCTAGGAGTAGAGTACTGTTAGGGCTTGGTCTCTTGGAATCAGCTAAGAAGGCAAATTGGACGTACGTACGTAAGTGACCCAACTGTCCCAACTCTTATAGTAATCTTTATTGACAAGGAAATCTAACTTAATTTCTGGTATAAATTATCCCTAGTCTTCCACGAAAGAATTATATTATTTGCCTGCCAAAATCTCAATTCAAGAATCGTGACAATGGATCTTCTTTACGTAGCAGTCATTCTTCTGATTATTCTAGTAGCGTTATTCGGCTGGCTTCTTGAGAAGTGCATAACCCTATTATTATTACTAAGGCATACTGATCATATTATTATGCCAAGAATCAAGAACCACGAAATACAACGACTCATGCGGCCACCTGTTTTGGCACCAACGAATTACTGCAACAAAGAGAATGAAGCACCATCACATCAATATACCGTCGATGGTGGAAGCTGCAGCCGCTGCTTGATTTGCTTGGAAGAGATCGGGAATGGAGAATGGTGCCGAGTGTTTCCTAAGTGCAACCACTGCTTTCATGTAACCTGCATTGATTCATGGCTGATTAATGGTCCAAATTATACTTGCCCCCTTTGTCGTACTTCTTTAGAAGAAGATGAAATCATCTCGCCGCCTCTTATTAATTATGTTGTTATTTTTTGTGAGAGTGATTGATTTGTGGATACTATATAGGTTTTCTTCTCTTTTTTCTTTCTGTTTTGTTTTTATTTTTCTGCTGACGAAGGCGATTGGGTTTTCCACCATTTGGACCTTTGGTAATAATTGGTACCCAAGGCTCCTTTTTCTCAAAATTAGAATATGAAAGAATATTGTTCTTTTGGTCGAGATTCTTTGTACATATTTGCGAGCTTTTCTTATTTTCTTTAATCTCGTTGCATTCCTTGGTCATTACTCATTAGAGTTACAGCAACGTGCATGAAGGGAGACGGAGGAGAAAAGTACTACAATTACAAAAAGATTTTATAAAAGTAAACTTATAAACAAACTTAATTTGATGTGATACATTAGATTGTAAAATTATTAATTTTTGTTGTAAAGTAGATCTAATATATTATATGAAATCGTATCAATTTATTGGTTTATTGTTAGAAGATCATTTTGTGACTAAAGCATTTATTGAAAAAGAAACATAGAATTTTTTTTTTTTTTTTTGGTGTGTGTGATAGAATTTAATAATAGGAAAAGGATTTTATTTAGGCCTCGTTTGGTTACACAATTCAGATGAGATAAGATGAGATGTTTTGTTGAAATATGAATAAAATATTGTTATAATATTATTTTTAATATTATTTTTGTTTTGAGATTTAAAAAAGTTGAGTTATTTATTATATTTTATAAAGGAATTTGAAAAAATTGTAATAATTATATGACTAAATGAGATAGTTTGGTTTTGTGTAACCAATTAACCAACCCTTAAAAGAAAATGTTGGAAGATTATTAAGCTTTCAACTCAAAGTTGGATCAGTGCTCTCAAAAGCTGCTCTACTAGGAAACCAGATTAGTGCAAGTTTTGCCCTTGAAATGGAGTTATTCTAGAAATTAAGACATGACAGAAAGATATTGGATGAAGTGGGAATTATATGACATGATTGCCTGTTATGTCATGTCATATAATTTCAATTCAAAATTCTCATCTCATCTCAAACCAGATCTCATCTCATCTCATCTCATCTCAGTACTTCATACAATATTATCTATTGACAATAAACTATTCAAAGAAAGATAGACAATATCATGCCAATGATCAGCATGATGACCAATGATTTAGAGAAGCAACATTGCATTCCTTTTAAAAAAAAGTGAGATTCATTATTAAATAATTAATTTTTTTTTTATATAAGTCTCATATTTATTCATTATTTTTAAAAAAAAAGTGTGCGGCTCTTGTGCACTCTAATCTTCAAACCCAATTGAAAACAAAAATCCATTTTCTTCAAATCTTTAAAGCAAAGCCAGAACCAAGAATAATAGCTTAGACCAACTTGGAAACAATTCTGTGAGGCTTGTGTTGGTCTATAGAGTGAATAACTATTTGGTCAACCCTTGAGAGCCGAATTTATATAGAATTTGACAAAGAATAAGTAAAGTCTAGACCCACACTAACCCATTACTCAACCTGTATATATTTGCTTGATTCAGAACTTTATAGGGAGTAATCAACCCGTATAGATTTCCCCACATTCTTCTCATCACAAATTTCACAAATTCCCACCCTTTCGTTTGACAAATTTTCCAAGTCACACAGTAACAAATTCAAGCACATATGAATAAAAGAAAAAGCTTTGATCTTGGATATTACTTGGTTCGACATCGAGGTCAAGTGGATAGCAGCTGATTCACCAATTTGAGCAAGACGAAAGGGTGGGAAAGATTTGAAAGAGATTTGCTGAAAAGGTGCAGCCGACAAAGAACTCTTTCGTTTTTTGGCTTTTTGAGTTTTATTTTATTTTATTTTATAATATAAACGCAAATGCCACGTCAGTGGTGTGCACATACAGGCATATATTCCGCCTGTATGTAGCAGCTCTAAAAAAAAAAAATGCTCACAGGTGCAGGTGTAGGGTTGAGTCTATTATATAGGTTATAGGTGTAATTGATCTATCTTATTGACACTTCTATGAGGAAACGTGGCTACCGAAAGTAATGTTATTATAAAAAAAACAAGTGTTATTTATCATTCTACACTAAATATTAATATGTAATTTATTATTTTTATCATTTTATTTATATATATATATATATTTAACATTAAAATATGTGTATTTAGATAAAATAAAATGACAAATTATATGGTGTAGGTTGATAAGTAGAATTTCTCATTTGTTTTAGAGGCAAATCATATAAATTATTTAGTATTTAACCCATATTTAATCAAACAATTCCACAAGCGCATTGGCATAAGTGCATGCATCAATTGAAAGTTGCCAAAGACCTAAATTCTCTAATTCTATCTATTTTGTTATATTTCTAGTTTTCCCAAACAAAGATATGGAGTTAGTGAAACAAAATATCCAATGAAGGCATCAAAACAATAGCTTGTAGACTTGTAGTGCTCTTTTATCAATCTGGTTGTCTAACCATAACCTTTTAGTACAATTATTGGATTACAAAAAATCACTTCTTGCAACGAAACCCTTTGTAGGGGGGTTTTCCCCTCCTATTGGCCCGTTGAGCAAGCCCATGAGTGATCTCTGGGGAGTGAGTCAAAGAGCCCATCAAGCCTAACGACCCTCCTCTAAAAGGAGTTAGTGGGCCTCTACAGAGTACTCAGCTCATGAGGAAAACTCGCCAATGAAGCAACCCAAGCGTGGGAAAAGCGGACAAACCTTCAAGATGGCCAACCAAGAAAATGTACAACAACCAGTGATGGGGACAGTAGACAGTATACAAATTCCAGTGATGGGGACATAAGAAAGTGTATAATTACCACATTTTCTTATTTAACGTATTTGTATGTTTTTATGTGTCTTACTTACTTTCTCTGCTATTTCATGCACATATTCAACTGAGGATGGATGGAACACAACCTTCGACGACAGATGGAATACAATCAGAAAATAGTTTGAATGCCACTAGTGGAGTATGTTGTGTGTTGACGATGGTTTGATGTTGTGTATTGATGGTGATTTAAGAAGTTGTGATGGTGGTTGTGAGATGTTGTGTATTGGTGGTCGTGAGTTGGTATGTATTGGTTGTTATCTTATATATTGTGTGTTGGTGGTGGTGAAATGTTGTGTATTGGTTGTGATTTGCAAAAATTGTGTTGGTAATTTTAGATTTTGTGTGTTGATGGTGGCTTGAGATTACTTCTCTAATTTACTTGTGAATGTGCTTTGTCATTACTGTTATGCAAACATGTAATTTAAGTTGTTTTCTCGTATCAAGTACAAGAAAAGCCTGCTTTGGATGTCATGGAGGCATAGCACTGGTGATGGGAAGATTTACTTGTAAATACTTAGTATAAAGATTGGTGTTGTTTATGTATTAAAATGCCCGAAACTTGTAGTTTATGGGGAACTTCATGTATGGACTAAACATGTATTTGAGCTGCCGTTTTGTATCCAAGTACTCAATTTATGCAAATTTGATTGAATGTGATTAGTATAATTTAAATAAAGATTATATAGATCCGTAGCTGCAATGGATGCTTTGAAAATTAAGCTGAGTTTGATACTGCTTGCCATGTCCAGGGAAAAAAAAAACTTTAAGCACACCAATTATTTATTCATGAATCGACAATCAAATCCATGTAAACTGGGTTTTTAACATGTTCATTTCAAAAAAGATTGCAACTTTGGTAAGCAAAAGTGGCACTTCAAAGCTAAATAAAATCTCAAATACACAACAATTCTCAATGATGAGTTTGAAGATCACTAAACCTAAATAAAGTCTTAAGTACATATGCGGTGTCTTACTCAAGTTACAAATGCTAATACCCTAATACCAGTTCTTCATCATTACAAAAGTCCCCATGTATTTGATCGTATCAAATACAATGAAATAAATATGGCGAACAACCAATACACACGAAGTAGTGTGCGTGCATGCCGCATGTCGGCTACGCGCTTTTGAAGCTAGGCTTCATCATTGTGGAGTACGAGCTCCCTCTTCCCAATCTCTTCTTCTCTGGTTTTAAACGCTTAATCTTTCCTTAACAATTATGCTTCTCTTTATACAAGGATTTTCTCTCTGACATCACTACTATCTGCCTACTTGAAATATTTGTAGTATGGTATTCCCTAATTATACACAAATCAAAAAGTATGTTTGATGTCAGAAATTTGAATAAAACATTATGCCTTGAGTAAATACTATTAATTGTGCGTACCTCTTTATTGTACTATGGATATCCAAAGAATGGTCTCCCTAGATTTCTTAGAGTATTTGATATTCTAAGTTGAGCATATTTCCCACAGGTGCAAATTGGATAGTCTATCAAAGTATGATTAATAATCGATGATGAAGCAACCAATGAAAGTCAACTATTATTACAACACCCTCAGAATTGCGTGACACTTAGGGGTCCAAAATGAACACTTACCCAAGAAGAAACCCAACCATCACTTAGTGTAAATGAAGCACTAAGCAGTAAAGGAGCAAATTCCAAAATATATGATACCAATTACAAGAAAATTGATCTTACTTATAGTTCTTAAAACATGAAACAATTGTAGCTTCAACATTCTACATTAATGATGAAACACACACTACAAGAAAACTGCTTATTTGCGACCAGTTAATTCCAGCGAAATAACTATTTGCAGCTAAAATTGGTCGCGAATAGTCTTTTGGTTGCAATAAATTAGTCACAAAAACCCGATTTTCTTGTAGTGACAACCCGACATTTGCAGCATACTCTCAGGACTACATATTATAGCCATCTACAAACTAGCAAATTGACAATGAAGCAAAGGGATGGTTTACAGATTCCCCATGACTTTTATATACACAATACAAATCAATCACCGAAACATCTCTTACTTAGAACATCCAAAGTGATAATCTTGTTTAGAGCAGCAGTCCAAACCAAAAGCATACACCCTAAAGACAACACACTAAAGAAAACAATAGGCGTCATGAACAAGGCTAGTTGAAGAAAACATCTCAAGGTCAGTAGAAACTAGAAACCATTAAGCTCATAGATAACGAGGCAGCAAGGAAGTATATGGCAATAATTTTAGATTTTTCAACCAAAAATGTCGAGAAATTTAAGTAAAACCACATGACAGTGATCAAAATACTACGTAACCAATAGCAAAACCCAAGTCAAAAGTGGGGCACTGAACCCCAAAGAAGAGACATTTAGTTAACAGTAAATGTCTTGCCAAGATACAGTGACCTTTTTTTTCTTTTGTTCTTGCCAAGATACAGTAAGAGCAGATCAAAACGCACCGGTTTTACATACATCAGCTGCACTTCTTCAGTTGTCTTGAAGTAAAACACATCGTTTTCATTTGATCGGGGCATTTTACTCCACGTAGGATACCGTCCCCCCGCGTTCAGACTTTTTCTTTTTTTCCTTGGCTACACCTGTGAGCAGTACAATCACATAGTCATATTTATCCTCATCGGGGGGTTAAGTAAAACAACTACCAAACTTATATGATATGCTATAAGTAATTATACTTCTATATGCAATTTTATTTTTTGGCAGAGTCCAACAATACGGTAGAATAGTCTATGATAATGACTTGATAATTGATAAGAGTGTCTTCGGCTGCTCATTCAATAAATAAATAAAATATAAAATATAAATAAAAAGAAAAGAATAGAAATTTACATAGTTTAGCGTTATGCCTTTAGCCAAGAGTCGTATTTGAGGATGAAATCTACTATATTCTTTAATTATACAACTTCTTTCTTACATAATTCTCAATACAATAAAAAAAAAATACGAATGATGAAAGGTTGAAAAAGATGCCGATCCTGGAAAATGATCCTACTTGCCTTCTATCACTTTCATTTTTGAATAATGAAAGTATTTTTATAAAATGATATTACTTTTATATAATATTTTATAATTTTTACGTATGTCAGTCTATCGTATTTATTATCTTTTATTATTATTTTTTTTTTATCCCACCTCTTCGTTTTACTCTTGACAATGGGATGGACCAATTTATTTTAGGAAAAATATTCACAGCAGCCTAACATCCTCAACACACTTAAAGAAAAAAAAAATTGTGAAGGGAGTGCTGCGGCTTCCGGATGGTGCCCAGCATTTCCCTTTATTTTATATCCAACAATACTGTTTTGATTTTTTCTGGTCCACAAGTCTTAATAATTAATATTACATACAAATAAAAATAGGTATATATATCCATTTCAGTTTTTTTTTTTTTTAAATTATACTTAAGAGTGAAAGTGATAGAAGGCATACTTGAGAAGTGTTGAGAATGTTTGTAAATAGTTATGAGTAGAGATTGAAGTAGGTTTGTGAGTCCCATTAAGAGTATTTTGAGTTGTTTGGATGTATGAAGTATGTTGAGTTGAATAAATAATTGAAAAATATTTGGGTCCCGTCAATGATTGATTTTTTTTTAATGATGATTTTATTTATATATAATAGTGATAAATATTATAATGATTTTATTTTTTATTTATATATAATAATGATAAATATTATAGAATGTTTGTGAATAATTATGAGTAGAGATTGAAGTGGGTTTGTGGGTCCCATTGAAAATATTTTGAATGAGTAATGCAGTCGTAGAATGCGCAAACGCCGTGCAGTCGCTTTGAAAAAGAGTGGAGTCTACTATTAAAAAACTAATTTCTTTTCATGTAGATCTCATATTTCTTTTTTTTTTCAAAGCGACTTTACGACACTTGCACACTCACGACTGCAAGTATCATTTCTCATTTTGAATTGTTTGGATGTATAAAATATGTTGAGTTGTAAATTTTTTGATAAATAATTGAAAAATGTGTAGGTCTCGTCAATAATTATTTTTTTTAATGATAATTTTATTTATATATAATAGTGATAAATATTATAATAAAAAAAATTTATACGAAGATAATTCACTGTATTTGACATGTGAAATATTTTCACGAGTACGAAAATATTTGAAAAATTTTGAGTTATCTTCGCTGCCCAAACGTACACAACTAGCATTCTGTTTTCCAAAATTGAAAAATAAAACCGGAGCCGAAATCTGATTTGGTCCGGAGCGTGTATTTAACCCTAGCTTTCCATCGCAGCGTTTCTTTCGCAGTCCAAAATTCGAAAGGGCAATGAGGAAGCTGAAACACAAGCCCAAAGAACCAGTCGAAACTCCCCGACACGACGCCATTCCGCCCTCCTCCGGCGTTTTCACAACCCTCTTCGGCGACGTCCCGAAACAAAACGCCGCCTCCGTCTCTTCCATTTTCTCCGACGACAATCCATATAGGAGAAAGCCCCTTGAATCATCGACGCCCGGGCTAGGTTTTCCTCAAGCTGAATCTCTCAGAAGAACTGACGATGTTGGCAGGTCTGAAAGCCCTAATCTTTCTGATGAACTGAATAAGAAGAAGAAGAAGGACAAGAGGAAGAGGGACAAGGAGACGACGCCTGAAAATCCTATACTCGAGTCGGATCCCGTCGCTGGAGCTTCGGAGACTGCATTGGGGACGAAGAAGTCGAAAAAGGAGAAACCCCAAAACCTTAATATTGGAAATGGATCAAATGGTGCATTAGAAGACGGCAAAGTTGGAAACCCTAAGTTGGGTTCTGAGTCCAATGGGGCATCGGAGAAAGAGAGAGGGAAACCCTCTGAATTAGGTCCCAATACAAACGAAGAAGACCCTAATTTGGGTTCGGGTTCAAAAGCAAGCGGTTCTCTTAATAATATGAATAAGAAGAAGAGGAAACGGGATGAGCTTGAGAGAGAGTACGAGGCGAGGAAATACGGTGCGGCAGAGGTGGAGGAGAGAGAAGAGGCAGAGGGAGGCTCGAAAGAGAAGAAGAAAATTGTGGGGGAGAAAAGAAAAACAGTGGATAATGTGGAGGACATGGTGGTTTCACCGGATGGTTTTGACGATGAGAGCAAGCTTTTGAGGACAGTGTTTGTTGGGAACTTGCCCCTGAAGGTGAAGAAGAAGGCTCTAACTAAGGAATTCAAACAATTCGGGGAGGTGGAGTCTGTCAGGATCCGTTCTGTGCCTATTGTGGATGTGAGCGTTCCATAATAATCCTGTATCCTTTTTTACTTTTAACGTATGCAAGAAATAGATATGTTTATTTTGTTAAATTTAACTTAGTTGTGATTTATGCCAATGATTTTTTTTTTTTCAGACCAAAAAGCCGAGAAAGGGGGCGATAATTACAAAGCAATTCAATGAAGCTGTTGACAGGTGATAACTGTTGTTTGGATTTGTACAAAATTGATTGTTTTGCTTATTTGATTATATTGATCCATAAGGTTTTTTACTGCTTTCATTTGTGTCGTCTATTTATTTTGGCTTGGTCTGTCGGTTGTATAGTTTTTTTTTGGGACTTCGCTTTGCTATAATGAATTTTTCATCTTTCCTGTTTGGTGGAAGTCTTTTAACGTTCTATTGTTTAATTGATAATTGGTCCATGCTTGCTATGTTTGTGTTGTTTATGCTACTGTAAACTTCTTTTTTTGTGTCGCTTCTTCAATCAGTTTCATTTTTTCTGATGAAAAAGTTTCATTGCAGTGTCCATGCTTACATTGTGTTTAAAAGTGAGGAATCCGCTCAGGCTTCTTTGACCCATAACATGGCTGTGGTATATTCTTATCTCAACTCTTGGTCTCTGTGTGTTTCTGTCTCAAGTTCAGTTTTTCTGCGATCTGAATTCTAAGCTACTATGTCACTGTTTTCTTGAACTGTTTCTAGTTTGGAGGAAATCACATCCGTGTTGACAGGGCGTGCCCACCTCGTAAGAAGCTAAAAGGGGAGAATGGTTCATTTTATGATATCAAAAGAACTGTTTTTGTGGGCAACCTTCCATATGATGTAAAGGTAACTTCTTTGCATTGATTTTTGTGTGCGTGCACTCCAAATTCTAAATGTACTGTCACTGAATCTGGGTTTATTTCCCCTTTTTTTCATTTTGCAGGATGAACAACTTTATCAGTTGTTTTCTGGCATTGACAATCTGGGATCCAGCATTGAAGCAGTTAGGGTCATTAGACATTCTCATATAAGTTTGGGGAAGGGTATTGCTTACGTCTTGTTTAAAACAAGGGTATGATCTTTTAATCTCAGAACTTATTGGTTAATTAGAAGAAATTAATGTGATCTATTGGTGAATGCTTACTGAGCCTTTAAACATCTAAAACCAGGGTAGTGAGGACTTAGATGGAATTTGCACCTTCTTCTTCGATTCAAATTGAGCTACTCTTAAATTAATGTTTACGTTGAACTTGTCAGGGTGCAGTCTAATGGTCAAAATTTGGGTTTGAGATGAGTTGTAGACAGGCATCCTGGGTTTTAATTCCTGTAGATTGCTTGATACATGATTTTGGAGGGTGGGGCTGTGTATTCGAGCTTCACTCCCTAAGGGTGAGTTCAAAAGGCCCTGCCTTGGTGAGGTTTCACATCATCCAAAAAATCTGTATGTGGATTGAAGAAAGTGCAAAACTGTATGTGAGGTTTGTTAATAGTGAACTTGGGGGCGATAACCTTTCCATTTTTCTCTCTTTTGCAACATTTTCCTTACCACCAAAGTTGTTGAAGTAATTTCTGCTGGCTATTTAGTATTAACAGTGTGTTGTGTCATTAGCTGTTTGTGCACATCTTCGAAGGCTGAACATCCATCAGAAAAGCTTTAGAGTCTTTCAATATGCTGTTATTTAGAGTCTCTGGACAAAGCAGGATTAATTTGTCTCTCTCATAGCATATTTAGAGATGAAGCCCGGGGTAGTGCAAGGAGATAATATTTTAAATTTGTTGTTTTTGTCAATAGAGGGAAGACGAAAGCGGGGGCATTACGAAGACGTTCTCATAGAGGGTGTTTTGGGTGGAGTATTAGTCTAGGGAATCAATGGGTTGGGGTTGGGGAGGTGTGTTTTATTCCAACTCGGGCTTGATGTATTTTGGGTAGTTTTTCACGGCTTTTTGGGTCATTAGGAGCTCTCTAGTATGTGCTAAGTGTTTTCTTGTATACATACAGTGTACTTGGCTACCTCCTATTGATATATATAATATTTTTACTTATCATATTGATCGAAGGACTTCAGAGGCCATATTCGTCACCTATTGATTTTCTTCTAAATTGTATTGCCATACAGATTTTGCTAATAGGGCTCTAGTGGAGCTTGCTTTATGTTGTTAAGGATGGTTGAAATGCTTCAGATAAAAGTTTGTGAGCAGATCTTTTTATAAGGATAACAATTGCAGAAGCTCTGGTCAATTTAGTGACAAATGTAGATTGAGAATCAGAAAATAAGCTGATAAATCTGTCCTTGAGTAGTCTGTATGATCATCAAATGTCCTTATAGAGTTTTAAGATTTTGTCCAGCTATTAAATTAATCATTAATTACACGGCTATGTGTATTTTCAGGAAGCTGCAAATTTGGTTGTTAAGAAACGGAACTTGAAACTTCAAGATCGAGAGCTGAGAATCTCTCATGCAAGAAGAGATTCCACCCCATCTTCCACCCCAACTAAGAGGCCATATTCGTCACCTTCTCAGCCTGCTAATTCTCCTGCTAAGAGGTTGGCTTTGGAACGAAGGACTTCAGAGGGCAATAACAGGGCAAATACAAAAGCTCCCCTGTCCTACCAGGGCTTGCGTGCAAGCAAATCTGGTGTCCAAAAGAAAGCTTATCCTAAAAGTATTAGGTCATTCAATATGAACTCTAATAATCAGAAAGGAGAGAAATTGAAAGAACAGAAGGGGAAAAGACCGGCGGTTGCGGCAAGGAAGGTACAAGCACTAGCACAAGCGTTCAAGGTTGGTGGTTCAGCAGCACAAGGAGGGGTAAAACGTAAGCCAGATAGCCAGACACCAGAGAGCTTCAAGAGGAAGAACAAGAAATTCAAGAAATCCAAATAGGTACAAGAGGAAAGAAAGGCTCTTCATATTGTAGGCATGACTCCGGTTAGATGGGAATGGCTGTATGTTGAGGGGATTATGATATCGGTAGCTTGTATCATGAATTTATGGTCGTCACAACTCCCTGCTAGGGAATCTCAAATATTTCAATTTGTTTCGAAATGGAAAGTTTAAGTTCATTGAATTATAAAAAGTTTCGAATCTTTAAGAAAAAATGTAAGAACAACGCTGTTTCATGGATTTTTTGAAAAATAAATAAATAAATAAATAAAAATAGCTTCTTTGTTTTTGTCCTTTCTAAGGGTAAACTTCATCGTTTAATGGATAATTGAGATAGAAACTGGAGTGCATGTTGGTTTCTATATTTTAGGCAAGTAAATCTACGTCGATTTCATTTTCCTCTAAATTAAAAGAGATTAAATGAAGATTTTTCAAAAGTATAAAGAGAAACTAGTCTTTTATTTTTTGTGAGAGAATAATTTGATAATTTTCTTCGAAATAGGAAGAGGAGATTCCCAATGTATGGGAGAATCTCCCTCGATAGCCCACGGCACTTGCAGATGGCAGTGGAGCCAGAAAAACTTCCCACGGGTTCACAGCACAAGGAGAAGGAGCACAGGTTCAGATTGTGCAATTACTTTGCAGAGATTCGCACCACTATTCGAGCACGCGGATTGCAGGAGCACGGTTTCAAACCGTACACCACGCGTAACGGTCGACGGAGGCCACTCTGTGATGAACAATGGTGCTTGCATCGATGAGGAGAGGATGACGGAACAGGAATCCCTTGTAGCTGTGTGCTGCTGTTGAAGAACAAAGAAGTCACTGTGGGAAGGAGCTTACAGAAGTTGGGGAAGAAGGGCACGAACGTACGAGAAAGAGGTGGGGTGCCGATTCACTCTGCATTTCTAAGAGGCTTTCGACTCTTATAAACAAAATCTTCTGCATCATCCGATATTTATAAATTCAGTTCCAAGTAATTCTCAGTATCGCTTAGTAACTAAATCATCTGATTCTCCCAATATTAAATTTAATTGTAATGATTCTTGTTTAAATAATTAAAACATTTTTTTTGAAGGATTTTGAAAATTCTTTTTCTTACCAAAATATTTTTCTTGTAAAAATTATAAGGTTTTTTTATAAAAATCATCACACTTACTACATCTTTTCTTGGTGTGAGGTTTAGCAAATTTATCAGAATATTTGTGCTTCTTCTAGAAGGAATAATAGGAGGAAGGCTAACTTGTTCACAGAAATTTCTTATTTCTTTTTTTTTATCGGTAAACAAATTTTTATTGATCAAAAGGGAGACATAGAGTGTTCAAGTACACGGGACATATACATGAATACATGGAGTGTCTAGCTTAGAGATACAAGAAACTCATGAAAAGACCTGCCATGAAAATCAATTACAATCGACCAATGGAGTAAAGTATTGAAAAATAAAATTCTAAGCTCTTCCATTGATCTTTCTTGATCTTCAAAGCATCTTGCATTCCGCTCCCTCCAAATGCACCACCATAGACAAATAGGTAGCATCTTCCATATGGATGCAATTTGAGTGTTGCCCCTAATACCTCTCCAAGAGGCTAAAAAATCACACACCCTTTCCGGCATCACCCACGCTAACCCCACCCGTGCTAAGACATCTGTCCATAAAGTCATGGCAACCTCACAATGTAGTAATAGATGGTCAACGGACTCACCACTCTTCTTACACATGTAACACCAATTTATAGCGATAATGCCACGTTTCCTTAGGTTATCAATGGTAAGAATCTTCCCCAAAGATGTTGTCCATACAAAAAAAACTGCCTTTAGAGGTGCCTTTGTCTTCCAAATATTTTTCCATGGGAACAGGACTGAGTTGTGCAAGTTTAAGGAATGGAAGAAAGAGCAAGCCGTGAACACTCCCTTCTTAGATGGACGCCAACATATCTTGTCTTCTCCTTCCCCCGACACACTAGTGGAATATACAAAA
Source organism: Juglans mandshurica (assembly GCA_022457165.1). Lineage (NCBI taxonomy): Eukaryota > Viridiplantae > Streptophyta > Magnoliopsida > Fagales > Juglandaceae > Juglans > Juglans mandshurica. The sequence goes on from CM039622.1 coordinate 26,065,495, forward strand.
TCAAAAAAGGCCGAAAGGTCGTCCATCTCCCAATCTTGTGCATCTCTATGAAAAGTGAGGTTCCATTGGGAAGAGCCATTGGAAGAGATAATCAGATTTGCGATAGAAGCTTCTTTCCTTCTTGCTAGGCTATAAACTTGTGGATAAACATCCTTGAGTGCCCGATCACCACACCATAAGTCATGCCCGAACTTTACCTTAGATCTGTTGCCGACTTTGAAGCAAGTAAGTGCTGCATATGTGTCCCACCCTCTTCTAATGTCTTTCCAAAGCCCAACTCCATGAGGTCCACTCACCGCATTAGAACACCACCCTCCCCAAGATTCCCCGTGCTTCAAAGCAATAACGGTTCGCCACAAGGCCTCCCGTTCTTGGTGATATCTCCATAACCATTTGCCAAGCAAGGCTTGATTGAAAGTTCTCAAATTCCGTATACCCAAACCTCCTTCTTTGATAGGGGAACAAATTGTAGCCCATTTCACCAAGTGAAATTTAAACTCATCTTTGATCCCTCCCCATAGGAAATCACGTTGAATTTTCTCCATGTGATGAGCCACCTTAGTAGGGAGCGGAAATAAGGAAAGGAAATATGTTGGTAAGTTAGACAGAGTACTTTTTATGAGAGTCACCCGGCCCCCTTTAGATAAGTACATCCTCTTCCAACCAGCTAGGTTCCTCTCCATTTTTTCTATTACAACATCCCAAATAGATTTCGATTTGAACGCCGCACCTAATGGAAGGCCAAGATATTTCATGGGTAGCTGAGTTATCTTACCCTCCAAGATGGATGCCAGACTCTCCACATTGGGTACATGTCCCAATGTAGAGAGTCTGGCACTACCTCTGATTTAGCCAAGTTCACCTTCAAGCCTTACACGACTTCAAAGCATAATAAAAGAGCTCTCAAAGCTCGGATTTTGCTCCCGTCTGGCCTCACAAAAGATTAGTGTATCATCAGCAAACAAAAGGTGAGTGACGTTAAGCAAACCTGAACTTGCCTCTCCCACTGAGAATCCTGATATGAATCCTCCCTCTACCGCCCCTGAAATCATCTTGCTGAAAGCTTCCATCACAAAAACAAAGAGAATAGGAGAAAGAGGGTCTCCTTGTCGCAAACCTCGGGAGCTCTTAAAAAAACCTTTGGATGTGTCATTCACCAAAACAGAGAAACAAGGCGTGGAAATACAATGAAGGATCCAGGAACACCATTTAGAGCCAAAGCCGTATCTTTCCAGCATATAAATTAAGAAACTCCAGTTGACGTGATCGTAAGCTTTCTCCATGTCTAACTTACAAAGGAGTCCTAGCTCTCCCAATTTAATACGACTCTCCAGACATTTGTTGGCTATAAGCACTGAGTCAAGGATTTGCCTACCTTGAACAAATGCATTTTGAGGCTTCGAAATCAAGCCTTCCATCACCTTACTCAGTCTGTTCGCCAATACTTTGGATAAAATTTTATATAGCCCACCCACCAAACTAATGGGACGAAAATCTTTCACTTCTACAGCACTGGGCTTTTTAGGAATGAGTGCTAAGAATGTACTATTAAGGCTTCTCTCAAACCGCCCGCTTCTATGAAATTCATGAAAAACCTCCATAATATCATCTTTAAGCACATCCCAACATGTCTGGAAGAAAGCCATGGAGAAGCCATAGGGACCTGGGGCTTTATCACCCGCCATACCCTTAATCACCGACCTGACCTCTACCACATCAAATGGCCTCTCAAGTCTTTCCGCAACCTGCGGGTCAAGAACATCAAACACCAACCCGTCAAGTCTCGGTCTCCACTCAAATTGTTCCGAAAACAACTTATCATAGTAATTGACAATGTGGTCTGAGATCTCGGTATGGTTGGAAGAGACCGCCCCATCTATCAACAAAGTATCTATAGCATTGTACCGCCTATGTGAGTTGGCCACTTGGTGAAAAAACTTGGTGCATCTATCCCCTTCCTTTAACCATAAAGCTCGTGATTTCTGACGCCACGATATTTTTTCCAAAAGCGACAACCGTTCAATGTCCGCAATCACTTGGGATTTGCGAGCCCGCTCGGTTTCAGTGCAAACCCTCTCCTCTTCCACACCCTCCATATTCTTAAGCTCCTCCATTAGAATAGATTTCTGACTGTCCACATTACCAAACTCTTGTATATTACACTCCTTCAGGTCCTTTTTCAAAGACTTTAACTTGCAAGCCATCTTATAGCTTGCATTACCATTAAAATGGTAAGAAGACCACCATTGTCTTATTCTGTCCAGAAAACCCTTTGACTTCAACCACATGTTCTCAAATTTAAAATACCTTGGGCCTCTTCTGATGCCCCCACAATTCACAAGAATGGGGAAATGATCTGAATACAACCTGGGAAGTCTCTTCTGAATGAGATCCGGATATTGTGCCTCCCATTCCGGAGAGATTAAAAATCTATCTATCCTCGACCAAGATGGAAGTTCTCGGTTACTAGACCAAGTGAAGGAACCACCTGCAAGAGGAATATCTAGTAAATTCTGTTCAGAAATGAAGTTAGAAAAATCTACCATTGGTGAGTTGAAACCCGAGCCACCTGATCTCTCGCTCGGGAAACGGGTGACGTTAAAATCACCTCCAATACACCAAGGTAAGTCCCATAAACTATTAATACCGGCCAACTCATCCCATAGTAGCCTTTGAGACCGGTCAAGATTAGGCCCATAGACGCCTGCAAAAGCCCACTAATAACCATCCCTTATGTTCTTAAACGAGCATGCCACCACATAATCCCCCATGCAATCTTCCATTTTTTTTACCACTCTTTTGTCCCACATAACTAGTATGCCCCCCGAAGCTCCATTGGACGGTAAATACAGCCATCCCACATGCAAACCGCCCCACAAACTCCTAATAGTACGAAGAGAAATAAGTGCCAGTTTAGTTTCTTGTAGGCAAACAATGTCTACTTTCCAACTACGGAGAAGGGACCTAATAAGTAGTCGTTTATTCGCGTCATTGATCCCTCTCACGTTCCAAGATAAGATTTTAGGCTTCATTAACAAGAGAGACGTCCCTCCCTTTTGCTCTATCTCTCCCCGAGGTTCCCTCCTTATTATCATAGTTAATGGAGCATTGCAATCTTGTCAATTCTCTCTCCTTTTTAGCAGCCGACTTCAGTACCGTGGAGTGACCAGCTTCCATGGCTACTAGGAGAGCCATGAATTGGTCTTCGTACCCTTCACAGGAAATCCCCACCCAACCATGAAGCTCCTCTACTTTTTTTAGTACCCAATCTGATGCTCGAGGTGCAATATGAGGTGGGAGCATCTGTAAGGGTGACGGGCTACCCATCTCCTCCTCTTCTCTGCCCACAGAGTCCCCATAAATGCTCAGCTAACTGGTACCCATCTCCTTTCCAGCGACAGAATCTGCTCCCGCCAAGATAGTGAGTCTTGACCCACCCATAGCTGAGTCTGATTCAACCACATCATCGGGGCTACCTGTGTCTGGTTCAGCATGTTCCAACCACATCATCGGGACTATCTGTGTCTGGTTCGAAGGCATAGGCTCGAATACAGTAGCCAGAGCAACTTCACGTATAAGTCCCAAACCTTCTATGACCTTGTCGCTACTCGCCGACGGCTCCTCTGACGTCGGCGACGTAGTCTGTGCGCCGATACCCTTCATCGTGATAGTCTGTGCAGCATTCGGGCCATCGTGAGCACAGAGGCCGTCGTAAATCTCTTCTACTTGCTCTGGTTCTGTACCAGCCGGCGATGCAACGTCCATCGTGGCTCAGGCCCACTCATCGACGGGCCACCTGCGGCCTGCATCTTCTTCTTCCAGAAGGGTCCTCCCTGCCGTGCCCTCTTGGGTTGGGTCTCAGTAACCTGGGTCTTACCCTTCCCTTGGCCCTTCCCAAACTCTTGGCCCTTAAGCCCACCATCCGTGTCCCCAAGGCCCAAATGGCAACCCGAGCCCACTCCTTCCAAAACATAACCCTCAACGCACCGTATTAACTCCCCAACTCTATTAGTTAGCTCCCCCAACGATTCTTGCACTTCACGTAACTCCATCAAAATTTTTCCTTCTTTCGGTCCCATCACCCCTCTGCCAACACCACCTCCACACTGAGTATCTGCTAAAAAGGGAGGTAATCCCTTTTGCAAGCCTCCCATCACATTGCGCTGCACAGTTCGAGGCACCTCCAGAGCCTCCTTGTACGACTTGGATGGCCAAGTTTCCACCATCTCAGGCGATGGGTTTCTCCCCTGGACACCTACTCTGCCCATGTCCTTCAACACTGCCACCATCTTCCTCCACCCCATTCCTGCCTTGTCTTCAGGTATGAGTATGTAGCTCCTGCGCCCTCCCCCCCAATACATAGCCAAAGCCATATATGAGCCACGAGAGTTAGAGCAACGTTGGGCTGTAAGGCCTCTGTCACCTTCCCGTCGAGCTGAGTAGTAGCCTTTGTTCTCAGCCTTCAAACAAGCCTCCAGTGAGTTAGCCACCCAACTGATAGTCTCTAAACCCAACCATATGCAACTGACTCCTTTCCATCCTTTCTTAGTAATGGACACCCTACCCCCAAGTCTTCTCACCTCAAAAACCTTTGACTCTATAGCTAAACAACTAAAAGAGTTCATTTTGCTAACAGATAATCCGAAATTTCTTATTTCATATTTGACTTTCTTACTATTTTTCATTTGTTGACGAAATAATTTTTTATCATTATATATACTAATACCAAACTTCTTATTTGTACTGATAATATCAACATAAGTGTAATTATCATAATTAATGAGTTCTGAGATATCAGTAAGTTCATCTTTAACTTTATGAGCAAATAAATGAGATAACCTTCAATAAATTTTTCTTTCCAGTAAGACTTATGACTATCGTCCCTAAGCATAACTCTAGAAATAAAAACATCTTGATATCATCTATAATCAGACATTTGACGGTATCTCAAATTATTTAAATAATCGATAATACGAGTAGTAAGGCTAGAGGGAGTTCCAACAAAATGTTTAAGAATAGTATAAATCAAAGTATTAACACTATCAGAGATGCCTCTTCCTATGGTTGTGTCAAAAATAGGTAAACCTTCATCATAATGCTTAACTACATTTCGAATAGTTTCATTTGCTTCATTTGGTAGATGTTTATTCCATCAATATCGAAGCATACTAGAAAATCATGTAGTTAATAAATTAAATGTCTCAGTTTGACTAAGATTATTGTTAGTAACATAAGCATTTGCAACTATGGACATTTTATTCATGGTATTGAGAATTTCTTGTTCAGATAATCCATTAATATTTCATTCATAAAGCATCATTGCTTAGCAGAAGGAACTTCATGTTCCGAAGTCCATTATCAGGAAGAGCAATATATTTCCCATAAATCATTTTTTGAACTTGAATGTTTGCATTAGAAGTAAAATTCTGAATTAACAAAGTTTTATTTAATGAAGTTTTTAAAATAGTTTCAGGATTTAAATGTTTTTAATATCCGATAATAAATACGATAAACTATGGCAAGAGGTTTGCTACCTTCTTTCATATCATACCCAAATGTCAAAATATTTAAAGTCAAAGTTTTAAGAATGTTAGGATCATCCAAAACAAAAGTTAAATCAGGAAAACAATCAAAGTGAACAGGACCACTAAACAGAGAAGATTGAATCATACCAAGTATGCTGGTTTCAAATTTCTTGAACCTATCATCGTGCAAGCAAAGAAGTACCAAAACATTGATGTTTTTCCTCGTGAGAGGTTTAACAACAACTTAAACAGAACCAATATGTAGAAATTTGTAACATTTTACCAAAAAATCTTGAATTGATTTTTTGTTAAACAGGCAACGTTTCTTATGGGTTTTAGAAATAGCATAGGTTTGTTTAACAGTTTTAATATTGAACTCAGTCTTGAAAGCAGATTAAACCCAACTGGTTTTGTAAATAGATTTAGTATTAATTTTTGAGATACTCCATTTATTAAAATCAACATTATTAGTTTCTTCAATAGAAAAGTCATCATCATTAATGATATTAGGGGGTACACTAGATCTATAACTAATAGACGAATTAGATCTAAACATTTTATTTATCATGAAATCAACGAAAACTAAACTTAATCTCACTAATCCTATCTTCACTTATGTGCCTGTTGCATTTCGTAACACATATCCTGGGGTCAAAAATATACCCACTCATTCCTGAACTCTTTTCAAAACAGATCTTACAGACACAGTCCTTGGAATTCTTTACAACCAGGGTGGCGCCAACAAAAATAGAAATTAAACAAGATTAGGAAAATATGAAATAAAGGATGAGAGACAATATAATAGACAAGATGAATAGATATAAATCAGCTACCAGAAACCATCAATGGCTCTAATACCGAATTACCAACAAGGGGAGCGGAAGTAGAGTAGGAGAGTAGTAAAGTGAGGACCAAATGACTAGAGCACCAGATGACTGGAAGTAGTGAAAATGAATACAGAATAATCAATAATCAGTATCAAAGTGATCAATATCATAACTAAGGAATCTAATCTTAGTTTGGAACAATTTGATTTTTTTTAACAGAGACAACAAGATCATTTTATCTAATGATATCTAGAAACCAATTCAAATATATATACATACATACATATATATATATACATACATACATATATATATATATATATATATTCATACATACATGTATATATATATATACATACATATATATATATATATATATATATATATATATATGTACACACTCTCAGCATCCTAACGCAACCAGAGTCTTTCCTCTTAATAGGGATATCATGGACTTGTCTGCTCACAGGTCTTGTTTTAAGTTTCTTCCTTCACATGAAAATAAATGTAAATACATAAAATTATTCGTATAACAGCTAAAATATTTACGGTATAATGACGATTTTCTAAAACGATAAAGGAATGAAATTCCTTTTTTCTAAAAAAAAAAAAAAAAAATGTAATCCCATGCCCGCAGGTGCAGTGTCCTTGCAACGAGACTCTAGGGGGTTAGGCCTAGTTTGTTCGCTATTGATGAACCTTTCATGGGGTTGGGCAGTCAATTGCTTGTAGTTCTCTCTCCCCCTTGTTTTATTTTAAAGAGAAAAGATATTTATAACTGTGAATTGTGTAACCGCTGCATAATCGCTTTGAAAAAAATGAATAAAACATAAGACCCACATAAAAAAAAATTAATTTTTTAATAGTAAATCTCACTCTTTTTCAAAGCCATTATGCGACATTTACGTACTTCACGATTATATGTAAAATTGCTCTATTTTAAATGATCTCTCTCACTCTCAGTTTGTCTGAAAAAGTAGAGAGCCAAAATCTTAAGGAATTGAGCTCAAAGCATGAGATTGAGTACAACAATACGTAAAGTATAGCTGAAAATGTTGCAATCAGGCCCCTAATAAATTAATTATTTCTCAAAGAAGAAAGGGAGTGTTCGTACCCAAAAAGGAAAAAAGACACACACACTGATATATCTACGCCATCAGAGACTTGTATCTAAATTAAATACTGTTCCCCTAACAACAATATATACATAACTATAGAACTGTAGATTAAATGCTTAAATTGAAATTCAATTTGAACATTTTATCCCCAACACCCGCCAATCCTCAAGAACCCAACATCAAACATAATAGAACGTTGAAATCTCATTCACGGCCTGATACTTCCCGACATAATCATCTCCAGTGGCTATAACATTGTTAGTGAAGTCCAGAAGCAGATAGACAGCCATGTACTGCTTTTATTTGATGCTAATCTGTGCAGAAATGAAGTGAAACCCAAATGGCTGCCAGGAGAACAACGGCCCCACGTGCACAAAGCTAGTCTAGCCAGAGGATTGCTAAGATTTACCCTTGCTCACCAACGTGGGGGTGACAGAGACAACTCCAATGAAGAACAGAGTGGCAATTGATTTGAAGTCATAGAGATCCCCTATGGATTGAAGCTCTCCCAGAGTTAGTCCAGCCTACATGCATAGCATCAGTTTCAGTAATAGGTAGGCACCACGCCACTACCAAGAAAAAATAAACAATTACTCATGTTAAATATTTGTATTTGACTTTTTGAGCTAATCCTACCGCACTCCCAGAAAATATCACTAGATGGCTTGGGCTCCCAGACTTCTTGCATTGAAGTCAACGGGGTTCCCCCTCTCCCCCAAACACCATTATACTATATAGATTTATTACAACAAACTATTCAACATGGATTATATCCAGAATTGTTGAACTAGTCTTTAAATGTCCAGTTTCATATCAATATCAAATGTTCAAGGGTTATGTAGCATTCAGCAGATACAATACCTTGACGGTGACAAAAGCTGCAGGAATAAGGCCAAGAATGGTTGCCAAGAAGAAAGTATGATATGGCACATTGACAATTGGTGATGCAAAATTGATAAACGTATTTGGAAATGCTGGAGTTAGTCTTAGAAACAGCATGTAGTTCAACAGCCCCTCTCTTCTTTTAGCCACCTGGAAGTTAGAATTTAGAGTAATTAATTCCAATATGATGACTACTAGAGCTAAAGACAGTTACTAGGAGAGTTAGATTCACCTGGGCTTGAAAGAACTCTAGCTTGTCTGGCCACAGAGAGAAGAGAAGGGGGCGGCCAATCAGCTTTGAGAAAAAATAGCAAGAAGAAGCACCAGCAGTGGCAGAAAATACAACCAGAGCTACACCTTTGAAGACTCCAAAAAGGGCTCCAGCCAGCAATGACATGAAAACAGTACCTGGAATCATAAATGTCTGCATGAAAATGTAAACCATGCAGTACCCAACCAGAACTTGCGCAGTGTAGTCACTTGTGTAGCTCTCAAGGTGATCTCTATGGAACAAGGAGAGGAAACAAAATCGCTATCAATGAGATGTTCCAAAAAAACACTAGCAAGGACCAACATATTTGTTAAACAAGGGGTGAACTTTAATGTATGAACAAGCCAAATCAACTAAAGGAAAACATAAATAAAATATATGGCAACACGTATCAGACCTTATTAGGCAGTAAGTACATGATACGTGTGACTCCAGCAAAGTGTCAAAGGCATGTTGAATTCCATACTTTTTCTACAACTTTTAAGTAAAATCCTAGGGGCCATTTTCTGGTAAAATGGTAATGTTTTGGGCTATTAACTGCAAGTTCATGGCTTTGAATGTTAGAGTGGCCACTGAATTAAAAAACAAAAGTTAAAGAATAGGATCAAATGAAAGCCTCCCAATAGTTGGTAATGACCTTAAGCAACAAATGCTCATTCTTTTCACCTTAAGCAACAACATGACACATGCATATCGTAGTTTCCATGACCCACTTTCAGTTCAGTGGTATCCTAAACTCAGTAAGTTGCTCAAGTGCTCCGCCTAGCACAACATTGTACATTGTACCTACGACTATCCAAGTTAACAGAGATCCAATTCAACATCCAGAAAAATAACCAAGCAGAGGCAAAAGAAACCTATTTGTCCACCCAGCCTAGCAGGTACTAGCTCTAACATTTTCAGAATCGAGTATTGAAATTCTCGTCTGAGCAGGTAGAATTGAAAAAGAATAAAAATCGAGGAACAATAAAAAATCCATTTGTCTTTAAAATGTTTATGGAGGTCATCCAGCTTACAACCAGAGCACTAATAAAAAACATGCCAACCCACCAACCAAACTGCTGCAGATCATACTAGAAGACTCACTATGATTCTATATGAGTCCCTGGTAAGCCACAAACAAGAATCATCAAACAGGCGTTAACAACTCAATAATAACCTGAATCAGCCAACCATGTCATATCCTCCACAAATCCAAATGAGAAACCAAGCCCCTTATCTTCATATCGACCCGTCTCTGCTATACTACTATTTACAAATCAAGAAAAACTTAAACAATAATCCGTTGGAGATCCAGATGGAAAAAACCACTTTTTAAATGATTAGGCTCCAGGACAAAAAAAAAAACTGCTTTGCATCTAAAGTTAATGCTTCCAGATTTTCTTTCTGCTGGAAAATCATTAAAAGCAAATAGAGCAGCGAAAGATCAGCACTCTATGACAGAAAAAGAAAAGAAAAACAAATCAGAATCACAAGCCGATGTGCTAACATTATCAATGTCAATTGTGAAACGAAAAGAAAAAAGAAAGAACCCAGATAAGGCAAACATGCAGATATGCTTATCAATATCCATAATTAGTCCTCTAAGACAAGGATACATAGATCGAAATGAACGCAGAAAATCAGATAATTGAATGGATTCCATGATAAAAGAAGATTTCTAGAGAAAATGAGCTCCTGCAATAAAATTCCCGTGAAAGTGTTTTTTCTTTTATCGGAAAAACCATGACTCCAAGGGAATTTTCCCGCAAAACTCTTTTTCTCTCTCTCCCTCTCTCTCTCTCTCTCTCTCTCTCTCTCTACGTTTCCCAATATGTAAAGAAACGGAAATGATGAAGAACATAATAACAAAAGTACCGAAGGGTTCGAAGTTCTTGGAGGGTACGGGGGAGCTTAAGGAAGCTGTAATCCGATGCGGGCATGGTGAGGTAGACACAAAGAAGGCCCAAGACGAAGCCCAAGATGACGGTGGAAGCCGCCGCAACCTCACAAAAGCTCAATGGAAACTTAGGTCCCGCGGGTCCCACCTCCCCATTGCTCCTCTCTCCCTTCCCCATCTCCCAAACTCCTTCCTTTCCTTTTTTTTCCTTTCCTTTCCTTTCCGTTTAACGGAGGAGAGAGGGAGAAAGAGGGAGGAAAAGGGTAACCTTGACTTGCTTCGTTTGCTTGTGGGGCAATTGCTTCTTCTAGTGGTTGGTGTTGCTGCTCCCCTTCTTCCCCCTCCTTACTTCCTTCCTCTCTCTTTCTCTCCTTATGTAGAGAGAAAACGAAAGCGAGGGAGAAGGCATATTCGTATATCTCAAATAACACCAGACCAAAACACGCTTTTTAAGTTTACTACGGCCTCTACATTTTGTACCTTATTTTCCTTCCTTTCTTTCTTTTTGTCAATTTCTTCTATTCATTTTAGTTGAAAAATCGACAGAACCATAACCTTCGTTCAATTCCTCTTCACAAGATTCGCATAAATTCACATCCAACCAATATATTAGGAGCGAGAGAAAGAAGTGAATCTGCAAGTAAAGTGAAATCACAGTCGTGAGTATGCAAGTATAATACAATCATTTTGAAAAAAATAAATAAATACCGAATCCACGTGAAAAGAAATTAATTTTTTAATAGTAGATCTCATTCTTTTTCAAAATGACTGTACAGCACTTACACACTCCACAACGACACATAGTATCACTCATTAGGAGCTCACGAGTAAAATCCATTTTGTATCTCAGAAAAGAGGAACAAAATAAAAAATAAGGTAAGTTATAGAGATAAATATAACTGTTATAGTTTATTAATAAAGAATTTAATAAAGGTAAATTTATAAATTAAACGTGACTTAATATAATATATCAGATCTATTTTATAACAACAAGTGTTTTATACTCTAATTTACCATATTAAATTATATCAGTATGCAAATTGTTTTTTCTAGAGTAAATATTTCCTTTCTTCCATAAATTATAATAAGGTCTTTAGAATTTATTTTTAAAAGTAAAATTTAAAGAATAACCTCATCTATCAGAATTAGCTATTAGGTAATTTAAGAAGAATTTCAAGACGGAATTAAATCATTTAAATCCATGATATCTTAATTTACAGCTCATTTCAAGAGTATATACAGTAATTATTAAGCATTAATTTAGTTTTTATAAAAATTCGTAAGCTGCTAAACAACTGTATGAGAATAATTGATTCATATAATAAGTTCATTTTTGGACGAAATTAAGTAGACGAATTATTCCAATTTCTTGAGATAATTGCCAAAGGCAAAACTATAAGGAAAATGCTGGAGCTCCCGCTGGGGCTCCAGTGTATTTTATGATGTGTATTTTTTACTTCTTTTTTTATATAGATGTTTTTAATGATTTTAAATATTTTTAAAAAATAAAAAAATTTATAATATTATTAAATAATACTTGCTTAATCACGAAGTAAAATATTAAATATTTTTTTATGATTTTTTATTTTACTTCGTGATTAAGGAAGTATTTTTAAATAATTTTTTTTTTTTTACTTCTTGATTAAAAAAATATTTTTAATGATATTTTAAATTTATTTTATTTTTAAAAAAAATTATATAAAAAACAACTTAAAAAAAGTACATACAATTTCTTAGCTCCCAGCGGGGGCTGTAACACTATCCAAACTATAATATACCACTTGACAGTTCTTTTTGTTAATAATTTTTAACGGAGAATTTCTAACGGATGAGGCTATTTATGAAAGTGTGAATTTATGAACAAATAGATTTCTTATTTAAATAAATAAAAAATAAAAATATTTTATTTCACAAAAGTAAAAAATTAAAGTGGTTTGACTTTGACATTATAAGTTTAATTATAAAATTCTTTTATAGTAAAATAAATCTGAAATATTCATATTATTTTATGAATTTATAATTAAATTAATATACGGCAAGTAGGCCACGATTAGCACGTGGAAGTGTCAACGGCTCGACGACGGGGAAATATTAATCATTGTCGTCGGCATGTGAGCGTACCCGTTATTATGGCGCTAGATGTGGAATAAGAAATGATATTTGTAGTTGTGAGTGTGTAAATATCGTGTAATCATTTTGAAAAAAATGAATAAATATGAAATCTACATAAAAAAAATTAATTTTTTAATAGTAAACTTTACTTTTTTTCAAAACGACTGTACGACATTTGTACATTTTATGACTGTATGTAGCATTAATCGACGTGGAATACCTAGAGTGTTCATTTTGTTTTGCATGCGCCTTTTCGTCTTTTTTTTGCATGTGGATAGGCTTTGTTTTTTTTTTTTTTTAAATAAACCTTTGTATTCATTTCTAAAACTGTATCACTCAGTACATGATCTTTCCTAAGAGTGTTCATCCGGGTTCCAACCCGGGAACCCGGGTGTACCCGGACCGGGACCCGGGTCTTGAACCCGGGCCGGATTGGGCCGGGTCAGACCCGGGCCGGAACCCGGGTTTTCCAAAACCCGGATTCCGGATTCCGGTTTGAACCCGGTTTTTTTTTTTCCAACCCATTAACCTTCCAAAACATTAAAATGCATTATCATGTAAAATGCATTCAATAATACAATTCACTACATATTAAATTAAATTACATTATATTACAAAACACAAAATTATATAATATATGAAAATTACAAAATTTTACTAATTGCATTTTACTAATAAAAGGTATTCAGCTGCTTTTGTCCTTCAAGTGTTTACTAATTGCATCAGCACGTCATGAGAAACTAGAGAACCTGAAAAAACAAAATATATTTATGAGACTACTGTTTGAACACTGTCAACCCACTGAGATTTTGTGTCAAGTTGCTTTTGTGTCAACACACTGAAAAAACTAAAGAAACTAGCTGCTTGAGGCAGAACAATTTAAAATAAAGCAATAAGAGAGATTTATGATAACAGCCACAGGTAGGAAACATTACTTACATATGTAAATAACATATTTTATTTCCCTTTCAGAACTCAGACACTTGAGGCATTAAAATCAAGTTTAAGCAAATTAGTGCCTTATGAACAGAGCATTGCCTTCTCAATTTAAAACCATTCACTCCAAGTTTCATGTTCCCCACTGACATTAAACAAATTAAAGAAAGTACTTACTCTAAATTTTTTTCAGCATCAATGGGAAGAGAGACTCACAGCATCCTCTGTTGAAAATGAAGCTAGATGATCATCTAAAAAAATATTAAAAAATGAGTTAGATAGATAATAAACCAAGATATTAAAAAAATATTTCAAGTTTCAAACTTACCTTCAAGGTCCATCGACTGTACGTATTCTTCTAACTCCCGAATGTCGACAGGTTTAGTCCTTAACCAATTTTGGGTGCAAATGAGGGCTTCGACAGTTTCTGGAGACAATGAACTCCTAAAAGGATCCAATATTCGTCCTCCAGTACTGAATGCAGACTCTGAGGCAACAGTGGAAATGGGGGTGGCTAACACATCACGTGCTACCTCAGCAAGGACAGGATAATTGGCGGCATTAACTTTCATTAAAAGAATTAAGATGGCAAAATGGCATTCCAAACTAGGACAACTAGATTTTATAACTTTCTAAATGTTGAAAATAAAATGTAAACTACCTATTAAAGGCTTAGTCAATAAAAATGTATTTTGTGGGCCTTGTCAACTTGAAAAATGCAAGTGTTTACCATTTTCTTTGTCTTCAATAAAATCTCATGTTCCCCTTGAACTTGTCCACTATGATCTTTGGTGTTCACCTGTTGCATCTCTAAGTGGCTGCAAGTGTTATATCATATTTGTGGATGGTTTTCTAATATTTTCCATTAAACACAAATCTGACTCTTTCACAACCTTTCTTAAGTTCAAATGCTTTGTTGAAAACCAGTTCTCAGCAAAGAAATGCCTGCAATCTGATGGAAGAGAATACCTCTCCAATCAGTTCACTAAATATCTATCCACCAATGGCATAATTCACAAAGTGTCATGTCTACACACTCCACAACAAAATGGAGTGGCAAAAAAAAAAAACACAAGCATGTGGCAGAAATAAGGCTCACACTCCTTGCTCAATCCTTACTACCTAATAAATTATGGGTTGAAACTTTCAACACAACCATTTAACTGATAAATAATTACCTACTCCTATGTTGAATAATCTATCCCCATATGAAGTCTTAAAAAAAATGTTCAAGTAATGTTCAAACTAATGTTATCCCATCCTCAGATTATATACAGAATACAAACTAATGTTCAAGTAAAAAAAATGCATCTTTCTCGGGTATAGCTCAAACCACAAATGATATCGATGTCTCTCAATCCATTAGAGTTTATTTGAGTAGTCATGTAGTGTTTGATGAATTGCAATTTCTAGGAAAGGAATTGTTTCCCTCTTGACTAGGACCATATGCAACTACTGCTACTATAGAGGACAACATCTCTCATCATACTCTAGGTGAAGTTCAGATAAACACTCTCATTCTTCCTATCACTGACCTTACTACTCATTGCTCTCCTATATCTTCTAATGAGTATGAACTGCATGAGCATGTATCACAACCATCTGCACAACCTGAACCTAATATTCCCTCCATTGTATAGTCTGAATCTCATAATGAGTCTTCCTCTTTTTCAGAAGTTGTACAACCCCAAACACAGTCTCTTCACCTTATGACTACTCGAGCCAAATCAGGTTTCTATTGTCCCAAACAATTCCCAGTTTATCAAGTTTATTATACCCTTAAACATCCCTTGTGTGCACTGCATGCCTCCACTATTCCTATTGAACCATCTTTTTACTCTGAAACGTCTAATAAGTTCAAAGAGTGGCAAGCTGCTATGCAAGTTGAATATGAGGCACTACAAGCCAACCAAACATGGGCATTTTGTCCTATACCCTTGGGGGAAAACATCATTTGAAACAATTGGATTTCAGAACCACTACAGGCAGGTTACTATGCGCAGGATGTTGGGGAGGATGCCATGCCATCTTGTTTTAAAAAAATAAAAAACAAAATAAAATTTGACAAAGCATAAAAAATACATGAAAAACTATTGCTTTAGATACTTGGTACTCTTAAGCTATTCTGGGTTTTGGGTTTTGACACACAGAGAAGCAAACCCAAAACAAGAACAAAAATGTTTAAGTCCTAGAATCGGGCTCTCTCCGAAGTGTGAAAATGTTTAGTGAGCTCAAAATGTTCCTAGAATCTCATTCATTCACATCGTATTCCCTCTCCCTTGAAACTACCAAGAGTTCGCAATAATATTTTACTAAAATAGTATTCCCACAATATAAGATAGAGAGAGAGTGAGAGAGAGAGAGAGACTCACGGGGTCACGGCGACGGAGATGCGGCGACGAAGATGATGCGGCGGCAGCAATGGCGCGGCGAGGAGGCACGGATTAGGGTTTTCGTAACGAGAGAGAGAGAGAGATAGCGAGACTGCGAGAGAGACGGACTCGGGCTCGGGGGGGGTGTTTTCGTTTAGACCCGGGTACCGGGTTTAAAACCCGGTACCCGGATTTGTAACCATATCCGGACCGGATAGATCCGGGTTTTTCAACCCGGATTTCGGCCCGAATTTAATCCGGGCTGAAATCCGGAACCGGATCCCGGTTTTCCGGGTTTCGGACCGGGCCGGGAAAAAACCCGGCCCAGTTGAACAGTCCTAATCTTTCCTTCTCTATAATCTTTCTAATACACGCTGCTACCTCTTCTATCTAAATTAACTCAGTGTTTAACAATAAAGCATCCTTTGCTAACACATGTGCTGCCTCGTTTGAATTTCTGTACACAAACTTGACATTCCACCCATTTCTTGTGTTCAACACCTTCTTAACATCTTCTATAACACTTCCATAAAAAGAGAGATCTTCTTGCACTCATTTATTGCATTAACAATAACTTGGGCATCTCCTTCAAAAATTACCTTGTTTAGATTCAAGTCTCTGCAAACTTCCATAGCTTTCCATAGTGCATAATTTAATTTTCTGCAACAACAGGGTCATCTACATTGCTTCTTTGTCCACCCATAGCAACTTCCCCTTCCTCATCTCTTATAATTACCCCTATCCCCCACCTTCCTTCCTTTTTGGCCTTTACAAAGTTCTCCCTTGGCTTTTTCCATTTCAGATTCCTCCTTTCTTCAACACTGCCTTATCTTTCCCTTGAAGTTTGTTGAGCCATTTGGAATTCTTTAAGGCCTTCCCTTGCTTGGACT
This sequence comes from Juglans mandshurica, assembly GCA_022457165.1. NCBI lineage: Eukaryota > Viridiplantae > Streptophyta > Magnoliopsida > Fagales > Juglandaceae > Juglans > Juglans mandshurica. The sequence continues at coordinate 26,082,307 of CM039622.1, forward strand.
TTTAAATTTCCCTTCAAATATGAATTCGTTTCTTCTCAACCATAGGCTCCTCATTACAGTGGTTATCTCTTCCATTTCTGGCTTGCTCAGCTTCTCCATGAGTCTCTCCCACAAAGCTAACAAATCAGTTTCATCCTTGTTCCACTTCTACACCACACTTTGAAATTCTAACCAAATATCATTTACTACAAGACAATGCCATAACACATGCATGGTTGTTTCCTCTTCCTTTTTACATATGGGACAGTAAGGGTTTTTTGAAATTTTCTTGAGGAATAGGTTCCTCCTTGAGGCTGAAAGCTCATTACCAGCTATCCATATAAACAGTTTAACTTTTTCTGGGACATTCGACTCTCACATACTTCTCCACCTTCTATCAACTTCTCTTCCCCCTGAAAATTCACCTTGAGTTGCCTTTTTTCTGTTTAACTTCCACATGGTATGCACTTTTTTACTAAGAATAAGCCTTTTTCTGAAGGGCTCCACACAAGTTTATCTTCAATATCCATTCTACTTATTAGTATACTACAAATCTGGTCTGCTTCTTTCTTGTTAAAAATTATTCTGATCAGCTGCTCATTCCATTCTCCTCTGCACTGCATCAGTTCACTGACTTTTGCATCTCTATCCAAAATTGATATTGGGGATTGTATATTAAATGTTGAGGGAGTACGTAGCCATTCTTGTCCCCATATCTTAATACTTTTGCCATTACCCACCATCCATCTCAGTCCATTTCTCAATAAGTTCACTGCATTCCACACACTCCTCCATATGAGAGATAGTATATGGCCCAATTTCGCCTCCAACAAAGAAGTTGATATGAAATACTTCTCTTTGTAGATCTTAGCTACCATACTTTTCGAGTTCTCAATGAATCTCCACCCCTGCTTGGCCAGCAAAGCCGTATTAAAACTTTCTAGGTCCCTGAACCCAAGTCCACCTCTGCCTTTTTGCTTCTCCATCTTCTCCCAACAGTGCCACTGCACACTGTTGCCTTTTTGTTGGTTGCCCCACCAAAACTTTGCAAGCATTATATGGAGCTCTTTACACAGGCTTTTTGGGAGTTTGAACACACTCATAGTATAAGTTGGAATTGCTTGGAGTACTGCCTTGATCCGAACTTCTTTTCCTATAGTTGACAGAAAGGTGTTTCTCCAGTTATTAACTTTTTTCTAGACTCTTTCTTTAATGCATCTGAAGGTATTATACTTTGATTTTTCCACTACAGAAGGTAACCCCAGGTACTTCTCATAACTATCTCTCATGACTGCTCCCCCTATCTCCATAATCCTCCCTTTTTCATCATCCCTTGAGTTGGAACTAAAACACACAACAGTTTTATCCTTATTTAAAAACTGGCCTGAAGCTCTTTCATATTTCAGTAGCGGGCCTTGTATTCTTACCTAGTACAAGGGGCTATTCCGTTTCCTCCACCCTGGCTTTGTTGGGTATCCATCTCTAACCTCAACTTGTTTTTTTTCATTATTTTTTTTTCATAGCATCTACTATATCCCACTATGGTTCATACTACATGCTTTGAAGAAAGTCTTTTGTTATTAAGAATTTCACTCAATGTTTTAAATTTTGTTTCACTAATCATTTCGATTTAAGTACTGGAACGAAATATTTCAATACTGGTGCATTCTGAAATACAATTTTGAGATTAACTATATATTATATATAAATATTTATATGTATATATAAACTAACAACTAATAGAAGAAATACATGTATATGTAAGTGTGTATCATGTATATATGTGTATATATTTGGAAGAATTGATAATTTATAAAAAGAATATACGTTGAAAAAATCACAAACTTGAGTTGAGACACAAAAAATAAAGAAAAAAAAATAAAAGATTAGAGAAATTATTAAAAATAATGATATCTAAATAAAAAAAGAGAATGATGAGACATATTTAAAGTTACAAAAAAAATTAAAATTATATAAATATATTTTATATTCTAAAATTAATTAAATACTATCTAGATTAAAATTTACAAAAATGTCATTCAAGCATAAAAAAATGACAAAAATAGTTTGAAACGGAATAGCACTTGAAATGCCAATTCCGGCCAAAATGGCCGGAATTTGACCGGAATGGTTGAAATAGAATGGAACGGGCCGGAATTTGGAGCGAAACAGAACAAAGAGGTATAGTGTACCGAATACAACACCGAAATTATTTTCCGGCCGGAATGGCTAGAATGAAACAAAATTTAAAACTAGGGTTTTGCTACACAGTTTCCCACAATTCACGGCACACGGCACACCTGATAAGAGCATTAGCATTGGTCTATGCATATGCAGATACAAAGTCATATTTGCATAATATGACCCTAAAATCCTCCACATTGGTTTATGCATATCCAAATATTTAGCTACCTATGAATAGTGTTTATCCAAATTTGGATAACCACTATTCACCCTACAAATCATATTTTAATCATTATTTCTCTCTCCTCCCACTCTTTCTCTCACAATCCTTTCCTTTTCTCTCTCCTTCAACAACACAACAAACATTCACTTGCACATTCATTTTATTATTATTATATATATATTTTTCATTTTATTATATTTTTAATATAATATATAAAAAAATTATATTTTTTATTATTGCATTTGTATTATTAATATCAAATGTATGTAGTGGATACTAATTACAAAATATATATAAAAAAATTGATTTTAGCAAAAAATTAATAATAATAAAATAATAATATTTTATTTTATTATTATTTTGTCTCAAATATGCATAAGTCAATGTGAAAATTTTGCTTGAATGGCAAAGTGGATATGGAAAAGAAGTGATTTTACATATGTATATGCATAGACTAATGCTAATGTTCAAACATCTTTTTTTTACGCGCGTTTCAATCCTGCCTCTCCCATTTTGCATTTGCAATTTTTGCCCCACCCCCTGCGTCTCCCTTCCCCTGCATTCTCCCCTTGACTAGTTGTTCAAAGTTTTCAGACTCAAGATTGATCGACAAAGTCAAAAAAATATTGATCTGAATTGATTCTCGTTGTCTTTAATGCTGTGAAGTTTCTTCAAAAAGTCCATCAAAGAGGTGGAAGAATCCCTAGACTGAAAACTTAGGAAACAACAGACATTGACGTCCCTGATCTAGAAGTAGAATTCCGAACCAATATTGTTTCCTGCATGCATCTCCCATTTCAAATATCACTTTGATCTGATCTTCATGAAAGTAAGAAATGTCGGTACAACAATACTTGGAAAAGCATATGCTGTCTCGGAAATCGAAGACGTCGTCAATGCCACTGTTAGGGCCAAGTTCCCGATCCCGTCCTCTTCATCGTAATTCTCTAGCTCTTTCTCTCTTCGCTTTCGCTTGGTTCCCAAGAAAATGCATACAAAATCGCACCATGACTAGTTTTCAGCTCCTACTAGGACCGTCCAACTTAATTTATTTGAGATCTTTATTTTTGTTTAACAAAAGCTGAAGAATATAGGTTTTGGAGCTTCGGTTTCTTCCATTTTGTATGATTTTCTCGGTAACCAAATGGAAGAATTTTCCCATTCGGTGAGAGTTTCCCGCTAAGAGAGGGAGAGAATAGCTCCTCAAGTATCATTTCTTCTCTAAATGGAAAAGAAAGAGGGAGGGAGGTTGTAAAAACCATGAGGTGACATAAACGAACCCAGTTTGTTTGGGTGTGCGGTGTGCTCCTACAAAAACCGGATCTTGGAGTAATGTTAGAGAGAAGATATTATAGCAGTGCACACTTTATACTCACTACGTGGTTGCTTCTAGTTGATTGTTCCTAACACTCACTTGAGGAGATGTGTGGTCTAGATGATGACACATCATGTGTACAAAATAAATGCTCTTAATAGTAACTTCTATCTATATTTATTCTATTAAAATTCTTGATCTAGAGGGTTAAAGGCTCAACTATTATCCAACAGTCTTAGAGTTGTTGGATCTTAGTTTAGTTAAATGTTTAATCCTTATTGTCATATTTTTTCATTCCTATTAGAATTCTTCAACTTAAAAACTCCTAATCTTGACGTTTCTCTTTTCTTACGTCAAAAAGTAAACAAGGATGTTTAGGATGCTACTCATCATTTCATACCACACACTACATATTTTAAAAAATAAAGTAAAATTATTCGAGATGATGGGTTCGTCATCCTCCCTGGAAACCCAATGTCCTTGATGGTAATGAGATTCGATCGGTACTTCTTGGGCAATTTGGATTGCAAGAGAAAAGAGAGAGAACTACAGTGCAAAACAGCCCAACTTGCATTTTAAGGCCCTTCCAATTTCAAACTAACAAACCAACACAATGGGCTTAAAAGGTTGCAAAACCCACCTGACCTAAGCTTGGAGACCAATGAATGAGTTCCGACTCTAAAGTCTAAGGTCTCGGTTATTTTTATAATTTTTTTTCAATTCATTTCATCTTATCTAATTATTATAATTTTTTTAAATTTTCATAGAAAATAAAATAAACAATTGAATTTTTTCAAATTTTAAAACAAAAATAATATTAAAAACATATATTATAATAATATTTTATTCAATTTTTAACTTTAATCTCATCTCATCTCATCTGCGACATCATTTCATTGTACAATATGTAATTTTGATGTGTAATAACACATCATTTATTATAAAATCTATTGTACTTAATTAAAATATCAAAATATAAAATAATATTCTTTTACGAAAAATAAATATACTGAACTTCCATATCAACAGTATTCTTTTTTCAATTTTATGTTTGGTCTACCAATATCAAAACCATCTTTTGAGCTTCATTTGTAATCAATTTTTGGGCCCTCTCTCTCAATTGTGTTTGAAAATTTCTTTTGCTTCTACTTGAGAATAGAAAGAAAACCGTATTGGTAGAGCAGATCTAACATGACCACAAATTCTTAAATCAGTCACCAAACAATCAATACAGTCTAATCTGAATTCGCACGGAACCTTATTTGAAAAATCCTTTTTATTAAAATTACATATCTCATAGAACAAAGGAAAAACCCATAAAGTATAAGGAATACATACATATAGGCATAATTCTCGCTAGTCTAGCGAGGAATCCTTTTAAAGTTTCTTCTAACCGCCTGCATAATATATATATATATATATACTAGCAGTAGGATACCGTCCAAGGGACGTTTGCCTAATTTAGTTAATTAAGAATATTAAATTATATTAAAATTTTAATTATTTATATAGTTTTAATTTTTTAAAAATATTTAACAAAATTTTATCATTTATCTAATGATCAAATATTAATATTTTATAAATTAAATTTGATAATTTATTTATGATATGATATTTATATGTTAATTATGCATTTTAAATTAATTTAAATCAGTATTTAAATTTTCACCATTAGATCAAATTTGAAAATTTATAATGAAAGGTTGGATTTAAATCTCAAAAACTTTAATATTTTATAAATTAAAATGGATAATTTATTTATGATATGATATTTGTATGTTAATTATCTATTTTAAATTAATTTAAATCAGTATTTAAATTTTCACCATTGAATCAACTTTGGAGATTTATAATGAAGGGTTGGATTTAAATTCTAAAAACTTTGATTTTTCCCTGATTTTCTCTTTCTCCCTCTCTCTCCTTCCGCTCAGTCGCGTCTTCCCTCTCTCTCACGCGATTTCCTCCCTCAAGCAACCGTGCGCCATCGTGCGGTGTCACCGACCACGTCACCGGATTCCCCTCAAGCCGGCAACCAAACCCTACCGGCGAAGTCTCTTGGCAGCTCCTCCCTTAGCCGCACGCGAGCAACCCAAAATGGGTCTCAACGCACAGGTTCTCCACCCTGCTCCACCAAGCACCACCATCGAGTTCCCCTGACACTGCAGACCATTTCTATGGAACTCACCACCCGTAGCTCCTCCCTAGCCCCACCACGCAGCGCCTCTAGACGCACGAGTTTCTCTCCGTAGCGCCGCCATTAGCCAAGCCCACGCCACCACACCACCACGACAGCCTAGATTCGCTGCCTACAGCCCACGACGCCACCTCCAGCCTTCCACGGCACCTCCCCTGCTCCTCGATGGCCAGCCCTCTACCTCTCCCATTTTGTGATTTCTAGAATTAGGATGATTTACAGTGAGTTTGTGATCATCGTACTGTGATTTTGAGATGATTTCGGTGAGTTTGGAGTTGTGTGATCTATTGTGATTTCGGTGATTTTAAATTTGTACATTTTGTGATTTTGTAGAATTAGGATGATTTGAGTTTGTGATCTGTGATTTTGAGATAATTTCGGTGAGTTTGGTGTTGTGTGATTTTTTTTTAGATGATTTCGGTGAGTTTGGCGGTGTGTGATCTGCTGTGATTTCGGTGATTTTAAATTTGTACATTTTGTGAATATGAGTAATATAAAAATTAAAAGATTTTGGATATTCTAGCAATAGTTTTCTTAACAAAATATATGAATTGTAGAATTTAACTACACTACTCAATGACACAGGAAGCACTAAAAAAATCATTTTATCTAAATGATTTTAATTAATTAAGAATATGATGAGATTTAAATTATATTAAAAATTCTAATTATTTATATGATTTTATTCTCTTAAAAATATTTAACAAAATTCTATTTTTATTTAATGATAAAAGATTAATATTTTATAATAGTATTTTAACAAAATTCTATTATCATTTATTTGAGATTACTGTTCACGTACTCACGTACACTGTTCACATACACTGTTTACGTACACTGTTCATTACTATTCACATGCTCTTTTAAATTATAGGAAGATATATAACATTAAGAAATTTTATTTATGATTGTATATAGACTAACTCTTATAATATTTGGATTTCTTGAACTACTATTTAGCCTCACGACAACTTCTTTCTTGACTTTGTGGTAAAAAATAAAGACGTAAGTGGTCACGACAACTTCTTTCTTGACTTAAATTATTTTCATGAGCAAACTAAAGACGTAAGTGGTCAGCCTTTGTTTCAAGGAGATTAGAAATTCGACTTTGGGTTGGGAATAAAGCATGGCATGGTTGGCAGGAGAATGCTTGCACAGATATTGTTGCATATTTCCCATTTTGAAATGGAAATTCTGTAAATCTAGACAAGTTGTCATGATTCGATAAGTTTAAGAGGCCACACTATATTCTTTACTATGAATTAAAGAGATTTTTAATATGATGTGATATGTGAATTTTGAATAGTCGTGATAACGTCTAGTGAGGGAAATAATGCTAAATACAATTATAAGATATGCAAGCGTCGCACACTCTATTTGAAAAAAAAATGGTTTACTATTAAAAAATTATTTTTTTATATAGATATTATATTTATTCACTTTAGAACGTGCAATACTTACGTACTTTATGACTGTTTTTAGCATTTTTCTAGTGAATGACCTTTTTGAATGAGTTTATCTATATAGTGACTTCTAGTATTCTTAATAACAGTTACTACTTTAGATTTCCCAACACAAGTAATACCGCTAGCACAAATATGTAGTTTGTTTGTTTTTTATCATTTTTTTGTAAATGTTTTTTTTAACATTTTTAATCATTAAGAAAAAAATTTAAAAAATATACAATTTCACTAATAATTACTAACTAAAATTTTTTAAAAAAAATTAAAATATTCAAGCTATAACTTTGAGCGATAACATTGAAGAGGCTAAGAGCACTAGCATTGGCCTAGCCAAATGCCAGTGACTCATCAAATTATAGCCAATTATGTCAAAATTGGTCTACATTGAACTAGCCAAAGCTCAATGGGCTACAATATTTCCATCTGTTTTTCCAAATTTGGCCAGTCACTGTTACTCTTGCAAACATTATTTTATTGACTAAAATTGGCTTCCAACGTCTCTTACTTCCCTTGTTTTTCAGCTCCCTCATTTCCCTTTCTTTCTTCTTCTTTCATTTCCATTTACAGAGAATCCATCGAAGGCATCAACACAGAGTATCTGGACTTCTTTACAGCCACGATTTTTTCCCTAGACTACTGACATCAACATTATATCTTCCCTTGACGATTATTGTGCTTCACAAGGGTAAATTTAATTTTATTTGTTCCTTCAAATATCGGTTTTTCACCTAACTTCTTTTTGCTTGAACTGGTCAGAATGTTATGGTGGTTGGGAAATCATGTTCATGGCTGTGACTTTTTGTTTGCAATATTTTTATAGGGCTTCAGAACCTCCCTCTCGGTCATGAATTTGTCTCTAATGGATTTTTCATGGCTGCTAATTTTGTCTCTGATGGATTTTTCATGGCTGCTAATTTTACATGTTCTATTTGTCTCTGATGGATTTTTCATGGCTACTAATTCTATATGTTCATGGCTGGTAATTTGTCTTTGATGAATTTTTCATGACTGCTAATTTTATATGCCTTGGGTAAGTATATTCAGTTGGAATACATGCTTTCCCGTGGAGAACATTCAATTCCTGCTTCTGAACCAAAAAGACAAAAATCTAAGTCTCTGTCATCTGAATGTCATGGTTTAATTTGTTATGACTTATAAGTTTATATAGTTAGTGACCAAAATTCATTGCTAATATAAAATTGCATCTTGCATAATATTGACACATTGAGTTTATCAAGTGATTCTGGTATTGTTCAGAAACAAACCTTCATCTTTCTACCATCCAACATGACTTCAAAACTTTTAAGTTTCATTTTACTTGGTAGATATTGTGATATTGTTCTAATCAAACCTCGAAGTTTTTTTAATCAAATGCAATGCAATTTTGTGTAGATTCAGCTGGTGGGTCATTTTTTATAATTCATTACTCATTCATACTCTAGTCATGAATTGCCCATTTGAGACCCATTTACTCTTCTTGAAAGTTACTCTTAGCCTGATGAAAACTTAAAGAGACTTGATTGATTAGTACCAATAACCTGCATAGTAGTCATTTATGTGTGTTTGTTTGTGTTACTGGTTGGACCATTTGTGGATTTCGATATTGAATATCAAAATCTGCAAGTTTTTTAAAATATATAATTGTTGGATGTGAGAAAGATTGACAAAATGTGTTTATTGAATAATTAGGTTGAGAAAAAAAAATTGTTAGGAAATAATAATTTTCTTTATTAATTAAATTATTAATTAATATATGGAGTGTATTTGTAAAATATTTAAAAAATTAAAAAAGTATTATTTAATTATATAATATTATTAATTTTTTTTTTATGGGAAATAGACTTCATTTCATTCAATGAAACCAAAGTTACAGATGTGACTGATAAATACAAGAAAAAATCTAGATTACAAGCCAAACTACTCATCTGTTTGGGGCTTCTCACCACACAAGTTTCTTTGTGACAGACATTATCTTAACTTCTATAAGCTTTCAAATGACAAAACCTTTTGAGATATGAGACTCTGTAAGAATAAAGATTTCAATCATGGTTTGTCTGAGAATATAACATTGTAAAAACAAGATAACCAACTCCCATCCTCCAAAGGAGGAGAGGGAAAACCACCCCCATCCTCCAAAGGAGTAGCGGGAAAACCATCCCTCATCCTCCAAAGAAGGAGAGGGTTCTCCTCCTATTGAAAACAAGTCTAATGATCTATTTCTTTTTTATTTTTACCTAACACAAGCAACAAAACAGAAAAACATAGGAAAAACAAAATAAACATAAATACAACAAAATAAAAACTTGAAATACACTGAAAACCGAAAAAACAGTGAGCAAGGAAGTTGTAATGGCATGTGAAGGACACGCGCCACGTTAGGAGTGTGCTAGACCATCGATCCTAAAGCTACCGAGATCGCTGACCCCATAAACGCCTCGCATGGTTGTAGCAGAGCCCACTGTGTGGTGGCGCGTGACTCGCGCGAGTGCCACGCATGCATTTTGACTTGCATGAGTGGATCACGCACCACTCCTTTTGGCAAAACCTTCGGCAGTCTGAAAGATCGGCAGCTTAGGAACACTGCAGTGGGGCGCGAGGTGGTCGCTGGCTACCAGAAAACATCGAACGCCACTTCACCATGCTTTGACCAGAGAAAACAAAAAATAAAACTAAAACACCGATTAAAAAATTAAACACTTGAAGAAAATTGCATCTGGGAGGCTAGTCCAATGTGGGTCACTATCTCTATTGGTTTGGACTTCAGCTAAAAGTTCTAGTTTTAGTAAAAAAATTTGGACTTGGCATATAGTCTAATGGCCTGATGGCTTATAGCTTGGTTCTCCAAATAGAAAATTTGGGTTTGAATCCCACCCCCTAAAAAAAAAAAAAAAAAAAAAAAAAAGAAAGAAAAAAAAAAGGTAGTATGTTCTTTCCCAACACTTGGATTGGCTGATGGTCGGCCGCGGCTAGGCCTTCAATTTCTTATGTACAACCACGTCACAAAAACTTTGAGATGCTAGCCGCATTGAGTGAGCACTTTTGTATAAAATACTCTAGAACAATGGTATGTTAGAAACAGGTGCTCAATTGTCTTAAGGAGTTGTATTGCAGAGAGGGCCCATCACATATTTATCACTATTAAAGCATATGAGTGGCCACGGAGGACCTAACAAGCAACATTTCTTATTTTATCTTCCAAGCAACATTCATAAATAGGGTCTTTTATTATTCGTTTTATTGTTTTTTTTTTCTATATAATTATCGTTCTCATTTTATTTTAGAATTATTTTATTTTGGTCTTTTGCCTCTTTTTTAAAAACCCTTATAGAAAGGCGAATAATAAAATTTTATCATAGTTTGATTAATATTGTTTGTATCCAGTGAATGAATTGTCACGAGGAAGAAAAAGTGCGTGACAAGTGACACGTATCTGTTATAGAACATATTTTAATTGGTCAGCTTTATCATTCACCTTTTGAAAGATGACATTTGCAAGAGTTATATCTAAAGCAATGCTTCCTATACAAGTTTAGGTAATTCTATCTTTAAAATTTTTTTAAATTATAAAAATATCTTTCTTAAAATGATGTTTTTTCTCATTTAATAAAGGGCATGCACATACAATCCTCAAGTGAATATTGCAAATATAATTCTCTTATATCTATACTATTTTCTAACCTAGGGTTGGTATTCTTTGTGCGGAACCACCCATTTCAAAACTCTCCACTCATTGTTGCATTTATTTTTCTTCTTCGTATAGCAATGTTCGTAGGTTTGATGAGTTCCACCTCCTGGAAAGGTACACTTGGAGATCAAATATCTATTTTATAATATGCAACTAAACGTATTGTTTGTTGCAGCCCATTGCGCTAGTTGATGCACTCATCGATTTTGGTTTCGATTAATTTTCTGTGCACTCCAGTTCTAGAAGGATTTGAGTAGCACTGAGATGTCTGTGAATATATTAGAGATGGTTCAATTTAGAGATGTAATGGGATTTATAAATGCATTGGTAATCACTTGAGTATCTCCTTCAATGATAACGTCAGAAAGATGTCAATGTGTAGCGAATAAAAGCATGTGTTACTTGTGAAAATGCTAACCCATCCTTTTCAGCAGTAGGGGACCAACAATCAAATGTTAAGATCTCCACTACAACAATACAAAGGTATCATTGTCAAAAAAGGGACACAAAGGCCTCAATGCCGACTCAATTTGTGGAGTCAAGTGATTTAGGGGGAATGTGTGACTCTTGTGAAAGTAAGATTTTATATAATTCTAAGTGATCTATGATTGATAGCTACGCCCTACTGCCTAAAATGTGTAGCTCTGTTTTTTCTTTTCACATTGTACTGTTATGTTTGACTTTTTTTCTTGCATTTTGGGTACCAATTTTCTTATGAATTCTCTCTTATCTTCGTGGGAAACAAATTAGGCTGAGTTTCCATGACAAGTTGCAATCACAATCGCCTTCATTTACTCGATTTTTGCAGTCCATTTTCCATTTAATTCCAATAGGTATATTGGGTTTGTGTAAGACCTGAATTTAGTAATCTATTGTCTAAATTTAAATAATTATTGATGGGATGATTCATAAATAGTAACATCTCACAATCTCAACTTTAATAGTTGTCAATTCGGAAAATGGCAATGGCTTAGTTTCTAAAATAAGTAGGAAATACTTTAACCACAAAGAGATTACATAAAAGCAATCTCACAAATTGATGTGACTTGATATTATTCGTTAGATTGTAAAATTACTTTTCTTATAAAATAGATCTAACTCAGATGAAGTCACGTCAATTTGTGTGATTATTTTGTATACTTTTTTTGTGGATATAGCAGTACTCTAAATAAATTGGGACAATTGATTTGTGAGAAATGCTACTTATCATCTTCACACTACACACGATTTGTCATTTTTATCTTTATATTTAAGCACACATATTTACACATGTTGGTATGTAGCGTAGGAGATGACAAGTAAAACCTTTCTTTTATTTTTTCCCCTCCAAAGTAGTGCCGGATCTAGAAATTAAATTTTGAGGGGGCTAGTTATTGTTAGAAAATTAAAGTATATGCATATATTTTCTTGATGTAGCTGATTGTAACATATATATAAGACAAAAATATTATAAACATAATTTGAAGTAGAAAAAAGATTACCAATATATCTATCAATTAGAGATTTATGATGGACCATAAGTAGACAAGAGTTTCTCTTTTTTAACAAGAAAAATTAATATATTAATCATTAATTAGAAGGAACAATGTAAGAAAGTAAAAAGAAAAATTATGTGTAAAAAAGATAAAGAATAATAAAAAAAAATTAAAAAAAAAAACCTGAAGGATACCCAAAGAAGAATTGAAAAAACTTTTTAATATATAAGTTTCATGTTTTAAAAACTTTAGAGCTAAAATTTGAAGTTTTAAGAAAAATCCAAGTTTTCAAAAGATTTGGGGATATATATTGTGAATTCTAATAAAACCAAATTCTATGTATTTTTAGTTTTTCTAATAAATAATAAGATTGTTATAATTTTTTTTTATAATTGAGGATTTGTTTTAATTGCAAAGGTAGAAATAAATTTTTTAATGAATTTCTAAAAGATATAAAATATTTCTTTTTTGGGGGAGGTAGTAGTACTGGCCCTCGCCAGCCCCCTTAGATCATCCAATATTTATTACAATTTTCTAAATTTTTAAACAAAAAATAAAAAACAATTCAACTTTTTCAAATCCCAAAATAAAAATAATATTTTATAACAAGATTTTAACTTTATAATATTTTTTATTGAACTTTTTTTCTCTCATTTCCTAAAACTCCATAAAATACTAAACCCAGACTACTATCTCACTATTATTTACAAACTATCTTATTACTATTCACAAGATTTTTATCTCATCTCATTCTCTAAACATTCCAAACCTCCAAGAGAGAGAACAAAATATCCATTTTTAAGTGATCAAGTAACAAGATTCATTAAAATCCCAATTAATATATTTCATGACTATGTTTTGAGAACGAACACGTCTAATGTACTGGGAAACCTCAGTACTGTTGGAAACCTCCCCCACAGAATATCATTAAATTCAACTGAAATGTTGCAATCAACAAAGCTACATGTAGGATTGGTATTGGGGTTATAGCTAGAGAATGTTGGGAAGGAAGACTCATAGGCACAATGAGAATCATGAATAGGAGTCTCTTTCCAAGCAACCATTTTTGGGTATGAGTTGGACTTAACAAACATCAAACTCGAGAGTGATTCTCTTCAAGTTATTCAAGCCATTACAAAAGCTGAAGAGTCGTGGATTTGTAATGGAATGCTTGTTAGTAACATCAGAAACAAAATCCAAAGATTTCAATATTGGTAAGTTCAACATGTTAGAAGATCTGAAGCTAATGTTATAGTACATGTTCTAGCCAAAAATGCTTTACATACATTTTTTTTTATGTTATTGTGAATATGGAGGTTAGTCCTCCCTATATTCAGGCTCTCTTGTAGAGTTATTGATAAATAAAACAATCTTGTTTGGAAAAAAAAAAAAAAAAAACACACATAGTAATGTACCTTCTTTTGGTCTAATATTTCTAATGTAAATAAATTTTTTTCCTTAACATCAAGACCACCAAAGTATACTCCTAAACTTGGAGAAACTTTTCCTAAGAAAAAGATCGCAATTGGACCCCCTTGAAGACTACCTCAAATTCAACCTCGATTTAATTAATTATTAAAGGTTCAACAGCTATTTATTAAAATTTAATGTACACTATCTATTAAGATTGTATCATTGAGATTATTGATGTCGTATTTCGCGGGTCTAGACAACTTCACGCCCTCGATGCCACGATGTGAATTTTTTGGAGCCCCCGGCAGTATTACGGTGAGGCTGTACGGTGACAGGTTGTACGTCGATGGCAATGAATGGAATATAAATGCTGTGAAAGTAAAAAGAAACAACACAAGATTTACGTGGTTTGGTAATATGTCTACGTCCACAGGATTTGGGGAGGGAAGTCTCCAATATAATATATATCCGTTTACAATCACTCATGGATCCTCATATCTCATTATACAGAGAAGGTCGAAGCTCTTCTTGTTGAGTGCGATGTCTTCCTTGAAGGGTTGCTTGAAGAAGAAGATTTGATTAAGGGAGAGCTTGGTCCCTCTCAGAAGTAGAAGTCGTTCATTAGTCTATATATTTTCATCTGGTTGTATACTTTATATATGTACCCCTTGGTTGCGTGTGTCAACTTCCTTTCTTGGCTTACTTTCTTTATGGCATGTTCTAAAGCTCCCTGTCATTATATGACTTATCCTATCGGCGTGTCTGATTTGTTCTCCTTGATCATTTCTTATCTCCTTCTGACATTCACAACCCCTATATCCCTCGTCTCCTCTTTTGTCTCTAGTGATATCTTGATAGGCTGGGGCCAATTTATGGACTAGTTTATTTTTTTTTTCCCTACACAAAGATTGTCTTACCTATCTTATTTTACTTCTCTTTTTATCTATACGTTGATACGACAACATTTGATTAATCGTAAATGTAAAATTTTAAAAAAATAAAATAACTACGGTGTTTGTTATAAATAATACTTATGATCGGAAGACGGTGATACCGAAACAAGAAGAAGGGAAAACAATTTTTTTTTTCATGATAAATAATATTTGCAATAGTGATCTGTATAAATGTCATATAATTTTTTTTTTAAAAAATAAATATAAATCTATATGAAAAAATTAATTTTTAATAATAAATTTCACTCATTTTTATAAAAATTATGCAATACTTGCATAATATCTACTGGACCACTTGTGAGAAGAGAAATTCTTAATCTAATAAGAATAACGAGACTTTTTAAAAGAGTAAACAGCACTCCACGTGGTTTTATTAAGCAAAATGGAGAGAACACTGAGAAAGAAAAATATAATAAAGTAGGAAGAGAATGTTGATAAAAGGAAAGGCTGCGTGAAAATAATGATAACAACTTTAACTTTATGCTAAAAAGAAGAGTTTACTTGTCTGTTTGCTAATAAAACAAAGATGATATTATGTATGTCTTATCATATTTACTATGATTCTTATTATATATATATATATATATTTACTATGATTCGGTCAAACATAATTATCACTTTGATATTATATTTCGATGAAAAATATTAGTTAAACCTAAAAATCCTAGTTGAACTTATAATAGTGATGGATAAAAATGATTGATTGATTTTTTTTAATTTTTTTTATTTAATAGTTAAAAAAATGAATATTAATGAATTGATATTTTTTTATTTTTTAAAAATATTTAAAGATATATAAAAAATATTTAAAAAAAGAAAAAAAATATAAAAATACATTTACACTTATCAGTTTGAATTCATTGATTGATATCAGGCCTTGTAGCACTATCCTATTTCGATATGCCATGTAATTACATGGTGTTTTCAAAATGTGTTTATCCAATGAATCTTTGCATTAATCATTAATGGTTATAGGAAGCTTTAATCATGGCAATTATCTTTTGCGTTTTGACCATTTAACTAAAAAAAAAAAAAAAATCCTTTGATAGAAAAGGAAAAGAAAGAAGAGAAAAATGATAAAAACAAGTTTATTTCTGTTTTAATTGACGTGGACAAGAGGAAAGTATTCCAAAGTCTGATGAGACAGTCTCAAATTGTTGAATTAAAAAGTGAAAAAGCCAAAAAGGAAATTCCCATTTGCAACAGGCAAACACTTTTTTTGGTTGCATAAACATCAGGCTCGAAATTAGTGTGAAGAATATGCTTGTTTGGAGGAATATCATGATTCGAAAATCATTTTTATGCTTCTTCAATGTAGCACATGTGTATCATGCTCTCTAAGTGTGATTGTTTTCGGTATATCATTTTTAAGATTTGGATTTCTTAGAATTACAACTTGAACTTTAAGGTTTAAAGTGAGATAAATAAACGCATACATGAACCTCCCACAACATTTTATAGCCATTTGAGTGAAGTTTTTGGACAAAATTAAATGGATAATAAACATTAAGCGACTCTCTTTATATATCTATCTATCTATCTATCTATCTCTCACTCTAAGTTCTAACGTTTCATTTATAACATTAGGGAAACTCCATCCCTATTTTTCACCATGTGCATCAAAATCAAGATTCATATATCTATCATCTCTTGTTTCCAAAAATCAAAATATGGGGATCATCCCATTTCTTCTTGTCCTTTTTTTTTTCTCGACAAGTAAGTATTTATAGATAAACTAACGGACACAAGACACAAGTTCAGTGGGGTGAGAATCTCCTACAGTCTTTCCAAAGTCAACACACATTATAATATAAAAGTAAGAAAACAAATGGGATGATCGGAGCCAAAAATTTGACTCCCATCCAATTCCCACAAGGGGAGACCACTTGAAGACGGTTTTTGAATAGTCTGATAAACATATTGTTAATCTGTAGCTATAAGCCACAGTACAAAGGAGTGTGCTGCAACGTGTTGGTCTGGATTGGCTGAAAGAAACCTTCAGATCCACTTTCACTTGATCTTCGGTTAGGAAAAACGGGAACATAGTGTAGCAACAAAAAACTGAGACAAATCGCCCACGAGGGGCCACCATTGGCTGTGGCGGCGCATGTAGTACACGCACCACACCTGGAGAGGATTGAAAGGATGGAACAACAAGATTCGACGCTGCTGATCTCAACGGTGGCATGCGTGGAGGCAGAAAGCTTCCGCAGGCGTGGCGGCGGGTGAGATTCGCGCAAGGTATAAACTGCGCGTGAGGTTTATGCGCCACTCGAATGGGAAGATCTCTTTTGCCGTCTTGAAGATTGTTCGCCTGGGGAGGCCGATGACGGGGCGCGTGTCAGACTTTGCTCGCTGGAAAGCAGCATATCACCTAGTTTCGATGCAACTGGAGAAAAGCTAACAAAAAAATCAGTGAAAGAAAAACTTAAACCGAAACTAAGACTGGCGAGGGAGGGAGGTGGGTGAAGCCAAAGCTTCAACCCTCCTCCCCCCAGCGAACGAAGCAAACTCCTGGAGATGGCGATTAGTTACCCAGGTGAGAGAGAAAATAAGAGAAAAAAGAAAAGAAAAGGGATCTCCATTTCTTCTTGCCCTTATTCAAATTTGATAAATGTTTATTTTATGATTAAGAGTATCATTTCCAATTTAACGTAATTGGATTCCATATTCAAAGTTAGGATCGAATCTATTCATTAAATATAATTGATCAACATTTATTATGTACTCGCAAATATTATATTAGATTTGGATAAGATTTTGGATCTGTCTATATTTATTAACCACTTCCGTTATGTTGTTGCTAGTAAATAATAGGTAAATTTGGTCACACACTCCTATACCGGCCTTTTGATTAGCTCCCTGTATATTTTTAGAAATAACACTTTGGTTTTCAGTTATTTAGAAATAGGCATCTCTATCAACTTTTCCCGTCCATCAATATTAGCGGAAAACATTAATAGATTTTCATACATGACAGTTTGTGATTGGACCACGTGTTTTTCATTAATGTTGATGGACGGAAAAATTAACGAAGGGACCTGTTTCTAAATAACTGAAACCACAATATATTATTTCTAAAAAAGAAACAGTTTATAAATTTTTAGAAAAAGTTTTGCCTAACATTTAGATTTTCATAAAGATAAAATCATAAAACACAAAACTTCCATATTTACTCACTTTCACAAATTTCATTATAAAATATATTCAAAACAATTTTAACCAAATAACTTATATTTCTAATCCATTATTATAAAACTCATTGACAAAACACTTCTAATTTTTTAAAAAATAAATTGTAAAAAATCTCAAAATAATCTATAACAAAGTGTGCCTTCGTGATTGAGGATTGATTTGATTATACAAAACTAAATCATCTTATCTCATTTTCTTCTCATATAATTATTATAATTTTTTTAAATTTCTACATAAATTATAATTAATAATTCAATTATTTTTAATTTTGAAATTAAAAAATATTAAATATTTATATTATAATAATATTTTATTTAATTTAATAAAATCATAACAAAACGAGTTTCGCGAGTCGTGACCACCGTCTAATTTCTTAATTATTGAGAATGCAAGGACGAATATATAATTAATAATAAAAAATTCATATGTGCGAAGTATTTTGGGGGAGGAATGCCCATCAAAATCCTTGCTAGGGAAATGTGCCAATTTATAAATTATAGTCCACGTGTCAGAAATTCTGTTGATGACAAGTCGCATCACCAAGTATCCGTATGCACGGTTGGAGTTCTGCAATTATAAATTATATAACCAAGGTCACGCTAGCTTTACTTTCCCACACTACACACCACGCGCACAGACAAACGACTTGAATAAAGTCTACAAGGCCATGACCTTCCGGCTTTCCCGACCCCAGCCCCTGGCTAAGACCACGGTCAAAAATGGTCCACCCGGAGCCGAGCGGAAACGTTGACCCTTCCATTCCCGTCTTGTTACTTTAGCCCACCTCCTTACCTTCACACGCGGTCACTTTGCCCGTGCGGCGCGAATCCGCATATCGTACTCAAGAATGTGCCACGTCTCCTACTAACCTGGTTACTTTATCAAATCCCCTTCCTCCTAACCCTAGTCGAAGCCTCGAAACTATATATATATATCACCTCCTACCTCTGTTACCCTTCTCTCGTGCTCTCTATTTCTTTCTGCCATTGTCGTTCGACTCGTTCTCTCCAAAGCTCTCTTTCTTTAAAGAACCCTTGAAAAGGACGTTGAAGTTCTCTGCTTCGATTTGCTAACCTAGCAAGACTCCTCGAATTGCTCTCTTTTATGTTTGCGTTTTCACATTTGCTGATTTTCTCGTGTTCTCTATACGGGAATTGCCCCCAATGGCTGACGAGTGCAGATTCAGAATAGGATACGCTTTGGCGCCGAAGAAACAGAACAGCTTCATCCGAGACTCTCTGCTGAATCTTGCGGGGTCTCGTGGCGTGGATCTCGTCAAGATTGACCCGACCCTGCCGCTGGTGGATCAGGGCCTATTCGACTGCGTACTACACAAATTGTACGGCGAGGAGTGGAAGCAGCAACTGGAAGAGTTCCGTCTCAGGAACCCTAATGCGGCCATCGTGGACCCCCCCGATGCGATCGAGCGCCTCCACAACCGAATCTCCATGCTACAGGTCGTTTCGGATCTCAGGATAGAGTCCCGGAACGAAACGTTCGGGATCCCCAAGCAAATCGTCATCTACGACAATGAAACCCTCTTCGATGGGCAGGCATGGGAGAGCCTCAAGTTCCCGGTGATCGCAAAGCCCTTGGTCGCCGACGGCAGTGCCAGATCGCACAGAATGAACTTGGTGTTCAATCACGACGGACTAAACAAGCTCAGGCCCCCGATTGTCCTCCAAGAATTCGTGAACCACGGCGGGGTCATCTTCAAGGTCTACGTTGTCGGCCAGTACGTCAGGTGCGTGAAACGCAAGTCGTTGCCGGACGTCTCGGAAGAGAAATTGGGTGTCTCTGAAAGCGTATTGTCGTTTTCGCAGGTATCGAATGTCGCTAGCAACGAAAAGGTTGATGACAAATACTACAAGATGATGCATTTGGACGATACTGAGATGCCGCCGCAGAGTTTCCTCACTGATATCGCCAACGGGCTGCGGCATGCCCTGAAACTGAATCTCTTTAACTTCGATGTTATTCGGGACGCGAGGTCTGGGAGTCGCTACCTTATAATTGACATCAATTACTTTCCCGGGTATGCCAAAGTGCCGGGTTACGAGACTTTATTGACGGATTTCTTCTTGGATGTAGTGAATAACGAAGAGAAGGAGGTGGTGAAGGTGATTAGTTCTGACAAAGATATAAGAAAGATTGTGAGCGATAATTTTTGCAGTGATGGGAATGAAATTGGTCCGGACGAGACGGAGAAGTCGATTCAATCCTGACATCAATGTTAGCAAATTACCCGGTAAATCGGGTGAAGGGTGTGATTTGGGTGTATTGGGGTTTAGGTAGGATATGGTTTTGGTACAGTTGGAATTGAGTAGGTTTCGATGACGGGTATTAGAGTTTTAGCCTCTTGACAGCAATTACGTGTTGTGTCAATGTTGATGATGTATATTCCACCCGCAGTTTTACTCTGGAGATAGGTACTTTCTCATATACTCTTCAAGGCTTTAGGGATGTCGAAAGTTGTACTCTTAGGCTTTTGAGTCTTTCTTGCGTGAAAAACTGATCTTAGTTTGTGACTTTGGCACATTTATTGAATGAGATTCGCCATTTTGTGAATTAAGAGTTCCCGTTTTAATTCTCTTGCACACTCTGTATTATTGAATTTGTTAATTTGTCAATTTTTGTGGGCTTCCTAGCTTGGACAATTAAGGCTGGTAACTTCATACATTGTCAATAAAATACTGCCAGAAAAGACGTTAAGAAAGGAAAACACAGGAGCTTTTTTTTTTTTTTTTTTCCCTTTTTGGTTGGAAATTTCTCGCCTGGAAAGGAGGAGAAAATATATATGAAGATGGAAAGTGAGAAAACTCAATATTCAAATATATATGTACTATTTTAATACATATATTTGATTGATAGTATCTTGTCGTCTTTTAATGCTTTTCTTGAATTAATATAGGCTATCTGATAGATTGTTCTGGTCTATAGTCCTTTTACTGGTGATGAGGGTTTTGTACTTTTGTTGGAAGTTTGGATACAAGAAACTTTTATCTCTGAGTTGTTCACATTATCAAAATGTAATTTACCTTATTTTGCTTGAGATGACATAGCTAGCAGCTTTCATGAACTTATTTTGGTGTGCTCAGACTGGTTTGGGCTTAGTTGTTGGTTTCTGGTATATGTATGTGTTATGTTATGATGAAAATCTAATGATATGATTTTTTTATCGGTTAGCGATATGATTTCCATTCCACTTGTGCCGACTGTTCTGCACAGAAGTATTTTTTCAGTGTATTTGAGGAGGTCTTTTGAGAGTTAGCTCATGAAAAGCACATGCAATCTGATGTTTCAAGTTCTTTTAATAAACAAATATACAAGAGTTGACTTCTTTCTTTTACAAGAAATTTGTTGGGGTCAATTTCTTGTTAATTGGGTTTTGAAGTAATGCATGTGACCAATTGTTTCTAGTGACCAATGTGGACTAGGGGTTATAAAAGTGCCAATATGTACATGACTCATCTAGTGCAAACAGTGTTTATCAACATGGAAAAGGATTTGAGTTCTTACTATCAACACAATTGGAGAGAGTTGACTTGCAGCATTATATTTGTGGATGTTGTCACTAACCTATGTATGAGTCGTATTTGTATACAATGAGCTTTTTCGTGTCGTACAGGCTACAACCTATGTTCAACTCTGTAATTTCTACTCCTTGTACTGGTGTTGGATCCAATGTCACTATAATGGTGTCAAATTTCGAACACCCTGCACTGGAATCAGATTCGCCATGCTCTTTGTTATCTGATCCAATCATCTCTGCTAGCTTTTGTGGATCATTCTTACTGTAAGGTATATCTTCTTTATGAGATATAGACAAAAATTAATTTTCAGCATGTTATCTGATTCAATCATCTCAGCATTTTTGTTGGATGAGTAATATTTATTCTGTAGAGATCAAAGATGAAAATTCCTATTGTTGAAACTTTTAACACGTTCACAAAAATATGTGTTCCTTTAGATCAAATGTTAATGTCCGCAAGATGTGGTTTTGGAAAGGGGATTGAGGTCTGGTTTAAAATGAAGTGAAGTTATTTTTTTTTGTCCTCAGACTTCCTTAGGTACCCTGACAAGTATGACATATACCACGAAGAAAGTAGGAGAAATCAAGCCAAACACTTCTATGCTAGGAAGGTGGAAAATGGTTCAAAATGGGGTTTTGGGTTTCCTTGCTTTTGCCCGTTATCCAAATTGAATATTTTTTTTTGCTTGGTTAATGTTTGAAGATGAATATACAACTCAATTAAGAATCATACTCTGTCACATTCCTATTTAACATATCCTTCTTCACTAGTTCTAGCCATGTCATTTTAGGTGTCCGATCATCACTTTCCATTCCCTCAACTTGAATTAGTCACCTTCTTTTCATTGGTGCATCAGTGAGTCTCCCTAGTTAAACTTTAAAAATGAATATAACCAAGAGATTTTTAAACTGTTAGCTATATATGTGTTCCCTACATAATTAGGGCTTTTCTATCTCTGTAATTGACATTTGGTGTTTTAATAAATTTTATTTTACTTATCAAAAAAAAAAAATATGTGTTTCCTTGAAGTGGTGTTGGAAATATAATGAGAGTGAATGCTGTAGGTGTGCTCAAAGTCTTCTTAGTCCTTTGTGCCGCCTCTATTGGGAATGTTAGCAAGGAATGGGATTTTCCTGGGGAATTACTTAAAACTTTATCAATTCAGATTAGGTGCTCATTAATAGCCGAGGAACTAAATAATATGGCCTTGTGTTGGACAAAGTGGATGGTATAAGTACCATTAGGGCTGAGCACCAACAATGTCGGAGTCGGAGTTCCCTATCTTCGACTCTGACTCCGACTCCAACTCCGACTCCGATTCGCATAGCCTCTGATCCGACTCCGACTTGTCAGAGCGGAGTCGGATTTGGGCTTTTTTTAGCCCATTTGAAATTTCACTTTGACAATCTTAGACTCTTACTAATCAGCTTTGGGCTTCCAGATTTCAGTTTTTAAATTTTTTTTTTTAAATTTCGATTTTATTAAAACATAACTAAAATTGAAAAAATAAATCATTGTACAAATTATTGTTATTATACATTAGTATTATATGTTAATATTTATACATTAGTATTACATATTATTATACATTAGTGTTAGTTACATGGTAGTAATAGTTAATAGTATGGTGTTTACATATACTAAACTATTATTAGTAAATTTAGTCTATTTATATTTTAGTATAAGCATATTATTTTATAATATTCTAGAGGTGAGGAACTCACATGATGGTTGATGGACTTGACTTGACGTTAATCGTAGTGATTTGATGGCATGTCGTGGAAAGAATTGGTAGCACCATCATGCATGTTGGATGCACAGAATTAGCATATTAGAGTGCATATTGAATTCATGTGCTAATTCTGCTCTCTCAAGGCAATATTTGGAAAAACAAATATGTCCTCAAGTCCATTCTGCTCTCTCAAGGCAATATGGATTCTACTTTTTGGAAAAAATACGTTTTCTTGCTTTTAGTGAGAGGTGTTACTTTTGCAAGGTATAATTCTGTTTTTGTTTTTTTTTTTTGGGGGGTGGGGGGTTCCATTTTCATATTATTTTTAGAAGGAAATTTCAGAAGATCTTGGTTTTGGTGGTACATTGAATGTGCATGGTTCACATGTGAGTTAAAGCTTAACTACATTGGTTGTAGGGCCTCTTTGGTTACACAAACCATCTCTTCTCATCTCATCTCATCTAATCATTACAACTTTCTGAAACTCCCACCTAAAATACAATAAACAATTCAACTTTTTTAAATTATAAAACAAAAATAATATTAAAAAATAATATTCTAACAATTTTATTCAATTTTCATCTCATTTCATCTCATCTGATCTGTATAACCAAACGAGACCTAAGAAAGCTAGAAGGTTGCCGAGGGTTCTTTGAAATGAGAGGTAGATATATCATCTTTCACAGTATCTACAATTGAAGGGCATAGAGCAAACTGCAATTTGCAGTAGGCAGCATCAGATCTAGACTTCATGGTCAGCTGTTCATGTCTGTCAGAATAATTTGGTGAAGGTCATTGCATTGAAGGGGAGTTGATGAAAGCCAATCTTGTCTACTGAGAGGTTGACAATAGCGGTTAGTTGCCTAATTTGTCATCTCTTTTGGACTGAGTCCCATATGTTGATTCAAATCTGATTTTTCCTTTCAAATATTATCCATGTATAATTTCCTTTTATCTTATTGTAATTTTTTGCTTTCTTTCCATACCATACGTATTTTGAGGATGAGAAGTACCAAAACAAGAAGATATCATTTTACCATTGGCTTGGAGATGACGAGGCAACTTGAGGTAGCCACATCTCCTCACCGTATTCCTTATTTCTTACTTTCCCAGATATGCAATTTCATACCCCAGCTTTTCACATTGAACAGGTACTTATCATTCAATTCTATTATCTTCCTTGCAATTTTTTTTTTTTTTCCCAAAAATCAGGGGGTCTTGGAACCATTTAGAGACAGCATTGCTGAAGTTTGAATGAAAATAATAATCTGAATCAAATGTCTCTTTGGTAAAAATATCAAACCAAGATTTTGGGTTGGATAGGCAGATTCTGGTTTGGAAAAGTGACTTTCGGTTATGTGGTCTTGACTACTTACTGACCTCCTCAAGTCTCTCATCTCATTCATCTGTGTGTGTTGCATTAGAATTAGATGGATGCTCTGTTAGACCTATAAAAGAATGTGTTACATCACCAAGTTTGAAGGGATACAGGAGACACACGTGACACAGCCGTCACCTTCCCAAGGCCTGCACCAAGCCATTTAGAGACAGCATGCAGCAAAGCAAGCAGTTTCCATGTGAAAGATAAGTAATTCAGTAAATTCAAGATAACCACGGGGCTAGAATAGCAGGGGCATACCTCTCCACTAGGGAGTGGTTGTAAAAAAAAATAAAATGAACCTTTCGAGATTGTAAAAATTAAATATTAGAAATTAAAATTAAATAAATAAATTTGGGAGGTGCTTAGTCCCCCACCTCCACTAGGGAGTGGTTGTGCCGTGTTGAGGTTACAGGTCGGATCAGGGGTCCCATGGCCTCCAATCCGGACTTCGACTCCAACTTGTTGGAGTGGAGAAGGATTTGGACTTTTTTTTTTTTTTTTTATTCTTTTTCATATGTTTGAGATACTGTCCGGATTTAATATTTGTATTTTTAGATTTTATTGGTTTTAAATAATTTTTTTGTACCATTCGCAATTTTATTTTTATATTTTCTTCATGTGACATGACAAGTGGCACACCATGTCAGCATATTTCGCTATTCACCAACGAAAGGTTAACATAAGGATTGATTCGACTAAAATTATAGGAATTAATCTGTCTTAAACATGCCAAATCTTAGAAATCTTATGCTGAACCTACATAAAGTTGAACCTACATAAGGATTGTTTACATATTCAAGATGCCAAATCTTAGAAATCAATGTACATGCCATGCATGGGTGGCCAAGGAACCAAAGAGCCTACGGCTCCTATTTTTTTCAAAACGTCAACTCAAGACACAGAAAAATTTTGTTGGGTTCACTGAATGGTGAAACATCTGTTTCGGTCATCTCCTGTTGGTGTTTTTTCTTCTCTCTCTTTTGTTTTTTCCTTCCATGAAAACAATAAAATCAACGAATTCCTTTTTCCCCTGGCCCTTTCAAAGAAGATTCCAAACAAATACTGACAAGGTTTCGACATTTCAAGACTTATCCACAAGTGCCGAGAAAAAAAGATGAGAAACTCTCGGAGATTTCTTGTTGCCAAAATGTCAACTCAGGCAACATAATTCTGACCTAGCTATCTGAAATTCTAAATCGTGTCATTACTTCCCACCTTGTGGTCGTCTAAAGAATCTGAAAGGAACGAGGAAATTAAACATCTTTCATTCTATGTTTGTGGATCTCAACATCATTGGATCTCAACATCCCTACCTGACAACAAACTCTTCTAATTAGAGCAACCCATCAGATCTAGAAGCAACAATTCTCAACACAAAACGCAAAGCGGAAAGGAAAAAGGGTGGAAAATACACAAGAAATACTAGAAAAAATTTCCCAAAGTCTCAATTGATGGAACTCACTTGTAGAAAAAGCCAAGATAACATCGGTTTGGCTTTCAACCACTCGCTGATCCAGCAGTGAAAAAACTCTCAGCACTTGGCAATTCTGATGCCATTTCTGGCAATCCGAGGCAATAAGCTTCTGTTGCACAACACTTACTCACCCAGATTTAATCCATCAACACCAACCATCTCCAATCCGATCAGAGCGAGGTTTAATTTTTTCACTGTTAATCCTCTCCTATCATCAGTCAAGGCAAGATCAAACCTCCCATCACTAAAGGCTAATTACGCCTTCCACAGCTTGACTGATTCAACACCTCAGGAATGGAATTTATCTCCCTCAACAACTACGAAGAAGCCTCCCTAGCGTTCATAATGGAGACAGATGTAGTTAGTAGTACAAGGTTATCAAGCACAACAAGCTAAGCACAAGGCCAATATCCTCTCGGCCCATCACAATGAGCCCAATTTTCTTTTCTCAAGTTTTATTCTACAAGGTTCATTTCTTAACAAGCAAGTCCAGTCAGCTACCCTTCCCAAATTGAGCAATCCAAATCACTCAAGTCGACTAGTTATTCCAATAGTCATTACCAAAAATGTCATTTGCTCCAATAGCCCAGTTGCATCCATAGAGGCCTCCCACTCGTCCTCACTCAATTATGAGAGAATTATAAAAAGGCCGAGCACTTCTCCTTTGCCCGATGCCCCACAGGCCACAACCTCTGAAGAAAAAAAAATCATCAAGTGAGGCTGATGAATTTGCAGAAGCCATTCCCAAACCCATCATAGATGATTCAACTCTAGATTTCATGCTATTGGAAATGAAATTTGAATCTACAGGAAAAATTTAAAAATATAAGGAGCAACCAAGGTCCACCTCATACCTCAGGTCACACTTAACCATGTCTAAAAAATCCAAAAAAGTTGAAGAGACAAGCTCAAAAATGTCTTCACTAGCTAAATGAAGACAATGGTTTGGAATTGCAAAGGACTCGCCCTACCCAAAGTAATCCAGCCTCTAAGGGAAAATATTAGAAAATATAATTTAGTTATCCGGATATTATCATTTTGTCGAAAATCATGGTGCCTGCAGAACACACCTTATCTATTGTGAATAGACTTGGTTTCCACCATTTTATAAACTTTCTACTCTAAGGGAACAAATGAGGCCGCTTTTATGGCGTCTGGGTGTAGATATTGAACCTAATAATATTAATATGAAAACTATATCTATTTTGATTTACTTTGATCCTCTCTATCACCCTTGGCTTGTTATATTTGTATATGCCCTTGCTCAGTGGCACTTTAAAGCAAATTTGTGGAAACTTTTGGATTCAATATTCAAAGCATTCCTAGGAACATTGTGTTGTGCAAGAGATTTCAACGACTTACTCAACCAATCTGGAAAATTCAGGGGCTCCCTTTTACATTTATCTCTACGGGAGGAATGAGGAATCTTATGGAAAATCATGCATTAATTTTTTTTTTTTGGATAAGTAAGAAATTTATTGATTGAATGAAACTAGGCAACGCCCATGTACACATGAAGTATACAAAAGAGACTCCTAATCACATTCTAGAAAGCTGAATAGAAAATAAAAACTCGTGAACGTTCTCTCCCTATAGTACAATAGCAGCCAACCATTGAACTAAAGAAAATACAAAAAAATTCCATAATTCCCCCACATTTCTCTCCTTGTTGTTGAAGCATCTCTCATTCCGTTCCGTCCATATACACCACAATAGACACAAAGGAACCATCTTCCATGTCGCTGCGAGTTGAGGACAATGATGTTGTCTATTCCAACATGCTAAAAGTTCCGTCACACTCTTAGGCATGACCCAAGACAGCCCGGCTCGGCTGAAAATACCTGCCCATAGCTCCCTCGCCACCTCACAATGCAGGAAAAGGTGCTCAATTGATTCGCCGTTACTTTTACACATATAACACCATTCCATCACGATTATACCATGTTTCCTCAAATTGTCAGTCGTCAAAATCTTTCCAAAGCAATAGTCCAAGTAAAAAAAAAGAGACTTTTGGGGAACGGGAGCTCTCCAAATACCTTTCCAAGGGAACCAAATGGGCTGATGAGCTGCCAACTCTTTATAGAAGGACTTAACATAAAATATTTTGCGCCCTGAATGTTTCCACAACATTCTATCCCTCCCATTTCCTCCTAACTTCTTGGAATATGAAGGGCTGTCAAAACCTGCTATTTCATCCACTTCCCAGTCTTGCGCATTTTTGAATAAGATCAAATTCCACAGAAAACTCCCATTATCATGGCACAATACGTCTGAGACAACGTCTTGCTGATTTTCAGCCAATCTGAATACAGTAGGAAAAACAGTAAATAGAGCACTCTCGCCACACCATACATCAAACCAAAAACTGATTCTAGTCCCCACTCCCACCTCAAAACTAGTGTGTTTTATGAACTCCTCCCACCCCTTTTTGATAAATTTCCAAAGGCTTACACCAAAGGAACCCCTACCCTCCGTAGAACACCAGCCCCCCCAATCACAACCATACTTCCGAAAAATAACCAATCTCCACAATGAATCATTTTCCAGTTGAAATCTCTACAACCACTTCTCCAAAAGGGATTTGTTAAAAAATGACAGGCTACGCACCCCCAAACCTCCCGACTCACAAGATGAAATTTATGTTCTTCCCCCATACCACCCCACTAGAAAGCCCTAAACAATTTCTCCATCCGATTGGCCACTCCCACCAGTAAAGGGAACAAAGATAGAAAATAAGTAGGAAGATTGGAGAGGGTACTTTTGATGAGGGTAAGTCTCCCCTCTTTCGATAAGTAGAGCCATTTCCAATCTGCCAATCTTTTTTCTACATTCTGTACAACTCTATCCCATATGTATTTTGCCTTGAATGAGGCCCCCAAAGGAAGGCCCAAGTATTTCATCGGAATAGAGGCCACTTTGCACCCCAACAAACTTGCTAGATAATTGATATTGTCCACCACCCCCACCGGGACCAATTCTGACTTTTCCAAATTCACCTTAAGACCCGAGACAGCTTCAAAACACAAAAGAACAACCCTTAAAGCTTGCAACTGTCCACTATCAGCATCACAGATGATTAAAGTGTCATCTGCATACAATAAATGAGAAATGGAAAAAGCACCGGAGGTAGAGTTACCCACCGAAAAACCAGCAATAAAACCTCTCCTTAACGACGCTTCCACCATACGACTCAAAGCCTCCATCACTACAACAAATAGAAAAGGAGATAACGGGTCCCCTTGTCTCAAGCCCCTCGAACTCGAGAAGAAACCACAGGGTTGCCCGTTAACTAAAACAGAAAACCGAGCGGATGATACACAATGTTTCACCCAACCACACCACCTATCTCCAAAGCCACACCTCCTCAACATATATATCAAAAAATCCGAGCACACATGATCATAGACTTTTTCCATATCCAACTTGCAAATAACTCCTGGAATACCTTCCCTCAACCGGCTATCCAGACACTCATTCGCTACCAAAACTGAGTCTAAAATTTGCCGGCCACGTACAAAGGCATTTTGGGACTTGGAAATGATTTTATCCATCACCAAGCTCATTCGATTAGCTAACACCTTTGAAATAATTTTATAAATCCCGCCTACCAAACTGATGGGGCGGAAATCTTTCAATTCAATAGCACCTGCAACCTTCGGAATAAGAGCAATGAAAGTAGCATTAAGGGATTTTTTAATGACAAGAATGAAATTCATGGAAGACCCTCATCACGTCCTCTTTTACTATGTCCCAACTTTCTTGAAAGAAAGCCAT
This sequence comes from Juglans mandshurica, assembly GCA_022457165.1. Lineage (NCBI taxonomy): Eukaryota > Viridiplantae > Streptophyta > Magnoliopsida > Fagales > Juglandaceae > Juglans > Juglans mandshurica. The sequence continues at coordinate 26,112,280 of CM039622.1, forward strand.
AGGGAAACCATCCGGACTCGGAGCTTTATCTTTGCACATCCCTCTTACTACCTGCAGCACTTCTGACTCCTCAAACGGTCTCTCTAACAAACTCGCTGCACTACCATCCAACTGTTCAAAATGTAATCCATCCAATTTAGGGCGCCACACCTCCGTCTCTTTAAGAAGCTCTTCATAATAATTCTCTATATGTGCCTGAATGTTTGCTGAAGATTGATGCACTGTGGTACCAGAATGAATCACCTCAATCGCATTATTACGCCTGTGAAAATTTGCCATTTTATGAAAGAACTTAGTACATTTGTCGCCCTCCTTCAACCACGTCATCCTAGATTTTTGTCGCCAAGAGATTTCTTCTAACAACAAAACCCTTTCTATTTCGGACGCCACCTCAATTTTTCTCAACACAGACCCCTCATTTACCTCCCCCTCTTCTAGGGAGCTCAACTCACTCCACAAAACACTCTTTTGTTCATCGGTATGTCTAAAAATCTTAATATTCCACTTCTTCAGATCCAGCTTGAGGGCTTTAAGTTTAGAAGCCACAATAAAGCTGGGAGTACCATGAAAAGAATATGAGGCCCACCAATTACTCACCTTCTCCCCAAAACTGACCGTTTGGAGCCACATATTTTCAAATTTGAAGTACCTCCTTCCCCCATGGAAGCTATCACAATCTAGCATAATGGGGAAATGGTCAGAACATACCCTAGGTAAACGCTTCTGAATTAGATCCGGAAAATGTGACTCCCATGAAGAAGAGACCAGAAATCTGTCCAATCGTGACCCCCTCTATTGTTAGACTAGGTAAAAGACCCTCCCACTAGAGGAGGATCAATAAAATTGAGATAAAAAATCAGCTTCGAGAAGTCTTCCATAGCTCGTGTCAAAGAAGAAAACCCCGCCCTCTCACAAGGAAAGCATACCACATTAAAATCCCCACTCACAACCCAAGGTAATTCCCAAATATGATGCACTCCTGCAAGCTCCTCCCACAACAATCGTCTATCTCTATCCATATTAGGTCCATATACCCCCACAAGAGCCCACCTCCAACCATCCACAACATTTTTAAAAGAGACGGCCACTGAATGGTTCCCAATGCAATCCTCTACTCTCTTATCCCACATTAACAAAACCCCTCCGAATGCACCCGTAGAGGCTAAGAAACTCCATCCCACAAACGAGCAACTCCATAGACTCCGAATAATATTCCTATCAACATTGCTCAACTTAGTCTCTTGGATACAAACAATATCAGCTTTCCAAGAAGAAGAGAACGGATGCGAAGACACTTATTTGCATCGTTAATCCCCCTGACATTCCACGATATGATTGTAGGCTTCATAAGAAAATCTGCTTCCCCCCTCTTTTCCCTACCCACACTCCCCTCCTTATTATCATAATTGACAGTGCAAATTAGTCTTCTCAACTCTCTATCTTGTTTAGCAGCTGACTTTTCTACCGTTGAGCATCCAGATTCAATGGCCACTAGAAGAGCCTTGAACTGCTCTTCGTATCCCGCACAAGAAATCCCCAAGAATCCCTGAAGCTCTTCCACCTTTTTCATCAACCAGTCCTTAGGGATAAGGACTGGATTAGAGTGAACTGTACAGAGCGGGGTAGGACTACCCAACTCCTTCAGATCACACCTATCTTCGCTGACCACCATCTGCAAGCCCCCGAAAAATTCAACCGACACCTCTATAACGGACCCCACCTCCTCTGTTGGCCCACTAACCACAATCAACTCATTAGGAACAAGCCCCACTTACCCTATCGCCATAAGCCCAGAAAGAACCCTACCTTGGTGCTCAACCGAAGGCAACTTAGTAGCGATACCCTCACCTGCGACACCTAAACAAGTTTGTGTCCCCCTCAATGGCATCTCCCCCCTCATTGGGATAGGTGAACAAGTCTCCCCACCCAAAACCACCGAGATAGGTAAGCCAAACTCCCCTTCGGAATCTCTCCTTCCTCAGAGTTCTCACACTCCCTCTAAGAGACTGTCGTCGCAGACTCACCAGGGTAGTCGCCGGGAGCTGGCGACCCTTTCTGTGGCAGAATTGGGTCCGGCCGATCACCTATCGGTGAGGTGATGAGGGGACAAAACCCTTGTATCGGTATATCGGGCGAAACCCGATATACCTCCTTCCATTCCCGTGATGTGGGCCCTTGTCCAGCCCAAATTCAGTCTGCATATCAGTCGTATGCCCCGTAAGAAATTGGCCCAAGCCCGAGCCCACGTCCCCAACAGCCTTACCTTTAACACACCGTTTCAACCAACAGATATTTTCAAACAAAACTCCTACTTGACGTTCCATCTCAACCGATGCCTGCAAAAGCACTTCCTCCTTCAGCCTGACCGTTACCCTGCCATTCTCCTTACACCTTTGATCCCTCAAAAAAGAGAAAGACCCTCCTGAGCCTGCCCTCTCTGATGGTTTTGCTGCTTGAGGCACCTCTAGCGCCTTTCGATATGACCTTGAGAAAGGCTTAAGCACCGTCACCGATGGTTGGTACGATCTTCCACTGCCTATGTTTTTCTCACCCGAAACAGAGATTGGAGCTAATAGCTCCTTCAAGGTCTCTCCAAAGTTCCTCCATCGACTTGACATGCCATCTTTTACATGGACTAACAATAGGCAAGGTAGTGCACTTATATGCGAGAGACTGGATCGTCGTATTGCAAACCAACAATGGAGACTATTATTCCCAAACGCCATATTTCAACATCTGACTTTTTTGGCATTAGATTACCATCCACTGCTATTGAATACAACAGTTAACATCAGGCATATTCTTTTAAGTTTGAAGAATTATGAATCCATGAACCACTCAGTCAACTAATATTCCAAGAAGCATGGAGCAAACATTTTACAAGATCTCTAGCTTATATACTCTACAAAAAAATCATGGCCACAAAAGACGATCTCAAACTTTGGAACAAAGTCCATTTTGGAAAAATTCAAGTCAACATTCAAAAAATAGAAAGTGAGCATCTTGAAGTATAGTGCAATAGTCTATCCTCACAAAATCAGGCAAGAGAAAAATAGGTTCAATACAACCTCCAGGAGCAATTGAAGAATGAAGAAGTTTTATGGCGTGAAAAATCCAGAATCTCATGGCTAACCACCTCGGATCTCAACACCAAATTTTATCATCTATCAACAACCATCCAAAGGCGGAGTAATGCGATTGACTCCATTAAATTGGGCCCAGGTAATTGGTTGATGGACCAATCTATTATTGAATCTACTTTCATTAATTATTTCCGTTCCATATATGCTATTACAAACCCGACAGCTCTGGGCCAACTGGAAGATCTATTCGATAAAAAAGTCACGGATAAAGAAAATGACTTTCTTAGTGCACCGCCTAGTGAAGAAGAAATATTTGCGGCTTTAAACAAATCCCAAATCAAAAAGCCATTGGCAATGCATTATCAAAAGTGAAGTTATCAAGGCAATGCAAAAATTTTTCCAAAATGGTAAACTTCTGAAATAGATGAATCATAAAAATATTACTCTCATCCCAACAATTCCCAATCCAAGCTTACTTCATCATTATTTTCTAATTAGTCTGACCAATGTCATCTACAAAATCATAACTAAAATCTTGGCCAACTGTTTCAAAACCACCCTTCTCAGCATCATCTCCCTTCTTAAAACGGCTTTTTGTTCTTGGCCACAACATAAAAGAAAAAACGTTGATTGTCATGTGCTGTTTCACCACATGAAGAAAAAATCCGGGAAAAGAGGGCTAATGACAATAAAGCTTGATATGGAAAAGGCTTTCGATTATATAGAATGGGGTTTTCTGTTCATAGTGATGAAAGTTTTGAGATTTAGCAATACTTGGATCAATCTAATTAAGAAATGTGTCACGACAACATCATTTTCTATTCTCATTAATGGATCTTCAAGAGGTTTTTTTAAAGCTCAAAGAGGATTAAGCCAAGGTGACCCATCTCACATTTTATATTTATATTGAGCACGGAAGTGCTATCCAGACTAATAGCCAGATTAGATGTCCAAGGAAAATTTGGAGTTATTCGGCTAAGTAGAAACAGTTTCCCAATCTCTCACCTATTATTTGTGGAATCTTCGTAAAAACAAATGAAGAATGTGCTCAAGTAATAGCCAGAACTTTGGAGAAATATCAGGATTAGTCAGGATAAAAAAATCAATCTCAATAAGTCTTCTATTTTCATCACTAGAAATACCAATTCAACAATCAATGTTGCAATCACTTAGATACTGACATACAAGTCATCCTCATCCAGAATGAAATATCTAGGACTTCCAACTTTTTTCAATAGAGCCAAAAAAGAAAGTTTCAAAGATTTAATGGAAAAATTCAACAATAAGTTAGAAGGTTGGAAGTCAAAATTACTTTCACAAGTAGGGAAGAAAATGCTAAACAGATCAGTGGCAAGCACAATTCCTTTATATAAAATGTTGTCATTTATGATACCGAAATCAGTGTGCAAGTTGTTGAATACAAGCTTTCTGTGAGGTTTTCCCAAAAATTAGAATCAGAATATCACATTGAAGTCATGGAGATCTATCTGTTAACCCAAAAACTCAGGTAGGCCTGGACTAAGCAGGTCAATGGAGAATATGAACTTAGCGCTTCTAGCAAAAGCGGGATGTGAAATGAGCTATAAGCAAATACTGGACTATGGCATGAGGTCCCTCTAAAAAAATACCTCATTACTACAAATTTTTGGAATGTACCACCAAAAATGTTAGACTCATGGTTATGGAAAGGACTTCTCAAGACAAGAGAACTACTTTCAAAAGGTAAGTGCTATCAAATTTTGAATGGTGTATCAATAAACGTATGGTCAGAGCATTGGATCCCAACATTGAAAAATCTCAAGCCAAAGCCTCTCCATCAAATGAATGAGGTACATTTGCTCCTAAAAGTCTTTGATATCATTGCAAACAATCCTCTCTCTTGGAATACTGAGAAAATACTAACTCTGTTTGAGCAAGATACCATTATAGAAATCCAAAAAATTCTTCTCCCTTTAAGTAGCCAAAGACAGGATTCAATAGTCTGGAATCCGAATCACAACGGGAAATTCTTAGAGAAAACCGCCTACCACATACGACAAAAGATCTAGATGTTCCACCACTGCAAAATTTTCCAAGCTCTAACTTTAGAAACTCTAGAGTTTAAAAATTCATGATCGTCACAAGCTACTACTTTAAAAAATAATATGGAATATGCTTCCAACAAGGACAAGATTGAGCAATGTTATTCCAAACTTTCAACTTGAAAATTTTCCCCTGTGTAACGAAGAAGAAGAAACAATAATACATCTCTTCATTGAATGTCTAATCACTTGCATACTATGGCATCAAAGGATCTGGCCATTAGACATTGTCTTACTGTCGATAAATTCAATGTCAGATTGGATATAACTAATAATTAATCTAGCACCAGTATTGGGATTAAATGCCTCAGAGCAACATCCATTTCAAATTCTCGCGATAATAGCGCTAGATTTTAAATGGAGGCAACGAAATGATATTATTCACAATCATGCAGCCATCTCGCTTAGAAAAGTAACAATCTAGCTGGAAAAGATGTACCATGCCTATAAAAAAGAAAGTGAACAAAAATCAAAAGTCCATCAAAGATTAAATTGGGTACCACCACCTTTGAATCATTGGAGTCTGTCTTTTGATGAAGTCAGCCTGGTTTGGATACAAAAAGGTCTTCAACTCATCTCACCTTAACTCATCTAATCTAATCATTATGATTTTATCAAATTTTCACACAAAATATAATAAGCAATTTAATTTTTTCAAATCCTAAAATAATAATAATATTTAAAAATAATATTGTAACAATATTTTATTCAATTTTCATTTTCATCTCAACTCATATCCATCTCAACTCAATATTCAAACCTCACCTAAAAGACTCTTTCTCTACATCTTCAATTGTATATCAAGACTTAGAAGGCAATATATTAGAAGGACAATGCTAGGGCCATCAAGAAAGGTGACCCCTGCATTATACTGATAGTGCAAAATGTATTTTTTTTCAAACATTTTTAAAACTCATTTAAAAATTTTGAAAAAATGAATTCACAAAACTCATTAAAAAATACTTTCTTGATCATTAAGTAAATAAATAATAAAAAAGACAAAATTGGTCACTTTGGGGGGTCGACTTTCTCGGTAGCCCAAGCATTTTTCATATTAAAAATATGGACCTTAAAAATCTCAACAATCAATCCAATCATAGCTGAAGCCTCAGCAGCTTTCCTGGCCTCACAAGTGGCAAAACAACTCCACAAGAGTCCATCTGTCCTAGAAGGTGATGCACAACTTTTTATAGATGCAATAAAAAATGAAACTCCTTTGCCAATATGGCAAGTAACTCCAATCATAGATGACAACCGTCAAATCTTCACTCTTGTGAAGATTGGAGATTAATCAAAATTCATCGATCACAAAATCGATATGCGCATCTTGTGGCGCAATGGGAAGTGACCAATTTAACTTTTTGTCGTATACCCCTTGATAGTAATTCTATATGTTTCTTATAAGTGGAAAAGACCCTCTTTGAGACATTATGTACCTCTTCTTATTACTTCTTAATATTAAGCATGCTTGTTTAGAAAAAAAATAAGTGAAGGATGCTACAACCTACTTTATTACTGTTTGGGTTTGTGTGAGACTAATCTTGTGAAAAACATCCCTAGGCTATTACCAACAATGCTACAAACAAGTAACAGACAACGAGAAGAATAGCCTAGAAACACATGACCTAGCCTGCTTTGCTACAACTCTGTATTTCCCTATACATCACTAGATCTGGATGTCAAATACAAAGTATCTGTTCTCTGATCAAGTCAAGACTTTCGCACCCTTCGTGACCTTCCATGCATATTCGAAAAAGATAACTGAATGACCACTACTGTCAATTTGTCCCACAAAGATTAGCTTTTTTCAACTTGGGAGTGTGTCTGACTTTCTACAAAGCCAACACATTCCTGCTTGGGAGTATGATACGAACATCTTCAACTCCCACTACATCCAGTGCTTTTCAACCAGCCATGTGCACCTTACCAAAATCACCAGCAACGTAGTTTTGCATGATCTCTTGTTGTGAAGTTGTATGAAACGAAACCCCTGAATTTAACACCTAATTGTCAACTGGACAGTGCACTGTAAGAAATAGAGCATCCTATATTTCTTTAGTCACCAAGTTCATAATGTCATCCTCAATCTTTTTTGAATTCCAATAGTCTCTTTAGATGTGACCCGTCTTGCCACAATTCCAGCATGTGATATGCTGCCCAGATCTAAACTTGCTCTTGCTCCTATTTCTAGAATCTAATCTATCATGTTCCATGCCCCTACTATCAACGTTTAGGGCAGAACCTGAACTCGAGATCTCTTTAGAATCTCTTTTGCACACCTCTTCCGCAAGAATTAGATCTCGGATGTCATTATATTTTAACTTCATCTTTCTGGAAAAATTACTCATAATCATCCTCATGGCCTCCCAACTATTCGGCAATTACATTAACATGATCAATGCCCAGATCTCATCATCAAACTCCTTCCTTGGACCGTCATCCCAACCGTCACTTCGTTTTCTGCCATCGTTCTTCCTTGGACCCCAATCTTGGGCCTCTGATACTAGTTCTTGTGAAAAACACCCACATGCTATTATTAACAATGCTATAAATAAGTAATAGAAAACAGGAAAAATAAACAAGCAATCATGCGACACAGAATTTACGTGATTTAGCAACAAGTCTACTTCCACAAAGTTGTAGAGGAGTTCGTTTAGAGAAAAGTAGGCACATTGCATGGAGCAATACAATGTCTCTCCCTCAGTCACTCTCTCTCTCTCTCTCTCTCTCTCTCTCTCTCTCTCTCTCACACACACACACACACACACACACACACAAGCTTTCTGTGTTTTGTCGTTCAATAGTGCCTCAAGCTTATTTTCAGAACATATATATAGGCTAGTAATAGAAACCCTAAAAAAATAAATTTTGGATTCTTCACTCGAGTGGAGTATTGAGCGTACCTCGAGTGAACTCTCTCTCTGATATTCACTTGAGGGGCTTATCGAGCGAGACTCAAGCGAACCTCTCTGTCTGGGCTTCACTGAAGCATCCTGTCGTACGAGCCTCGATCGAACTCTCTGCCTGAGTTTCGATCGAGCGACCCATCGCGCAACTGTCAAGTGAACTTTGTCTAGCGTCGTTTTCTCAGCACACAAACTAGGCTCCGTAACCCAACAACTATCGTTTAATAATTAGGGGAAAGACAAGCAAAGTAAGGATGAGCAATCATATAGGGAAAAGGGAAAAGATGTCTCCAATTATGTCTAGGCCAATATATCATTTTCTATTTGAAACCTGGAAGTGGAGGGTGGTTATCCAACAAACTTAAGTGACTTTTATTGCTATTGGATTATCCTTTACTTTTTTTTTAGAAAAATTTAAAGGTGAATGGAAAATATCATCTCGTTATAGTGTGATGGAAGTGGAATAAAGGTCATGTAGTATGCAAAGATTTTCCTTTACTACACATGTATCTGTCCTCCGCAATATCACTGAACCCTTGTTTTTGTTTTTGGTTGTTTACTTTAGTCTTATAATCAGGTGGTATTAATTAGTTTGATAATTTTCCTGGGTTTGTCCGATGATTTCCCGTACGAACACGTGATGCCCTTGTTTGTTAATTATCTATTAGTTCCTTGATGAGTTTGCAGATTTCGATCGACTATAAATCTTACCCTTCCATTGCCTGATCATCTCTTAATATATGAAAAAGATGTGGAAAAAATAGATAGCTAGGACTGAGAAGAGAAGGAAAGAACCTAATTACGTACGCGTAGATATCAATTGTATTTGTACACATGCAATATCCTTGCGGATACAATATTTTTATTTTGGTGGCTGATAATAAATAGTGTGTAGCTGTGAGTGTATTTGTAATGCAGTGGTACAATTGCATGCATACGTCATAATTATGGTATGTTATTTTGGTACGTATGACATATTAACACTTTTTGACATCCCCTTTGGGAAAATTTTATTTCAGTTTGATCTGCATGTACATGAAATATAAACACATAATTTATTATGGAATTCAATAGTACAATAATAAAAAACAATAAAAACACCAAATTTAACTTTTTGCTTTTTGCAAATTCTTTAAAATTCATGAACTTAATTTTTTTTAAAAATAAATAAAATTTATTGGCAATCCAGCCCGACCTCCACAATATCTTTGATAATTTGGTATGATTTGATTTGTAAGAGGAGTGCGAAGGAAGGTCCACTCCCGTAGGGCCAATGCAAGCCAAGGCCCATATCCGAAGGGCCCAAGCCTAGGAAGGCTGAACCACGAAGCCCGGGCCCGAGTAGGGAAGCCAAGGGCTCAAGACGAGAGGGTCAGGAAGTTAAGTAAACATGGGACCGGACTATCCGGGCCTATCCATTCAAGGTCTGGGAGGATCGGGGTCTGCCAAATCGAATCACCAGGCTAGGTAGGCAACACAACATCATGCCCTTGACCCCAGAGTCCCACGAGTGGCAGGCACGAGCCAACCCAGGTCGATGTCAGGAAATCCGGTGCACAGTGGAGCGTCCCACGAGTCAAGGATGGCTCGCCCACAGTCTGACATCTCCTGGCATGACAGAGAAGTGGTGGCCGCACAAACGTAGGACAACAGACACGGCGCAATCCCTCGTTAGGTCGCAGACTAGCCCCCCACGAGGGCAACGGAGAAGGGGTGATGACAGGCCTAACATCTGACACGACACGATCTCCCTCAAACGGAAGGGCCTGACTCAAGTATAAATAGGGAATGACCTCTTTACGGGAGGGGGTCGATTCAATTTGGGGTAACTCTTACTCTGTATTGTGTTTTCTTTTCTCCATAGAGCAATCAACTGACTTAGGCATCAGAGTGATCTCGGAGGCCACAGGTGCCTCATTTTCTTCTTAGTTTCAGGTACATGGAAGCTTGGGTTCTGCGAAACTGTTCGGGTTGCAGAACACGACATCAACAAGAAGTTTCAAACTTAAATTTGATCTTACAAATCAAATATTGCCATATAAATATTGTAGAAGATTATATACCCTTCACACGAGTTTACAAATAGAAAACTCTTAAAACTCTTATTGTTTGCAAGCACCTTCCCCTACTATAGCAAATCATAACTAGGGTTGAAGCAGAGGGATCACTTGTTGGAAAAGTTATAATGATTAAGTAATGATTCGATAAAAATGTTGAAAATTTAAAATTAAAAAGTATACGTATTTGTGTTTGTGGTGTTTGAATGTTCAGATATGATGACATCATGAGATGAGATGATCTTGCAATCCAAACGGGAATCAATTGCAAAGAAACCTCTGAACTAATTACAAGTTATAACCTAGATTGGATCAAGCTAGCAGACAGTAGAGTTAGGATTGCCTATTATAGTTGTCTGTCTTGTGACTTTATAGTTGCCGGCTAGTACTTCTGAAATGTATACCTATATCCTAATCTAAATATAGCAGTTTGAAGAGTAAAAAATGTGAACATGGGGGGGACGGTGAGTTGGTGAATTTAGTTTGCAGCAGTCAGTAGCTTCTATGAGAAGTAAACATGTAAGTTATAGGGTTAATAATTAATTACCATATATATAACTAATTATCTGACTTTTTAGTTCCAAATTAAATGCATGCATATATATCATGATCGTCTAATAATTGAACACTAATACTTAAGAGGCGTCTTTCTCTTTCCTTTTTTCATCATTTGGTGTTAATTAGGGTAGAAATTAATGAAGCTAGATGATCGCATGCATGGTTTGACTTTGCTATCATGTTATATATATATACAAAGGTCAAAGTTTAGTTGATATGCAGTAGTTTAAGAGAAATACTTTATCCAAAAAAGAAGAAAATTACAAAACAAAAATGTGCCTGGGGATCAACAAGTTTAATCTTGATTCTATATTAATTAATGAAATATTGTGTAATTTGATCAGATGAGCATGCATTATATATATATATATATATGGATCTTAAGTACTTGTATATATATATATATATATATATATATATATATATATATATATATATATATATTATATTGTTCTTCTTTTGATCTGGCCTCGTATATAATTACGTCTGAAATTATTGAAGTTTTATTGTAATCTAATGCTGCATGCTTAATTATTATAATATACTTTTACTCGATTATAATGAGTTATGTATGATCATTGATATCACTACGAAAATAATATATATGGGTATCCGATCATGTAATATTGAAAATATTTGGACGTTTCTTTACATGAATAATTAATCCTCCTCACCAGAAACAAAACAAAAGACGATATATACATCCATCGTTTAGTACTCCTCTGATGATCAATGATTGATTGATCAACACATGATCACAAGCAAATAATAATGGAAAAATATAATGAAATCAAAATTATAATTAATAACTAGCTATATAGCTAAATGATCAAGTTATATATTACATACAGACATTTATATATATATATATATATATATATATACATATGTATATCGACTTTCATAATAATGGCAAAATAAACTGAAATAAAATAAAATGAATTCGAATATAGAGGCAATTTGAGCCAATTAATTGAGAGTTTCCAACACGTTATATATATATATATATAGTAAGATATTGTTGCTATATTATATAGTCGTACGTAATATAATTTGCATGTTAAAGAAACCTGGACATAAATAGCAGTACTACTGCTCCATTAAAAAAACATATATAATTAAATTTGGAACATGATGAATATAATCAAATTAATTAAGGATTCGATACATGAGTACTGAACACTTTCGCAAGAAAGAGATTTTACATGAATTGAATGTATATAGAGGCTAGCTTAACATCGTTAGCTACCTTCATGATCATCTGTTTTACAAATTAAATAAAAGAAACCTAAAAATACAAGAATGCTTTGTGATCAATGAGCTAATTAATGTAATTTCTCATATGCTGAACTCATGCATGCATTGCCGGCCGGCCGGGCTGATCATACTTCAGGTGAAAAAAATGGTGCTCTACCATGACGTAATTGGCGATGTTGAAGAGGATGTTAATCTGAAAAAAAAAAAGGGAAAGATAAGATATTGAAGCATTATATATCCAAACGTATCATTTCTCTTTAAATATATAAAGCTAGATTGGAAAATATGTATAAATAAAGCTTCCCGAAAATAAATAAATGTATAAATAATGGAACAAAACAAATTGCTTGAGGGTATAGAACCTACTCCAATATATCTTTCCAATAGGTGTCGCTCGTTTCATCATCCATGAGCTTGCCCCAAGCCTCAAAGATAGTACTGGAGGAAGCTGACTCGGTTGAGGATTGATTTGGGTCAGTAGTCTTGCTAATTTCCATTTGGTTGACATGGTACGTACCCGGAGATTCAGAAAGCAATGCTGGCAATAGGTTCTGATTTTCTGTTTGATTCTCATTTAATGTACTGCTAAAGCTGCTGTTTTTCATACCAAGAATTTCTGGGATGAATCCTTCTGAAACTCCTTCCCAAGAGTTAGAAATACCCTGGCAGTTGCTGGGAGCTTTAGGGTTCTTGAGCAGTCCCGGATCAATCATATACTCTTCATGACCTGTCAGGAAGGGCTCCTTGTTCATGTAGAGAGTGCTTGTCCCATTCAGAAGTCCTTCAAAAGGGTTGAGATTTCGGCTCCCAAACAGATGATCAGTATTATCCATATGTAGAAGAGGGTTTGTACTTATAATCTGCAACAGATTTTGCAGGAGTTGGATATTTGCCAGGTGAGAGGCATGATCAGCCTGTAAATTACTAATTAGAGCTTCACTGCCCCAATTAGGAATCACTAAATTTCCGAAGTTTGCAGCACCAAGCAACTGAGAAAGATTCACAAGGTGATTGAGATCAGTTCTTGGCTTGTGGCTGGTTGGGTCGATTCCCATTCGAAGCAACTTCTTCCTTAAATTAGTGTTCCAATAGTTCTTGATCTCATTGTCGGTCCGCCCAGGAAGTTTTGTTGCAATCCTTGACCACCTGCAACAGCAATAATTATAATATTGTAGCAGTTAATTCCCTATACACACACCCACACACACACGCACACACGCACACACGCACATCATGAAAAGTGTATGTACTAAAAAATATACGAAGCTTCAATATATAAACAAAGTTTCAAATTTTAAAGGTACGTACTTGTTTCCAAGAATCGAATGAAGGTTGATGATCTTTCGCTCTTCATCTTCAGAGAACTTCCCTCTCTTGATATCAGGCCTAAGGTAATTTGTCCACCTTAGTCTGCAACTCTTTCCGCACCTGTTCAAGCCAGCAAGCTTGGGGAGTGCCCTCCAACTTCCATGGCCATGGCTGCTAATGTAAGCAATCAGTTTCTGATCTTCCTCGGGCGTCCATGGCCCCTTCTTCAAACCGTCCTCATCACAACATGGGGGTCGACCCATTGATTGTCTCGGGAAACAAACAATAATGTTGCAAGAAATATATGATCAGATCTGTACGTTGAGATGGAGTTAAAGGTGGTAGATCAATTATTGGAAATATGGGTGAAACATACTGGTTTTTATAGGTGCAAGGGAGACAGGATTCAAAGGATGATGTCATTGTCATTCTTTGAATTGCATACGATATTCTTAGCTTCCAAAAGCACGGCAATGAAGAGGAAGCAGCCTAACGACCATTTTGGCATTTTTCAGCGCGACCGGACGGAAGATCAATTAGCTCCCTCGCAAATGAATTATTGGACCAAAATAGGATTAGGTAGTGCAAGTGTCGTTTGAATATTATATGGTAATTAAGCATCGGAGAGATTTCCCAAAGGCGGTTTTGGGCTCTCAAGCTGTATGTGACCTAGGGTGTAAAAATAAACCGGAGAATCGGGTCGGACCGGTTGGTTCGGTCCAATTCTGAACTGATTCGGTTCGGGATCGATTCTTTCATTTTAAAAACCAGTCCAAAACCGTTCTAGTTCTTGTTTTAGATTTTCTGGCACCGAACCAGTTCGTGTATATATATATATATTTAATTAATTTTTAATATTATACATAATATTTTTTATATTATATATAATTTTATATAATTATATATGAAATAATGTTATATTATAATTTATAACATAAAATTTAAATTTTACACATAAACATTTATTTGACCTTATGTTTTAAATATAAAGTATATATATTAATTACTTTTTATGATTTTCAACATATTCTTTTTGATAAATACATTAGTAATACTAATACTAAAACTGAAAAATCAGACTGAACTAGATCGAAAGTACCGGTTTAAGAAGGTAACCGGTTCAATTCTTGCAAATACAAAATCGATGTAATACCGATTCATTTCCAAAATTTATCCAAAATCAGACCTGTTACATTACCCCTGCCCAAAGCATTGATTCGATCTGTTTTAAAAGCCACCAATATTTGAATTTCCAATTAATAATGATCTCTTATCAGCATTAATAAATGTTGTGTTTTAGCTAAAAGCATACATAAAAAATAAATATAGAATTAGAAAAATTCTTGATCTACAAATTGATATTATAAAAAGTAAAAACAAACTTATTAATTTGATCTACGTAATACATCAAATTATAAATTTTATTTTATTACGAAATAAATCTGATTTCTCATAATATCACTCCACAAAGTCACAAACTTACTTTTATAAGGCTTTTTTTTTTTTTTTTTAAGGCCTAGCACTTTTTCTATTATTAAACAGAAGATATTCTGATATTTATTGGAATTATAAATGAGATAGTTTAAAGGATATTATAAATATATATAACTCCCATTCGGTTTGATGGATTTGAGATCATGGGTTAATCCGAGGCTCTTTACCAACTGGCTTATAAGTACGTACGTACCAATTTGATGTAGTTAATGTTCAGGCCAAGCAGGCAGGTTTGGGGTATAAGATGAGATAAAAGATTTTTATCTAATTTTATTTCATTTCATTCCATCTTGTTTTTAAATATAATTTAAATACAAAATTTTCAAACTAATTATTACAATTTTTTCAAACTAATCATTTTAATTTTTCAAACTTTTAAATAAAAAATAAAAAACAATTCCAACTTTTTTAAATCTCCAAATAAAAATAATATTATAAAATTATATATATTCTAACAATATTTTAACTTTATAATTTTTTTATTCAATTTTTTCTCTCATTTCCCAAAATCTAAAAAATATTCAACTCAAATTATCACTACAAGAAACAGCACCTTTCCCGGCGCCTAAAATCGCTGCTAATAATGCCTAAAATCGCTGCAAATAAGTATATGCAGCGATTTCTGCTCCGTCGGCAGTCCGTCGCAGTTGTTGCGCCTTTTAAAAAATTCAACAACGAAATGAAAAATTCGCTGCCAAAAATTTTTATTTGCAGCGATTTTGTCCCCCGCAAATATACTTAATTTCGCCGCAAATAATGATTAGTGTTCACTCTTCTATCGCTGCGAAAAAGTATTTGCAGCACTTAAGATTGTTGCGTATACCAAAAAAATCGCCGTAATTAGAGCATTTTTATTGCAGCGATTTTAGAAACGTTGCAAATAGTAGCCCCAATCTTATTCTCGGCGACTTTGTCTCGCCGCAATCAGTTGTAGCGGCGACTTTTAAGCGCCGCTACAAACCTTGATATATGACTTTATTTTTTGCCGACCAACTATGTTCGCCGCAAATGAGTTATATTTCTTATCGCGTCGACTTTGTGTCGCCGTTAAAACTAATTGCGGCGACTACTAGGCGCCGCAAAAAATTTCGTTATATGAATTTATTTCTTGCGTCCAACTATGTTCGCTGCAAATGAGTTATATTTCTTTTTGCGACGAGGTATTAATCGCCGCAAAAAACAACATGCTGGTCTGATTATTTTGGCGTCTACGTTTTTTCGCCGCAAACGAATTTTCATAGTTATAAGCGGCGAATTTTAAATCGCCGCAAAAATGTTTTTGAACCTAAAATATACAGTATACGTACAGAATGCAAAATTTGTAGTGGATACCTAATTCCCTGCTCCAACTGATTCACAACATTACCAACTGATTCACAATATGCATAAAATGTTGTACATTAATATAAATTCAAATTCATCCACATTCATCATCAATACATCATACCCTTTAAGGTTACTATAAACTGGCATATGGTGCATTAATGGAAGGCAATAAAGTCTTACAAATGGGAGCAGCTAATGCATGTCTCTTACAACTTTAAAGTTCAGATCAAACATCCACAATCCAGGTGATACAAGTATAAACAAATATAAAAAATATGCTTGCTTGGGTGGTGTTCATCCGCAACTTTGAGATATCGATGGTTGATGATTTGCAATTACTTGTATATTGAGGGGCAAAGATCGATGAAAATGTCTGGAACAATAACGAAGCAAATTTTTACACTACTGCCTTCTACATTCGCTGCACAAAAGAAATATCCATAAATAAAAATCTGCTATTAATATAAAGGATTTAGGTTTACATGAACAAATAATGGGGCAATTAATAGGAAATCTGCAGTGGAGTACACTGCCTTCTACATTATATAATTTTTTTAAAGCATAAAAGTCACACGATTTCTTGCTAGAAATTATGTAAAACCTATTAATACATTCTAAACCAAAAGAGACATGCATGAACCATGATTTCTTTTCTACCTAGCTAGCTACCTAATAGTAATATATATTCTTAATCTAATTAAAAAAGGTATTAAAATGGAAGTATATATATGTATTCAAGATCCACATGATCTGTATTAGATCATGTGGTACATTATATTTGCATATACCACATGCATAAAAAAAAATATGATTCCAAATGTATATATGGCTAGCTCATGTTGACTTTGTACGTATTAGCTCTAGCAGCTAGATATATAGATATTTCAGCTAAACACGACATTCGTTCTCTACTGATCACAAGCTGCATGTTTTTTTGTTTTTTTTTTCAGTTTTTTTGTTTTTTTTTCAATTTTTTTGTTTTTTTTTCAGTTTTTTTCTTTGTTTTGAATCTTTGTGAACCTAATCTCTCACTGTTGTTCTGGAAATTCTTGCACTTGTTCTGATTCATGTTGTGTATTAATTTTTTTCTATTTTCGAAGTTTTCCTTTGCCTAACTTTCCACCTTCCCAATCATAGAGATATCAAAACATATTGCCTAGAGTTTTCCATATTTATAAGATCAGTAGCTCAAAACATTTTGCTGTTTGTAATTTGTTGTCATATATATATTATATATATATATATATGGTGGTTTGCGGAAAAGAAAATCATATAAGCATCATGCATTTTGTCATTTTTATTAGTTAAAGATTAAAGAAAGACATCTCAAAAAAATGGTGGAAGTTGTTGCCGTTTTTGTTTTATAGGCATAATTTGGTGACACTTGATTTGTCAGGCATTCATAAATGGACCATTTGAATAATCTGTTGACTAGTTAAAATGGTGGAAGTTGGCTTGTCAAAACAGTTTGAGGCACAAGACACTCAACCAGGTACAAGAATGTGAGAAACATTCTAGCTTTTTTATTTTATTTTATTTATCACCAACCAAATGAAGCTAAAAGACAGAGATCATTGCGTGAAATCAAAACAAATAAGAATCTGATTTTGGGGTAAAATAAAGTGGCTTCATTGTAGCTTCTTGCTTGGACAAGATGTTATACAACTGATTTCATGCCCAGTTTGTGCTTTCCCAAGTCTTCTGGATGAAGAAGGGGCAAGGGGAGGTGTTTTTTTTTATCCAAAAGCATGTAAACTAAAATACTTTTCTTGTTCAAGGATTTAAGTACCTGGAAAATGTTTAGCCAAGCTCCAATTGTGGTGGCAGCACGAGGGACAGGCCTTTTAAACATGATAAGCAGCTTTAATGCATCAGTTTTGATTTCTGTAATGTTGTTCTGCGTTGCATGGAACTTAATCACTCACTTTACTAAGAACCAAAACCAACTTAAAAAGGGAAAAAAATGGTGTGGGTACCACTAAAAAAGCATTATATACCTAAGCAGCAAAGGCAAACACGAGAGGGAATGCACACAAACATCATGATCATTCCAAACTGCAATGCCAACTCCAAAAAATCTGTAGGTGGATTTTGAGTTTAATCAGTCAAAGAAATAGACAATCTCTAAAATCTCATGGTTGTTTAAAAGAAAAACAAGAAAATGAACCTATACAGTTCTAATTTCCAAGTGTACCAACCACACAAGTTATTCCGTTAACATCAAATCAACAAGCCAGCATTATCATTGAGAAAATTAAGGAAAAAGAAAAGGAAAGACCCAAAATATCTAGCACATGAAGTAAATGTTTCATCAACCCTATCCAGTTTGGCAACCTAACTCAATTCAGACTCCTCTCTATAAAAGTAATGTTCTTTTTACAAATATATTATCATCTTTCTAATATTTTGAAAACAAAATAATTTGCTTCGAATTCCATTTGACTCCAAATGCACTATAATCTTGTCTACAGTTATATATGAATGAAAATATTACCATCGAATAGGCCATCCTCAAGCTCCTCACCAATGCTTGCTGAATAAGAAGATTTCATGTACTCTTTCCCCAAGTTTAATTTACTGACCAAAAAAACAATCAAGACAGAGATAGCTACTCAAAGTCCAACTATACCAATGAGAGTTGCAACCCCATTTAGGCATACCTAAAGTAAATGATTTAAAAGTAAACATAATGTGCAAAATATGAGTTTCAAGAAAGATAACAGACCTGCAATGGTGTCTCTTCACCATTGTCTTCTGAAATACTATACATGAGCAATCCCCACTCAGTATTCATCCCAACACTAGTCACCTAGTACATAAACAAATAAAAGGAACATATATAACATGGGAGAGAAAGGTAAGCCCCAAAAAGAACAACATTTTCAAATATAAACATAGATATAAACGAACCCATAAACAAACTAGCAATCACACATATAAACACAAAACCCAATCTCCAAATAGAACTAAAACGAGGGAGAGACCTGGTGGTCGTGGTGGTCGCTTGGCATGGAGTGGTGGCCTGGGAGGAGCGCGGTGGTGCTGGAGAGACCTGGTGGCTGTGGGCTGCGAACAGAGCAAGGGAGAGAGGGAGGACCTCGGACTGAGAACCGGGCTAGGTGTGGAGGAGAAGGGGGCTCCGGCGAAGAACTGGCGACAGCCTCGACGTGTGGATGGTGGCGATCGGCGCCCCTAGCGGCGGCGATATAGATAAATCTGAGAGAGAGAGGGGTGACGCCAGATTCGGGGAGGCAAGAGATCTGGTTGGGGCTGGGGGAGAAGGAGCGGGTGGCCTTCGACGTGAGGTGGCGGTGGCGTGGTGGGAATGTTGGCGACTGGCTATGCGCGACGACGAGGGCAGGGGGAGAATGACGGATTGGAGAGAGGGGGGAGATGGGGGGGGGGGGGGGAGATTGGATGGAGGGAAATGAAAAAGAAAACGAGCGGGGGTTTAATTTCATTAGCTTTTAGCGGCTAATCTACATCGTCGCAAAACCTAATAGGTAATTTCAGCCTCCTTGTTTTCCAAACTCGTGTTTTAGTGACACTGGCGAAATTTAAATCGCCGAGAATAAGTATTACATTCTTTATTTTGTTTTTGCAACGATTAAAAAATCGTTGGAAATTATTTTTTCAGCGATTTTTCAAATTAAAAAATCGCTGCAAAAGTCCGCATCGCAATTGCAGCGATTAACGAACCGTCGTAACAAGGTTTTTAATATTCCAGCGAATTTGTTTCCTTGCAAAAAATGAAAAATCGCTGCAAAAGACTAATTTAGTATTTGCGGCGAATCTTATCGTCGCAAAAAGTGAAAAAATCGCTGCAAAAGATCAATTCCAAAATTTTATGTAAAAAAATTGCGACGGTGTAAAAATCGCCGCAATTAAAGACTTTTTGCAGCGATTTTATTTCCAACAGATATAAAATCGCCGCAAAAAGCCTTATTTCTTGTAGTGTATTTCATTACTTTTCATAAAATTCACATCTCATCTCACCTCCAAACGATCCTATAACTCAAATCTGTCTTGAGAGAGGGGTATGCTTGCATTCCAAGGGCCTCCCCGGCCATATGGTATAGATGAAAAAAAATATAAAGTCTTATATATCTTAGAGCAATGTTAGATACAGTTCTTATTTGAGGATTGTAATGTAAGCTTAGGCAATTTTATATTTAAATTTTTTAAAATTACAAAAGTATCCCTCCTAAAATGATGCTTTTCTCATTTGATAAAGGACCTGCACATACAATCCCCAAATAAGGACTGCAAATAAAATTTCTCTATATCTTATGATAAATAAATATGCATGGTTTTTATAATATATCATATCATATCATTGCCAAACATGCATCACCAATGTCTTTATTGTCGTACTATTCTTTCAGTGATATATATTATATGCTCCGTGAGATCAGTACTGATCGATATCTCATGAATATTGTTGCATCATCCAAAACCATTGCATGCAAGGCACGTGATCATTTGATTAATTATTTGTTAGTTCATGGTTCTTTTATTCTTCAAAATTAATCAATATATATAATATAATCCTTATGCATGCTCTCATCCCGTTGGTCATCATTTTTGTCATTTTCTTATATAATTCTTAAGAAAAACGAAACACACACACATATATATATTATATATATATAGTTTGATCACCCATTTACCAAAATATTTTTTAATCATGTGGACCCCAAATTGGATGCATGCTAGCTAGGTACGTTGCACCAATTATATATAGATTTGAGGTTAACTCAGATTCAAACATATATAATATGTAAACAAAACAATAATAATAAAAACATGTGATAAAAATCAACGCAAAATTTATATACATAAAATAAGTTCAGAACACAAATTAAGGTACGTGTCGTCAAACTGCCAAGAAAATCTGCACATCTAATTGATAGTCAGGTCTGACTGCATGCACTCCAACCTAAAATGTCAAGGAAAAACAAAATTGTAACTTGGATTCTTTAGTATTTTACTATAATATATATCACTCACGTATATATATATATATATATATATATATATATATATATATTGCATTTGACGGTACTAGAGATTTAATTGTCTATTAAGAACAGTAGTACTACTACTAGTCGATTTCAAAGAAATGGGGTCTTTTTCTTTTTGAATGATTATATTTTAAATAACTTTAGAAAAACAAAAACACATAACTTCGAGATTGTTTAGAAAATTGCAGTAGCAGTAGTAATTTCAACTGATCAATCCCATTTTGGACTCACGGTTTTACATGAAATCGTACGTGTTTTAAACGGCCAGTACAATTTTAACCTGCTTTATTGTATCTAATTATATGAAATCTTACAATGACTGTAAAAGTAAAATCACTTTAAAATTGAAGAGAATCTCTATATATATAGCTTTAATATATATATATATATATATATATATATATATATATATATATATATGCTCTCTTTTACGTACGGTGCCTGTTTAAAAGATATTAATAGAGGTTAATTGACCAATTATGCTGCTTATTTTTCTTTTTCAAAACCGATAATTCACACTATAAGGCGTTTGGATACAAAAATAATTTCATCTCATTTTACCATTACAACTTTCTCAATTTCTACATAAAATATATTAAACAATTCAACTTTTTCAAATCCTAAAATAATAATAATATTAAAAACTAATATTCTAATAGTATTTTATTTAACTTTCAATTTTTATTTAAAACCATTTCATCTCATCTCACTATCCAATAGTGAAAACAACATGAACAAAACTTGACTAGTCGAGGATTTACTGGGTTTCCTACTCCCATTAGTAAAAAAGGGCCAATTACCTTGATCTTCAATTGCTGTTTTACTTGTCTTGTTCTATTTTTTTTTTTTTATAAAAAAAACAAAAACTTGAGTTCATATCATGATTTAAGTAATTGTTGTACAAGTTGGTCGGATACATATATCTGATGATCAATCTTCTTCATTTAAAGTGAAATTAATAATATTAGTTTAACATAAACAACTTATATATATTAATTTGGTCATTTTTTGAGTTAAATGAATATTATCAATTTTAAGTAAATAGAGAGAGGATCCATTTTTTCCCATGAGGCTAGCCTACTTTTTTACAATAAATATTCACAACCTCCCAACACTCCACACTCCACATTATTTTTAATTTTTATTATTTTTTTCTTTTATCAAATATTTATTATATGAATAATGAATAAAAAATTTGAAATAATTTTAAAAAAATAAACTTAAAAATTTTTTTAAAAAAATATTAAAAATTTAAAAAATTTAAAAAAATGTGGAGTATAGTGTGTGGAGTGTGGTGGAAGTTGTGTAGCAAAACTCTTTTTTTTTTAAAGCTAGAGATAGTTAGGGTACATTTTTTTCTTGATTATGGAGGAATTCGTCCATGGCGTGTTGTTTGCAGCCTTCTCATGTGATTGTACCGCATAAAGCTGTGAACTTTCTACTTTGACCAAGTATGTGAAAAAAATAATTATAGTACCGAGGTATATATTTTTTTTAAATATTTCTTAAAATCTTTGACATTTCCTCGAATCTCAGTTGGTTTTGACCTTATTGCACTTAGCTTGATCAGGTTTTTCATCCACTGATCCACCCTTCAAATGGGGGTGACATCATACCCATAGCACTCTGTCAAGGAGGGGCCACATGAAGACAAGACAACAAGATATATGCCAAAGGGTTTTTCAACCTTCTTACCTCATTGGCTTCATTGACAAGGCATGTTACATGAACTTTTTGAGTAAACCAATACAAACATTAATGTATGGTTAGGTTGTAAAGAACAATGAAGTTGCTTATAATATATATTGACTGTTCTGTGTTGATTTTAATTACTTATCAAACTTGGTTTCCTTGCATGAGGTTCTTAGACTGCTATGACCGTAATTTTACAGTTTTTTCTTTTTAATTTAATGTTTCTTTCGATGATAACAAAGAAGTAGGAGAAAAAAAGAAGTCTGAAACAAGAAACAACCAACTCTTATCCCTTTGACATCCCAGAAACTTCCTAAAAGTTAAAGGATATTGTGCTAAAAAGAGAGAGTTTTTGGTTCGGCCTCTTTGAATGTAAAAGCTGTTCTTGTTTTTAACGGTATTGGATACAAGATTGTAAGGTTACGTAGAAATCTGAACAAAGACACGTAGCATCCTTAATTTTTCTGTGGCATAAAGCTGGTAGTACTTATGACAAGTGTTTAAATGTTCGTTTAACTAGATTTATAAATCCAGTGAGTAAAACATTATTACTTTTTCTCTACTAATATAATAATAAGAGCATCGGATCCTCATGTTGTTATTTTCCAACCAAACTGTCTCAAGCACCGCCTAAAGATGTCTGGTCTCCATTAAACTAGCTCATTGGTATCAAATTTCCCATCTGAGATCATATCTGGGATTTTTCTTATAGCTGTATCACCTGTCATTTTATAATTTAACGTGCAGATACTAGCCAAAGAAACAAAGAGAGGAAAGTTGGTAAAAAGAATTATCGATGATATATATAAATGAATAAAACATGATCTGCTTGAAGACGATGATAAACGTTTTTATGGCAGATCAAGGTGTCGTTGAGCTGATCATGTTGGTTGTATAACTTTTTATGGCAATCAACTTGCAAAATGCCATTATGAAAATCATGGTTGCTAAATGCATGATTAACATCATGGAAAATGGTAATGGTCAGGAGTGAACTTGAAAGTATGCATGGAAGATTCTTAAGATTCTATACCTTAATTGCTTCTTCTTCTTGACTCAACAAAATGGCGACTATTAGACATGAAGTAGTAATTGAGCTATTTTATTTTTTAATTTTTCCAATAAACAGATGATATATTGTGAAATATAACATTTCTAGTACATTCAAGTGTCGAGTTCTCTTTTCTTTTCCCCTCCACTTTCAGGAAATCTAAACGAATGTCTTATAGACAAATTGAGAAGCAATAGTAAAATGGGAAATGCCACTATATACTTTTACACCATGCTCAGCTCCAACCTGTACTGTCATTATTTTCATAGAGAAATAATCACTCAAAGAAGACCTTGTGATTTATGAAAAGGTAAAAGAATAAATACACGGGTGCAGCACAGATCAAAGAGAGCACTCTGCATCAATCTTTTGGGCTATTTGGTTTCGATTTTGTTATAATTGCTGTTTCTGTTGCTGAATGTTGATCAACTTATAGTATGCTCCATTCTTGTTTTCTACAAGTGATGAATGAGTCCCTTGCTCTATTATCTTCCCATCGTGCAAAACAGATATTTGGTCTGCATTTTTTATTGTTGACAGCCTATGTGCCACCACGACTGTGGTTCGGTTCTTCATCAATCTGTCCAGAGCTTGTTGCACCACTCGCTCTGACTCTGCATCTAGAGCACTAGTGGCTTCATCTAGTAACAAGATTTCTGGGTTCTTGAGAATGGCTCGGGCAATGGCTACCCTTTGTTTCTGGCCACCAGAAAGCTGCACTCCTCTTTCTCCCACTTTAGTAGAGAAGCCCTCAGGAAGTGAACTGACAAAACTATAAGCATTGGCAAGCTTAGCTGCTTCAATTACTTCGGCTTCAGAGGCTCCTTCTTTTCCATAAACAATGTTCTCATATATTGATGTAGCAAAAAGAGCTGGTTCTTGTTGGACTAGGCCAATGTGTTTCCTAAGAGATTTGAGCTTGAGTTTCTTGATATCTTTCCCTGTGAAAATTTTGATGAATGATTGTTAGAAGACTATCCTACCAAAAATATGTAAATGGCAAATTCCCAGAGCAGGTACCCAAAGAAATCTATGCACAACAAAGTCAAAAAAACTATTCAAATACTCATGTGGAGTGGAATTCATTTTTAGATTTTGTTTTGAAATTATTTAGTCAGGACTTGGGAAAGGGCATGGATAGGTTTGGGAAAGAGAATTATCTTGCAGGCAACCTAGTCCTCAATGCAAAAACTCTGTTTTCTGCCTATATACATTGCTGTCTTTCCATATATTTTACAGAAAACTTACCATCTATCATCACTTTGCCAGCCACTGGATCGTAAAATCGCAGTATAAGAGAGATGACAGAGCTTTTTCCAGAACCACTTTGCCCCACTACTGCCATACTCTGCCCTGATCGAACTTTCAAATTGAAGTCCTTAAAAATGAGGACTTCTGGTCTTGATGGGTAACTGAACTGGATGCCCTTCAGCTCAATTGTTCCCTCCACTGTCATCAACTCTTCTCCAACATCACCCCTTACCTCTGTCTTTCTGTCCACCACTTCAAAAACTGATGCCACCATTTGGTTCCCTTTCAAGAGGTCTGGGGCCATAGCCAACGTCTCCCCCATGGCTAATGCCGTTACAATCAGAACCATAAATGATTTCATGACAGATTTGAAGCTAGCAAGTTCCTTCCCCATCAAAACAGAACCGTACCTGAACCAAGTCAAACAAAAACCAAGCCATACATAATAAGGTAATAAAAACAATTTATAGTTATTTTACTATAACCTAAATGCTCATGTAACAACAAAACTACTAGTCTGGCATTTCTTCTTTCTTGGTGTATCATCAGGCATTCTTTGCACCCTGAGTAATTCATATGGCTTGAGGTCTTGTTAGAGACCTTAACGAGCATCAAATACATGCAAGAAAATGTTGAAGGATGAAAACAGAAAATATTAAGAAGGATGAAGATAAAGCCAGCAATGTCTTGTATTTCCAAATATCTTGGGCATGGATAGGTTTGGCATGAAAACAGAAAATATTAACAGGAAAGGGCATGGATAGGTTTGGTAAAGAGAATTATCTTGCAGGCAGCCTAGTCCTCAATGTTCTTTTGTCTGACCAACATCTTTTATAGCAAAGGTTAAGAAGGATGAAGATAAAGCCACATACCACAAGGCCAGGCCATAGGATGAGAAGATGAAGAACTGGCATATCCCATAGAATAGGCCGGCAATCTGGCCGCGAACAAATGAACGCCTAGATGGCTCAACAAGTTCACGAGCATAAAGGTCAAGGATCTTCTCTTCGGCGCAAAATGCAGCAACAGTTCGGACGTTACTCACTGCCTCCCCAGCCAGCATGTTAGCTTTCAGATAGGCTTTGCTCAAGTTTCCACCATAGCCTTTCATGAATAGTTTCTGGAACAACGGGTAATAGTTTCTAAGAATGGTTTGCATAAACTGAACACTGATTGAAATGAAAATGGGACTAAAAGCTTAAAGGAAACCTCGCTGATGTGACCACTAATGATCAATGGGTATGTGGCAATGACAACAACTGCGATCCTCCAGTTCAAGATGAAAGCAATGATAAATGAGCCTACAACCAATCCTACGTTCTGTAAAAGAATTGTAGTGCGATCAACAACTATTGATCGTAACAGAGTGGCATCACTTTCTAGACGCGATGAAAGCATAGAACTTGTGTTGTTCATGTCATCAAACCATCCAATCTCATTCCTCAAAATGGCTGCAATAAGGTACCAGGGGAAGTTAAGTACATGGGGGAGAAGACCATTGAATTCCAAATCTTAATGTAACGACAGTTTTAAGTAGTAGAAGGCAAAAAATACTGATGATTACACTGTCATATCAGAAAATTCAATATATACAAATATATGGATTCATCATTGGAAAGCAAATGTTGAACCTTCAAATCAAAAAACCTTAGCCGCTTAGCCTTGAAAAGATCCTATTATTGCAGTTACTGGAAGGACACAATAAATGCATCCACTCACTATAGAAGTAAGGAAAAAACTCCATTAAAAAAAAAAAAAAAAAAAAAAAACCCATTTGCCCAGGATCAATGGAAAGAGAAGGGACAACAGTGGTATGATCAAAACTTACCCGAAAACATCTTCTCTCGCACACGAAGAGTGAGTCGCTCTCCCATGATTCCAAAACAGAGATGCTCGGTTGCATGAACAATGACGGTTAAAACTGCACCCCCACAGAACAAGAATGCAATTTTCTTGACCTCACGACGTGTTGTATCCCAATCCATGTAATATGCTACAAGTGCTTGAGACACCCCAAGAGCGAAAAGGGGCATCTGAGCTCCAGCAATAAACGCACACATGGTGCCAATTGCCCCATAAACCCAGTCTGGCCCGACCATGGAATACAGCCTTCCGGTGGAAACACGTTTTGGCTTTACAGTCTCCCCCCCATCAGCACCAATGCGGCTAACAGATTCTTTATCAGAACGAAAACTAGCACCAAAGCTTGTTGTGGTGCGAGACAGTTCCCGTGAATACCTTATGCTATAAATGAATTTATTGTAAAAGACTGTCATTGACAGGTTTGATAATTCTACATCATATAAAACACAAAATATTCGTAGCATTTTCCATTTTGGTAATATGGAGCAACGCGTTCTTGGAATTTTAGTATTTTAATCTGAGAGACAAAGTTGCCATAGTATTATCAGAGTGTAAGAAGTACCTTGGGGGCCGTCCCAAGTTAGGACCAACGGAGGGATAGCGTTGCTGAGAACCTGCCTCTTGGAGTTGAACTATGGATGCATATGCACTGTTGGGGTTTGAAATTAGCTCCTCATGGTTCCCAGTTTCTACTATATTCCCATCTTGTACAACGGCGATCACATCTGCATTTCTAATGGTGGAAAGCCGATGGGCTACCACTACCGTTGTTCGTCCGACCATGACACGATCAAGTGCCTCCTGCACACTTTTTTCAGACTCAGCATCCAGAGCACTTGTAGCTTCATCCAGTAAAAGGATGGATGGATTCTTCAGAATTGCTCGTGCTATTGCAATCCTTTGCTTTTGTCCACCTGATAGTTGTATTCCTCTCTCACCAACCTGCAAAAAAAGTCATTTGCATTTTATTAAGCCATTAGATGTTAGTATAGTTATTACTTTATTTATTATTTTTCTTCAATTAGTGTGCATCATCTGTTGAATGAATTATGCATTTTTCAGTTAGTCTAAGCAGCAATGAAACAAGTGAATATATACCTGAGTCTCGAATCTTTCAGGGAGATTGTTTATGAAAGAGAGGGCCTCTGAAAGTTTAGCTGCACGTGTAATCTCTTCAAGGGTGGCATCATCTTTTCCATAGAGGATGTTCTCCCTAATGCTTGTAGCAAAAAGGGCAGGCTCCTGATTTACTAAGCCAATTTGCTGCCTCAGCCACTTGAGGTGAAGATTTCTGATATCATGCCCATCTAATAGTATCTCTCCAGAAAGGGGCTCATAGAAACGTTCAATCAAAGATATAACTGTGCTCTTTCCAGATCCACTTCCTCCCACAAGGGCTAAAATCTTACCAGAAGGGATATTGAGGCACAGCTTATCGAAGATATGTACATCAGGACGAGATGGGTAGCTAAAAGAAACATTCTTAAACTGAATATGGCCCTCGAGTTTGTCCATTTTCTGACCAGTTGCGGAACTTTTCTTGCTGAATGTGTCCCTTTCTATCATTTCAAATATGGGATATGCAGCTGCCTTAGCTCGGACAAAAGCAGTGATGTCTGGTGCTGCCAGCCCCAGTGACCTGAGCAATGATAGAAGTATATAATGTGTTGTTGTTTCATGGAATTTGAAGGAAACTTGGATAAGAAACTAAATGATTATCATCATGCAATCAAACCAACAAGTTTCAAATACTATGGGGAAGACTTTTTCAAAGTACTTTGTGCAATGAAGTGGAATCAGTAGGAATTCAGTGTCCATTGAATATCATGTGAGCCAGATGATGGGGAAACTCCATTAATAGCTACCATTGTTAGCTAGAGGATCTCAAGAACTTAATCTCACCAAACATCTTTCGTTTCATACAATATCCTTGAAATGCAGTAAGAGAGGAAGAATTTGATACACAAAATGGCTGTAATTTAAACTCAAACCTAATGTGAATGAGAGAAACACGATATTGTTGATCAAAATGCTATGTGAAACACAGTTGAATAATTTAATTCATGGAATTAAAGTAAAGCGAGAAAAGGAAGGACTTACAGGCCAGCAATAACAACATTGAGCATGGTGGTGAAGGATTCCCCACCATTTGAGATGTTCTTGTGAACAACAATGCTAGTGAACCAAACAAGCAAGGCCCATGATAGGAAAAGGACACAGTGCATGGAGCCTAGTCCTAGCCCTTTAGCTAATCCTGTTTTTTTACCATACTCGTATGTATTCTTCAGAGCAGTCATATATGACCTCACTGCTTTCTCTTCTCCTGCAAATGCATGGACTGTTCTAACATTTCCAATAACCTGAGTCACAAAACATCAGAAAGAGATGTGAATTTTCCAATTGAAAATTTTTCATAGAAAATGATTTGTACAATTTTAGAGGGTACAAACTCTGTGCAGTCTCTTTAAAAAAAAAAAGTGGGGCACTTACGGGACCAATATGAAAAAATTCATATAGTGGACCTCACTTTTTTTAAAGATACTGCATGAGACTTGCACACACCCTAAGATTGTATTGAACTTTACTTTTTTCATGCGATAGTTAGAAACTAAAACAAACCATCAAATGAGTCCTACTTTTTTTTACAGCTTTTGACCATTAACCGATGAGTCCCACTAAATAAATTAAGCTATCATTTAAAAAAGAAACACATAAATTTTATGATTTAACAAATAATTAATGTGATTCTGAATGAGTGACTGAACTGACCTCTTCTGCAATCTCCCCGGCCTTGACATAGGATTTTCTCACTCTGGCAATGAGGCCAGTTGCCACCCAAGCATAGAGGCCACCAGCAAGAGCAATTAAGGGGACTATAGACAGTGTTACCAGAGAGATTTGCCAGACTCTAGCAAACCCAATGATGAAGCCTGATAAAAACCTGCTAATGTAGTGTATGAAGTTCCCAACCTGCACCACCGGCCATAACCCTTTTGTTTTGAGTTTCAAACATTTTTCCAGCTGATCAACCGAGTGTTAAAAATGCAAATTTTAAATATATATATTTTCCAAAAAGATCATGAACAACAGTAGTACCTATGAAAGGTACAAGTACTTAACAACCGTAATTGGAATGAGAACAAGCTTCAATTGGATTGGGGCCGCAATAAATTTCGATCTAATTAATTTAAAGCAGTTTGGTTTGGTGCACCCACCATGCATGAAAGTATTCATGGTTTATTTCTCACAGCTGTTAATAAGAAGAATACCTCGAATATTCTGAAAATTTAATAACGATGGAGCCAAGGAATAATTAAGAACCAACATGGACAACATTACGACCGCGCGCGGCAAAGTGATCTGACTTGGGTCCGTTCCTATATATATATGTACACAGATTTTTAAAGATTTACAGCTTGAATACGTGTTGAAGTTTTCTTCCAGGTCATGCTCCCATTCTCTGGAGTTTAGGAACCACTCTGCTTGCTCTCCGTCTATCCAAGTTAAATTGAGTTATATTACCCGGATTTTTAGGAGAGGTTTGTATTCAAAACTCACTTCAATCTATTTCATCTCATCATTATAATTTTTTTAAATTTCTACACAAAATATAATAAACAATTCAATTTTTTCTAATCTCAAAACAATTTTTTCAAATTTTTACACTAAATATAATAAATAATTCAACTTTTAATCTATTATTCACGAACCATCTCAACTCATCTCTAAATCCAAACATCTATTAGTAGCCAGCCATAAATTATTGTAGCGTCCCCCTATTTGAATTAAAGAATTGTAACAGAGCTTTTTGGAAAGCAAAAAAGAAAAATATATATATATATATAGCTAAAAATAATGTGTATTTATGACATTTAATATCATGCATTGCTAATATATGTTTAGAACAGTCGTAAAATATAAATCGAGTCCGGATAATGTTCTCGGGACTCGAGTTTATGATTTCTGATTTTGATATGAAATTATGTCAGACATATTATATATATATATATATATATATATATATGTATTCAAGCTTTTATAAAATCTAACATTGCACCCAATAAATTATCTGTTTTTAGAGCGACCCAAGGATGTCATGTAGACAACCCTAACATTAATATTGCAATATTTTTCACCCAACAGGATCACGTGAGGGTCATTTAATTTTAGTATGAGCAACTCAAATAATTAGGCACGCTGTAAAAGATCTCACACAGGAAACAGGAGGTGGGTTTAAGGCTACCTTCTTCTTTCAACAACCTAATTAAATTAAAGGAGATGAATACAAGTACTCTACGTATTACTTTTTTTGGCCTTTACAGCTGGAAAATAAAAAATAAAAACTAAAAACTGCGGCAACTAACTGACCCAACTAACTTATAAATGCCACTTGTGGCTGCATTTACTTCAAATTGCAGAGAAAAAAAAAATTACAGTCAGGTCTGGTGCCCTTTCTATATATACCTACTGGAGTAGTATTAATTGTATGTCTTTATTTATTCCAATTTCAGATTAATTTTTAGAAGGAAAAAAAAAATGTTAATTTCATGTATTAATTTATGTTTGAGTTATTAGGAAGTAGCAAAAAATAAATACTTTGTGGCACCTTTCATTAAAATTCCATAAAGCCCATTGAAATTAATTAGAAGAAACTCATTTCTGTTTAAGCTAATATTACAAGTGAGGCCAGGGTGTACGTACTAGGGTGGCAGGTGTAGAGAGGGTAGAGAGGGGATTCTTTCCCATTATTATTTTAAAAAATTAATTTAATGGTTGATAGACAATGCATGCAGCTACATCAGAACAATGCGATAGAAATGAGACGGGAATTATATGAACATTATGCATGCACTCTTAATTAAATGTCACACGGATTTGTCAACAGATCCAGGGCCATGTATCTACATATATATGGTAACGACATGATTATTAATCTAGGCTTAAGAGATCATATATAATTATTAAGATAATCAGGGACTAGGGGTACTTAGAGGGAGGTTGGGTATTAGCTAGCTAGCTAGCTAGGCCGGGACCCAAAAATTAAAAATAAAATAAAACAAGAATTGCAAGAAATAATTAATTAAAGAAAGAAATCCAAATTACCTTCTCAGAAATAGCATCTTGAACAATAATGATGTCACTGGTAATTGCAGCTATCACCTCTCCGGTTGAAGATTCAGTGTCAAAAACACTAATATCTTGATTTAACATGGATCTCAAATATGCCATCCGCATCTTTGCCGCTTGCCTTTCCCCAGTATGCATCCAACAAGCCACCTCTATATATAATTTTATTAAGTATAATTATATATATATATATATATATATATATAATTACACACGTCATGTTCATGTGAGGAGGAGGAAGATCAAGAGCAATTAATAAATAATTAATGCTCCGCCAGAAAATTTAAAGTGTTTGCTTACCTGTCCATGAGGAAAACAGTATAGCTATACTGAGATACACAAAATCCAGTGAATACTGCACACAGAACATTGAATAAAATCTGTCAGTAATTTACAGCTAGCTAGTAATACTCCATCTCACTCAAGGGAATTGAGGAAAATGAATCCCGGAAAAGATGATCAGATATTGATGTTTACCTTGGCAACTTTGTGGGAAGCTTCTTTTGGGAAGAGATAAGCCATCCCAATAACATTAATCAACTTCCCGAAGAAAATAAAGAAAACAGGCACCGAAGCGCCATGAACACATGCACCAACTGATCCGATGCCCATCAGGATGTAATCATAAAAGTCGGCAAAGGTAAATAGTTTAAGGAGTGGAACCGTGTGCTGCTTCTTTCCCTCCTCATCTCCTTTGATCTTCTTCTTCTTCTTCTTTTCCAGCTTCATAATGTCATTGGCATCACGTTTGCCGGAAAATGAACCTGGGTCTGCCATATTTTTGGCCCCCAAAAAGTGGACAAGAAGATTAAGGCCTGTTTATGATTGAAAAGAGTACTGAGTTGAGCTAGAAAGCTGTATGCTGCAGAGTAGTGAAAGTTTGAAAGAAGATAAGCTAGAGGGTTGTAGAAGAATAATAACATGACAAGGATGGGGTGGTGGGGAGTTGGATATAAGCCATAGAACATTAAATTACAACAGAAAGGAACGAGTGCTTGGAAAAAGAAGTGATGAGGAGAAAACAGTTGGATAGGTGGCTCATTAAGGAACCTAAAAATAAAAAATAAAACGAGAGAGAGAGAGAGAGAGCAGAATATATTAGATGCCCGAGATGGGTCATTAAAGTGAAAGTTAAAAGGACGGCACAGTTTACAGTTAAGGCTGCATTTGAGTCGAATTCGAACGACCAATTAGCCTCGTTTGAAAATTAATCCCAAATCAAATTTTAGCATATATAGCTCGTATATATTAGAGTTGGAGTACTAAAAAATTCAGCTCAAAACCTTCAACCGGACTCGTTTGATAGTGATATAAGATAGTTTTAGATGAGTTGAATAAAATATTATTAAAATATTATTTTTTAATATTATTATTATTTTGATATTTGAAAAAGTTGAATTATTTGTTATATTTTGTATGAAAATTTAAAAAAATTATAATAATGAAATGAAATCGTTTCTCTATCCAAATAAGTCCTATAAAAGGTTCTGAATTCAAATCGAACCAAGTACTGTTCAATTGAGTTCAACTCGAGAATCTTGATCTTTAAGTATATATGTTATAGTTATTTTTTTTCATTTTAAAAATAAATAATATATAAATAAACAAATAAATATAAATTAAATGAATAGAGATTATAATTTCATTGATATATCAATCTAAAACCAAAATTATACTAGTATAATATTACAATTTATACTTATAATTATATTTATAGCAAATAAGTACGTGTCATGTATATATATATATATATGTGTATACATATATGTTAATGTATATATTTCTAATATATATTAATTAATATACGTACTGTGCATGTGTAATACCTACATCCATATAACATGTTTTATCTATATAATATTATGTGTGCATAATAGTATGGAAAATGCTAGTTAGCACCTTAATTAGATTTGACTACCAGTGTATTTTAATTTTTTTCAAATGTTTAAAGAAATTACCACTAGTGAAATTATATATTTTTTAAATGTTCAAAAAATGTTAAAAAAATATATAAAATAGCGGTCAACCTAGCAGTAAGAACTACGTGTAGTATTGTCCTAATATTTCCTAACATATTTCCTAAATAACTAGGCGACTCATAACTAAGCAGCCGTGTAGTATTGTGAAATATGTTACGTGGATATCATTATTTTTGTCTTAATTAATAGTTTATGAGTCGAGTTAATCTTTATATATACAAGCTTATTTGTAAAAAATAGACGAATTTTATAATAATTATATCATATAATAATTAATTATCTTAATCTTCTATTTATAAATAAAATAATTATTTAATAAAGAAATTGAGCGCGATTCGAATTTAACCAACTCAAATACAGCGCAGATGAAGTACTACTGTTTCTCATGAGATTTTGGAGATGGTTTCTTTGAGATATGAAAATTTAAATATCTCTCTGGAGGAAATAAGCCAGCAGTACTACTCTAGCTTAATTGAAAGGGTGGATGTCACAACCTCATCATGATTTAAATGCATTGAGGGTGGGGGTTGGATCATGCATGCTGATCACGTCATTGTGAGGTAATTCGTTGCATGACTTTTTCAACATTCTACGCATCAAAACTAATAAGATAGAAACACCTATGGGTTTGAAATTCGGGTTTCGGTTTGGATATATCCGGATTCTTAGATTGAAATTCGGATGAACACCCTCCCATTAATTCAGTAGAGAGTTTCATATATTGCGTATATGGCAATATGCATTAATTATATATAAGCAGCTTGGAGCTAGCTTATCTAAATGTTTGCAGATATACATTGGGAAAATACTTATATTAATTTTATAAAGAGATTTTATAAAAGTAGTTGAGTCTTTCTATAAGGACCAAAGAAATTCGGTGCATTTCTATTGTTGTTTTTTTTTGTAATATAACTAGATGAGTCATATTAGATCAATTTTATAATAAAAATTAATTTTTTTAATATAACTGCAAGGGATATATAAATATATATTGAATCAATTTTATAATAAAAATCATTTTACAATTTAATAAATTATAATGTGTTTGTAAATTTTTTTCATACAAATTTTTTCTCTTGTATGAAAAAAATTCTCTTTTTTCGTGAACCAAATATTTGCAAATAATATTTTTCTTACGAAAAATCTTATTTGCGAGGTTGCTTAGTGACACACTATTATTGTAATCAAGCTAAATCAGTCTAAAAATAAATTTTGTATTTATTAAATATTGACTTAGAAGTATCATAAAAATGACCTTTTGATCTATATTTCTTAATTTTATGATAGCTGGAAATTAAGTAAAAGTGATCGATTGACGACCCTGATCATCAATCTCTATTAATTAATTAATATGGCTAGTCTATAGGAATTAGTTGGCCTACATATAACCATACACAAAATGAAAGAAGGACACACTGGAGAAGCTGGGAGAAGATGCGAGCTGCAAAACAAGCAGGTGGCTTGGGATTTAGGAATATGGACAGTTTTAACACTACCATGTTGGCTAAACAGTGTTTGAGAATCTTGACTAACCCTGGGTCTCTCTCAGCTAAAAGAAAAATATTTTAAGGAAGATGACCTATTGTCCTCAAAACTTGGATTGTGTCCTTCTATTATGTGGAGGGGATTGTGGAGTTCTTTAAGGCTGGTTAAAGAATGAGTGATTTGGAGGGTAGGAAATGAGAAACAGATTAGGGTATGGAAAGATAAATGGATACCTTCTTGGGCTTCTTGGCACCCATCACAAGCTCCTGTGCAAATATTAGATGAAATGGCTAAGGTAGAGAAGTTCATAGATAAGGGACAGTGGCAGGAATAAGTGTTAGAAGCTGTACTAGGAAAATAAGAGGCTGAGATTGTGAGATTAATTCCCATCAGTAGAAAGGATGGCAGTGATAAACAGATTTGGGGTTTCACAAATATTGGGATTTTCTCAATTCAAAGTGTCTACCACTTGGATATGGAATTGAAAAGAAAGTGTAAAGGTGAATCCTCTAGCATAAAAAGTGGAGTGGGATGGAAGGCTATATGGAAGATAGATGTCACTGCAGTGGTAAAAAACTTAATGTGGAAAGCTGTAGATGATTGTCTACCTACTAAACAAAATCTGGCCAAGAGGAAAATGGTTGAGGATGCTTTATGCCCTATCTGTATCAGAGAAGTGGAAACAGTGGGTCATGCTACATGGAGCTATGGAGCTACAAGTGATGTGTGGGCTGAGGGGAAGAGTCCTGTCCAGAAGTGGTGTTGTAATGAGGAGGAATTTTGTGTAACATGGAACATAATGGTGCAACAGTTAAATCAAAGGGATATTGAATTGGTTGATGTCACAGTGAGGCATATATGGTTACGAAGGAACAAGGTGGTCTTTGAAGAACAATTCACAGGACCAAAAAGAGTTATAAGCAAGGCCATTAATCGAAGACATTGAAGTATACAGGGAAGCTTAGGAAATCAGCTGTGGACAGAGAAGTCCAACTGTAGTAGTGGGAAATAGAGAGGTGAGGTAGAAGAAGCCTGGAGTTGATGAAGTTGAAGTGAATTGGGATGCGGCTTTCAACTAGAAAACTATGAAGATGTGAGCTTGCATAGTAATAAGGGATGAGGAAGGAGAGGTACTTGTTTCTCTCAGTATGCCAAAAGGAAATGTATGCAGTCCAATAGTTGCAGAGGTTCATGCTTTGTGGCGAGCTGTTGAGCTGTGTACTGAGCTTAGATTTATAGATGTAGTCTTTGAAGGTGATGCTTTGACTATGATAAATGTTGTAAATAAATCAAAAGAGAGTTGGGTCTGATATAGACAAATGATAGAAGACTTGAAGCAGTTTTTTACATATACAAACAGATGGAAGATACAACACATATATAGGGAAGGTAATCAAGTGGCACATAGTTTGGCTAACAAAGCAATTGATTTAGGAGAGGAAATAGTGTGGATTGAGGATTATCCGGATTATCCGGATGATGTGTTTTCTGTTCTACAGTTTGATAGAAGTGTAACACTTGGTTATAGTTGAATGAAATGAAGATATACGAGGTTTTATTAAACAAAAAGGACATGTTTCATCTCTCTCTTCTTCTTTTTTCTTTCTCTTTTTCTTTTTTAGGATATGTTACATCTATCAACCTCGATCGATGTCTAATAGTCAAATGAAGTACTACGTCTTTCCCATGTGAACTCTTGATTAGATGTTTAGAGAATATTATAAATAGTACTAGCGTTCCCATACCTTTGGTCTTCTTATTCCAACAAGAACAGAGTACTGGAATTTATGGAGTCAAACTAAATGGTAGGCCTGCTACCCGCATGGTGCGGGGCGGGGGAAAAAATTCAATCCTCCCAGCCCCCCGCCTATGCACTATATTGTGTTTAAAAACAAATTGTCTAAAAATATTTTTTTAGATCCAAATTATAATATAATTTAAATAATAAATTAAAATTTATAAATATAAAAAAAAAAATTAAACTCATTAGAGTTAGATTTTAGATTGCTTTGGCCGCCTAGGCCAACCATTATATAGGAGGCCAAGGCAATACAATAGTCATCCTTAAGCAATGTAAGACTTAGCAATCCAATGACTTGAATATAATTTTAAGTCTTTAATAAATTGTATATATCTATATACAATATATTTATTT
Source organism: Juglans mandshurica (assembly GCA_022457165.1). Taxonomy (NCBI): domain Eukaryota; kingdom Viridiplantae; phylum Streptophyta; class Magnoliopsida; order Fagales; family Juglandaceae; genus Juglans; species Juglans mandshurica. Next base: position 26,149,977 of record CM039622.1, read on the forward strand.
ATATATATATAAATAAATTTTTTTTTTATATGTAGAGCGGGGGCGGGGCCCCGCTGGGGTCATCCCGCCCCCTGCCCCCGCTAGGTCCTCTCTATGCGGGGCGGGGGATCCTGCCCCCGCATGGGCGGAGCGGGGTAGCCCGCCCGCCCATACGGAGGCGGGGCGGGGCCCCGCTGCCCACCCCTACTAAATGGTACATTTTGGATTTTTGTCACATCAGTCGCCGTTTGCACTGTACTTATACCAAGCAACTGTCTATAGCTTTTTTCATATACATATGCATAACCCTACACTACGAGAGAGAGATCAAACACCAACAATTGATCATCGATCACCAAAACAGAAGAAACCATGCACCAATTGTTGTAAGCCATATATATATATATATATATATATATGAAAGAGCAATATTATATAGCAAATTAAGAAGATTAAGGCCGGTTTATGATAGAAAAGAGTACTGAGTTGAGAAAGCTGTTTGCTGCAAAGTAGTCAAAGTTTGAAAGAAGATAAGCTAAAAGGTTGTAGAAGAATAATAACATGACAAGGATGGGGGGGGGGGGGGGGGGGGGGGGGGGGTTGTGGAGGGTTGGATATAAGCCATAGAACATTAAATTACAACAGAAAGGAACAAATGCTTGGAAAAAAAAGTGATGAGGAGAAAACGGTTTGATGGGTGGCTCATTAAGGAACCTAAAAATAAAAATTAAAAAGAGAGAGAGAATATATTAGATGCCCGAGATGGGTCATTAAAGTGAAAGTTAAAAGGATGGCAAAGTTAAGTACTCGTTTGTTTTCACTATTCCTCTTAATTCATTTCATCTCATAATCTCATCTAATCATTACAAATTTCTCAAATTCCCACATAAAATAAAATAAATAATTCAATTTTTTCAAATCTCAATATAAAAATAATATTAAAAAAATATATTTTAATAATATTTTATTCAACTTTTAACTTTAATTTCAACTCATCTCATCTTATCTACGAAAATAAACGAGGTTGCATTTGAGTCAAATTTAAATGACCAATTAGCCTCGTTTGAAAATTAATCCAAAATCTAGTTTGAGCATATGTAGCTCGTATATATTAGAGTTGGACTAAAAAATTTAGCTCAAAACCTTCAACCAGTCTCATTTGGATAATGAAATGAGATGAGATGAAATGGTTTTAGATAAGTTGAATAAGATATTGTTAGAATATTATTTTTTAATATTATTATTTTTTTGAGATTTTAAAAAATTGAATTATTTATTATATTTTGTGTGAAAATTTAAAAAAGTTGTAATAATGAGATGAGATGACATCGTTTCTCTATCCAAACAAGCCCATAAAAAATTCTGAATTCAAATCGAACCAAGTGCTATTCAATTGAGTTCAACTCGACTTAACTCGAGAATCTTGATCTTTAAGTATTGTTAGGGATTAAATTGATTGGGTCAAACCTTTTGGAAATCTATAACTAATGGAATAGATAAAGCCAAGAGATAAGGTAAGAAAGAGATAAGACAAAGAAGTTGGCTTAAACTCCTAAACGTAAAATGTATCACAAGTCAAATTAGACTCTATCACTCCAAGGAAATAACATCTATATAAGGAGCAGCTTTCCCAAAAATCTGACAGGCTCACTCCATGCACTCTCCACTAATTCTCTAGAGGGACTCTCCTGAGACTAAATTCTCACATTGTATTGAGCGATATGTGAGGCTATGAGACATTGTAAAATCATCACCCCTTGTGGACATAGGCTTTTATGCCGAACCACGTAAATTCTTGTGTATTTCTTTATTTACTTTTATTTGTTTATTTATTATTTATTTCATGGATAAATGCAAAGAGCACCGTATCGAAGCCCGAATCACCAACGTGGGTCGGGGATGACTCTTTCTTCTTTTCCGGTCTGTTGTGTAATTTTTTGCATTAACAGTTGGTGTCGTCTGTGGGATCGATTTATTATCTACACTGGAATTGAGATAAGGATGACTCATTGGCTCACGAGTTCTTCTCCAGAATATAAGATAAGTCCCTCCACCTTGCATTTATTATTTTATTTCGAAAGTACTGTTAAAACATATTAGATATATAATATATGTTTATCTGATAGAGCGGATCAGGTAAAAGATCATTAATTTATCTTCTAACTTGAACAAGAAAAAAACAAGATCTTATTCAGGTAGTTATACATACACAGTAGTGAAGAGTAGTAGTACTTAAGATCTTACGTAATTTTGATTAGCCAAATTACAACGCATATCTTCATCTGTGGCCACAAATAACCAAAAAAGTAGACACAAAAACATATCTGATCAAGACTCCAAACCAGTGAGCAATGCCTGACTTTTTTTAATTAATTTCTATGCAAACGATGAGGTGTATGATAATCAATTCTCCACCCATTTATTGTTTCAAAGGGCTGGTACCATGTATATATGTATGTATGTATGTGAGTCTTTATATATATATATATATATAAGTTTTTAGAAGGTCTATGTGGTGTTTTGAACCAATACTGGGGAAAGTGTGTTATGTGCAAGATCTTATTGGGCTTGAGCTTATTGTTAATTACTTCTTTTCGCATATGTAAAAATTGATGAAATTTTTCTTGGCATGGTTGTCAAGAACACGCACCACACAAAGTGTCTCTTGCCATACACAATATTTTCCACGCCATATACACATGAAGTTTATTCAGCGATGCAGTGAAAAAAAAAGCACTCGGTAGCGAACAGCTTCAATCAAGGAATAGTTGGATGCAACAACCAAATTACTCGGGTTTGTTTCTTTCAAAATTGTTATTTTATTTTTACTAACAAATTTGATTATTGGAAGATTTTCCCCACAAAATTCCTCAAGGTTCCATGAAGACTTAGTGTCTATACGTCTCAGGAATATACTTCGTTGGAAATCACCTACATGACGTAAAACACCGGCTGCCTCTCTTCTCATGCATTGTTCACCATCTTAAATTGTTGTCATCAGAATAGACCGTTCGGTATTTCAGGCATCCCATTGTTTCCAAAGCATGGTGGCCTACAGACGTCGCCCATGTGTCACCAACCTTCACCACTCAAGCGAGATGGACTATGTTTTCAAACTTCAAACTTGTGATTTGGATTATTTAACCTAACATGTTTGTTTTTGTTGGTACGATCGATCTCTAGCTCCCGCCACAGATTGCGGTCGCCCTTTGTCAACCACCTCAAAGAGTTACGCGGTCGAGGCACTCTCCCGCTACACCTATCGCCAGAATTACGTGGTTGAGGGCATCTCTCACTACACACGCATCGTCGGGGTTATGCAGTCGAGGCACTCTAACGCTAGCCTAATAATTAAAGGTAAAACGGTCGAGGGATCTCCCGTTAACACCTTCTACCCAAAAGGTGACGTGGTCGAGGGATCTTTCACTGACCTAATACTTAAAGGTTAAAACGGTCGAGAGATTTCCCGTTAACACCTTCTCACCAATAGGTGACGTGGTCGAGAGATCTCCCACTAGCCTAATACTTGAAGGTTAAAACGGTCAAGGGATCTCCCACTAGCCTAATACTTAAAAGTTAAAACGGTCGAGGGATCTCCCATTAACGTCTTCTCACAAAAAGGTGACGTGGTCGAAGGATTTCCCACTAGCCTAAAGCCTAATACTTAAAGGTTAAAACGGTCGAGGGATCTCCCGTTAACACCTTCTTGCCAAAAGGTGTCGTGGTCGAGGGATCTCCCACTAGCCTAATACTTAAAGGTTAAAACGGTCGAGGGATCTCCCATTAACACATTCTCGCCAAAAGGTGACATGGTCGAGGGATCTCCCATAGCCTAATACTTAAAGGTTAAAACGGCCGAGGGATCTCTCATTAACACCTTCTCGTTAAAAGGTGACTTGGTCGAGAGATCTCCCACTAGCCTAATATAAGGTTAAAACAATCGAGGGATCTCACGTTAACATTTTATCCCGCTACACTCACATCCGAGTGTCTCCTTCATGAACGAGTTGACAGGCTCATCAACTGCCTAAGATGGATCCAGGGGGTCGACGGGCACCCTAACCACTTAAGCGTGGGTTACTACAAACAAACTCTTACATCCACATCAAAACGGAGAAACACCAACAAAAAAATCACAGCACGGGGAAAAATCCACTAAGGCCAATGAAAACCCAAAAGCGATCACCGAGCACAGAAATATACGCACTTTACTAACGATAAACATTCACATACAATCACTATGCAAACATTCTTACAAACAAACTTCACAAAGACCCATCTTCGAATGCCCTTACTTCTTGAGGACCACTCATGGAGATCTGCATTACATAATAGTAAAAAACTACGAACTAGCTACCAGAATTTCTTTTTCTACAGGTTGCCTCCACCACAGTTGACTTGAAGATTCTCAAGGCCTTCTTGATAAACAAGTTGACCTTAAGAGCCGAGGGTATCTGTTAGGGATTAAATTGACTGGGTCAAACCCTCTGGAAATCTATCACTAAGGGAAGAGATAAAGCCAAGAGATAAGGCAGGAAAGAGATAAGACAAAGAAGTTGGCTCAGACTCTTAAACGGAAAATGTATCACAAGTCAAGTTGGACTCTATCACTCCCAGAAAATAACCTCTATATAAGGAGCAGCTTCCCTACAAATCTGACAGGCTCACTCCATGCACTCTCCACCAATTCTCTAGAGGGACTCTCCTGAGACTAAATTCTCTCATTATATTGAGTGATGTGTGAGGCTACGAGACATTGTAAAATCATCACCTGACATAGTGGATTTTGCCCTCAACAACCCATGGACGTAGGCTTTTATGCCAAACCTCGTAAATTCATGTGCCTCTCTTTATTTACTTTTATTTATCTATTTATTATTTATTTCATGGATGAACGCAAAGAGCACCATATCGAAGCCCAAATCATGAGTCGAGGATGACTTTTTCTTCCTTTCCAATCTGTTGTGTAATTTTTAGCATTAACAAGTATGTTATTTCTTTGATTTAAATAATAAATAATATATAAATAAACAAATAAATATAAATTAAATGAATAGAGATTATAATTTTCATTGATTTATCAATCTAAAACCAAAAGTATACTAATATAATTTATATTTATAGCAAATAAGTACGTGTCATGTATATATATATATATATATATGTTAATGTATATATTTCTAATATATATTAATTAATATACGTACTGTGCATATATAATACCTACATCCATATAACACGTTTTATCTATATAATATGTGTGCATAATAATATATGGAAAACGCTAGTTAGTACCTTTGATTTGCTCCATGGATTTGACTACTAGTACATTTTAACTTTTTTAAATGCTTAAAGAAGTTATCACTAGTGAAATTATATATTTTTTAAATGTTAAGAAATGTTAAAAAAAAAAAGGGTAAACTAGCGGTCAACCTAGCAGTAAGAACTAGCGGTCAACCTAGCAGTATTGTCCTAATAGTATATGAGTCGAGTTTTTTTTCAAGCTTATTTGTCAAAAATAGCCGAGTTTTATAATAATTATATCATATACTAATTTATCTTAATCTTCTATTTATAAATAAATTAATTATTTAATAAATAAATTGAGCGCCATTCGGATTTAACCAACTCAAATACAGCGCAGAAGAAGTACTGTTTCTCATGAGATTTTGGAGATGGTTTCTTTGAGATAGCTTCGTTACCGCATTAGTATTGATTTCATTAAATTCATCTTCAAAATTTGATGAAAAGTGCACGTTTTCCATAAATCTAAAACCTCTCTATCCATAACTCCACATTGAATTAGCTATTAGATTCATCAAAATAATAATATAATATTATTTTTTTAATAATAATATTTTTAATTTTCTCTTTCATATTTTATAATTACACTAACCATATGTTAATTAATAATTTAATTTGATACTTAAATTATTGTTTCCCAATTATTTTTTTTCCTTAACCTAATTATCCAACAAACATATTTTGCCAACCATTCTTCTACCCAGCAATCATATATATAAATTATAATGCACAATTTTTATATAGTTTTGTAATTTTTATTCATTTTTAGACTTAATATATTTATTTGAGACGTAGAAAAATATTAAGTTTATAAAGAGAATTATATAAAAAAAACTACGAATTCATGTGATTTTTTTTTTTTTTTTTGTATAGGAATTCATATGATTTGAGCAACAGTATAATGCACAATTTTCTATTTTGTTTTGTTTTTGACTTCACGTATCAAAACGACAATGTTTGGCCAGTCTCAATACATTCATTTAACGTGGTCCAGCCGCCAACATTCAAATAAGCATAAAATAATCCGGATAGCTATGAACAGTAAGCCTTCAAATTTGAAGATGAAGATGAATGTCCTGTAGCTCAAAGTTTAAGATTTGTGTATATGGTGAATCCAATGCAGTAATTTTAAAGTCAAATTCATCCAAATTTGAAGATTGGACTCATTTGATGAGTCCAATGCTAATGCTCTAAAATAGTATATTCGGTGTGTCACTAAGCGAACTTGCAAAAAAGATTTTTCATAAGAGAAATATTTGCAAATATTTGGTTTGCAAAAAAAGATCTCACGAAAAATGAGAAATTTTTTCGTACAAGATAAAAAATTTAAAAACATATTAAATTATTTTTATTATAAAACTGATCTAATATATTCCTTTAGTTATATTACAAAAATTTATTTTTATTATAAAATTGATCTAATATGTCTCATCTACTTATATTACAAAAAATAAAAAATAAAACAATTGAAATGATTCGTACATTTCTTCAGTCCTTATAGAAAGATTTAATTACTTTTATAAAATCTCTTTATCAAATTAATATAAGTATTTGCCTAATGTATATGTGCAAACTTTTGGATAGCACTATTCATCCAGGCCGAGTTTTTCCAAACCGGGTCCGGAACCCAGAAAATTGAGTTGTAAAACCCGAGTCAACCCGTGCCGGATACCGGGTCTAGGACTCGGGTTTTTTTTTTTAAATCAAACCCAGCATCAAAATGACGCCATTTTGATGAACCAAAATGGCATCGTTTTGACACAAGGATTAAAAACCCTGACATTCTCGTATCAATGTATCATCCCCCCTCTTCAGCCCTCTCTCTCTCTCTCTCTCTCTCTCTCTCTCTCTCTCTCTCTCTCTCTCTCTCTCTCTCTCTCTCTCTCTCTCTCTCTCTCTCGTGAAGGAACCCTAGCCTCCCTCCTCAATGCCGAACTGCCAAATTTGCCGATCGAAGAAACCCCATCATCCTCGTGACCCCACCATTGTCATCGCCGTTATCCTCGTGACTCCAAGGTTTGTTATCTTCTTTTTATTCCGATCTGGGTCTGTTTTTAACTTTTTATACTCAAATTTCATGATTGAGTTTGCAAATGCTTGAGCATTTTCTTGTAACCCCATCATCTCTCTCGTTCCAATGTGGGTATGTCATGTGTTGGGTTTGTTTTGTGTGAGGTACATGATTCTCCATGCATTTCTTTCTTTGTAGACATGATTTTCAGTACTAAAGTTATTTTCGATTGAGATGTGGGTAAATCAATGAAAAAATCATCTATGCATAAGCAATAGTACTCTTCAACTCATTGTACACTTTCCTTCTCAAACTTTTCAACCCACTTGCTTTTAATGCCTGATATTCCCAAATCAATACTTTCGTTTGAAGTTTCCAAGAAAAAAAAAAAAAAAGCTAAGTCTTCAAATTATTGATTGTGTGAAGGAAAATTATGCTTTTATATGAGAAATTGTACCATCTTTAGTTATTTTGTTTTTCACTTCTTGCTCATGCATGCCCTGTGTAGTGTTCTTGTTTCAAGGGTTTTGTTTCATTCTGGGTAGTGTTCTTCAAATTTGCTTTCTGCTTGACGCTTGTAGACTTGTAGTTATGGTCTAGGGTGGGGATCCATGTTGGGTTGGATTGGGTTGGGAAGCAGAGACTAATATGTAGATTGTGAGCATTGTTAGCATAATGAGAGCATTGTTTGACAGCCTGGATGCTGAATTTGTATGGTGGTTTGGTGTTATGGTCAGAAAGACGTTTGATGATTTGTAGGTTCTGTTATATTTTGTTATATTTGATTATTAGTATTTGATTATTTATTATATTGTGTTTGGTGGTTTTTATTACTCAATAATAGATGGAAGAAGATTTTGTGAGTTGTAATGTTGGTACAACCCAATGGGTTGGTGGTGACTCCTTATCTATTCCAGTGGATGTGGAGGAGCATGGGAGTATTTTAACCCTTTCATCCACATATATATAACAGCCTACCCATTTCATCCCACCTTTACCCATTTAGGAGTTCATTGTTGCCTCGGAGTCCGCATTTAGTACTGGAGGATGCATCTTGGATCCTTTTAGGAGTTCATTGTCTCCAGAGACTGTCAAGCCCTTATTTGCACTCAAAATTGGTTAAGGACCAAACATGTCGACATTCGGGAGTTGGAAGAATACGTACAGTCGATGGACCTTGAAGGTAAGTTTGAAACTTGAAATATTTTTTTAATATCTATCTATCTCAATTTATTAATTATCTAACTCATTTTTAATATTTTTTTAGATGATCATCTAGTTTCATCTTCAACAGAGGCTGCTGTAAGTCTCTCTTCCCATTTATGCTGAAAAAAATCTAGAGTAAGTACTTTTATATTTGTTATGCTAAATTGTTGACTTTAAATTTCACAACAATTCATGTAGATGCACTGTACCTGAAGAATGTGACATTTCCTGAGAATGGTGAAAAGTCTTGTTTTCACATGAATACATTGAATAGCACACTTTTGTTTTGCGTCTTTTTGGGGCTGATCACTTTTGCCATTGGAAACATTGACTGGAATCTATGCTTAGCATTGTCATAATTTTCTTTTACATGTATTTATCTTGCAGAAAAAGAGATAGAAGATAACCCAGTTAGGATGAAGCAATTTGTGTTAGGCAAGTTTGGAAAAGTTTCTGATGAAATGTCAGCAAAGGCTTCTTTGGGGAGCTTCTTTAGTGTGAGATTAAAACATTGATGGGAAGACTATGCTGCTGATTTTGTAACTCATTTCTTGTAATTTTTTGTTTGGTAATGTAATTTGTAAATACCAATAGTGTAATATGTAGTAGATTGCATTGTGATGCATGCATAGATGAATATTTGATTTGTTTTTTTGTTTTACATGCATTTAGTATTTTTAAACGCAAATATTATGCATTTAATGAACATGACTTCTTAGAAAAAAAAATTAATAGAATAAAGGCTTTTACTTAAAAAAAAATACGGGTACAACTCGAAACTCAGATTTTCGAGTTTCAAAAACCTGATCCACTCGGGTTCCAGCCCAGGTCTGACCCGAACCAACCCGGTCCAGGTTCCGGCCCGGGTTTAAAACCCGGGTCCCGATCCCGATCTAGGTATACTCATGTTCCCGGATTGGAATCCGGATGAACGCCCCTACTTTTGGATAAGCTCCAAGCTGTTTATAATGCATATACGCAATATATGAAACTTAAGGATTCAACATTGGGCACCACTGAATTAATGGGCTACGGTGTTTCTATTTTATTAGTTACAAAAATTTTATGTATAATTATTTTTACAAATGTTTTACGTACTTCATTAATATAATTGACTGCGTCACTTTTTTTTTAATATAAACTAACTTTTATATATAATCTTTATACAAGCTTATAGATTGTTGAAAAAGTCATGCAACGAATTAGCTCACAAAGACGTGAGCATGCATGATCCAAGCCCCACCCTCAATGCATTTAAATCATGAGGTTGTGACGTGACATCCACCCTTTCAATTAAGCTAGAGTAGTGCTGGCTTATTTCCTTAACAGGTTTTTGGAGATGAGATGATATGATATTAATTGAGATTAAAGTTTAAAAGTTGAATAAAATATTATTAGAATATATTTTTTAATATTATTTTTGTTTTAGAATTTAAAAAAGTTGAATTGTTTATTTTATTTTGTATTAGAAGTTTGGAAAGTTGTAATGATTAGATGAGATATTTTTTGAAAACAAACGAAGCCGAATCTCTGAAAACAAATGAGCCTTTATCAGTCTAATAATAAATTGTGTATTTATATATTGACTTATAAGTATCACAAAAATGACCTTTTGATCTATATTTCTTAATTTCATGATAGCTGGAAATTAAGTACATGAATTGATCGACGACCCCTCATCATCTCTATTAATTAATCTAGTCTATAGGAATTAGTTGGCCTACATATAACCGTAATTTTGGACATGTTGCATCTCTCTCTTCTTCTTTTTCCTTTTTAGGATGAGAAAAGATATTTATAACCGTGAATTGTGCAACTTCCGCGTAATCGCTTTGAAAAAATGGAATAAAATATGGGACCCACATGAAAAAAATTAATTTTTTAATAGTGGACTCCACTCATTTTCAAAGTGGTTACGCGGCGTTTACGTATTTCACGGTTGTATGTAAAATTACTCTTTTAGGATATGTTACATCTATCAACCTCGATGTCTAATAGTCAAATGAAGTACTACGTCTTTCTCACGTGAACTCCTGATTAGATGTTTAGAGAATATTATAAAAAGAAATGATAGTGGTGATGGTTAGTGTATAAGAGCATTGTTGGGTTGTGGTCTGGGATGGGGATCCATGTTGGGTTGGATTGGGTTGGGAAGCAGAGACTAATCTGTAGATTGTGAGCATTGTTAGCATAATGAGAGCATTGTTTGACAATCTAGATGCTGAATTTGTATGGTGGTTTGGTGTTATGATCATAAAGACGTTTGATGATTTGTAGGTTCTGTTATATTTTGTTATATTTGATTATTAGTGTTTGATTATTTATTATATTGTGTTTGGTGATTTTTATTACTCAATAATAGATGGAAGAAGATTCTGTGAGTTGTAATGTCAGTACAACCCAATGGGTTGGTGGTGACTCCTTGTCTATTCCAGTAGATGTGGAGGAGTATGGGTGTCTTTTAACCCTTTCATCCACATATATACAACAGCCTACCAATTACATCCCACATTTACCCATTTAGGAGTTCATTGTTGCCTTGGAGTCCGCATTTAGTATTGGAGGATGCATCTTGGATCCTTTTAGGAGTACATTGTCTCCAGAGACTGTCGAAGCCCTCATTTGCACTCAAAATTGGTTAAGGACCAAACCTGTCGACATCCGGAAGTTGGAAGAATACGTACAGTCGATGGACCTTGAAGGTAAGTTTGAAACTTGAAATATTTTTTTAATATCTATCTATCTCAATTTATTATCTAACTCATTTTTAATATTTTTTTAGATGATCATCTAGCTTCATCTTCAACAGAGGCTGCTGTAAGTCTCTCTTCCCATTTATGCTGAAAAAAATCTAGAGTAAGTACTTTTATATTTGTTATGCTAAATTGTTGACTTTAAATTTCACAACAATTCATGTAGATGCACTATACCTGAAGAATGTGATATTTCCTAAGAATGGTGAAAAGTCTTGTTTTCACATGAATACATTGAATAGCACACTTTTGTTTTGCGTCTTTTTGGGGCTGATCACTTTTGCCATTGGAAACATTGACTGGAATCTATGCTTAGCATTGTCATAATTTTCTTTTACATATATTTATCTTGCAGAGAAAGAGATAGAAGATAACCCAGTTAGGATGAAGCAATTTGTGTTAGGCAAGTTTGGAAAAGTTTCTGATGAAATGTCAGCAAAGGCTTCTTTGGGGAGCTTCTTTGGTGTGAGATTAAAACATTGATTGGAAGACTATGCTGCTGATTTTGTAACTCATTTCTTGTAATTTTTTGTTTGGTAATGTAATTTATAAATACCAATAGTGTAATATGTAGTAGATTGCATTGTGATGCATGCATAGATGAATACTTGATTTTTTTTTTGTTTTACATGCATTTAGTATTTTTAAACGCAAATATTATGCGTTTAATGAACATGACTTCTTAGAAAAAAAATTAATAAAATAAAGGCTTTTACTTTAAAAAAAAATCCGGGTACAACCCGAAACTCAAATTTTCGAGTTTCAAAAATCCGGATCCACTCGGGTTCTGGCCTAGGTCTGACCCGGACCAACCTGGTCCAGGTTCCAGCCCGGGTTTAAAACTCGGGTCCAGATCCAGTCCCGGTCCAGGTATACTTAGGTTCCCAGGTTGAAACTCAGATGAACACCCCTACTTTTGAATAAGCTCCAAGCTATTTATAATACATATACGCAATATATGAAACTTAAGGATTCAACATTGGGCTCCACTGAATTAATGGGCTACGGTGTTTCTATTTTATTAGTTTCAAAAATTTCGTGTGCATTTATTTTTACGAATTTTTTACGTACTTCACTAATATAATTGACTGCGTCACTTTTTTTTTTTAATATAAACTAACTTTTATATATAATCTTTATACAAGCTTATAGATTGTTGAAAAAGTCATGCAACGAATTAGCTCACAAAGACGTGAGCATGCATGATCCAACCCCCACCCTCAATGCATTTAAATCACGAGGTTGTGATGTGACATCCACCCTTTCAATTAAGCTAGAGTAATGCTGGTTTATTTCCTCCAGGTAGAGATTGGTTGGTTTGTTTTCAGAAATGAGATAAAATTGGTTTATTTTCAGAAATGAGATAAGATGAATTGAGATTAAAGTTAAAAAATTAAATAATATATTATTAAATTTTATTTTTTAATATTATTTTTTTTTAGAATTTGAAAAAGTTGAATTGTTTATTTTATTTTGTATTGGAAGTTGAGAAAGTTGTAATGATGAGATTAGATGTTTTCTGAAAACAAACGAGGTCATCTCATCTCCAAAAACAAATGAGCCCTTATCAGTCTAATAATAAATTGTGTATTTATATATTGACTTATAAGTATCACAAAAATGACCTTTTGATCTATATTTCTTAATTTCATGATAGCTGGAAATTAAGTACATGAATTGATCGACGACCCCTCATCATCTCTATTAATTAATCTAGTAGTCTATAGGAATTAGTTGGCGTACATATAACCATAATTTTGGACATGTTGCAAGTCTCTCTTCTTCTTTTTCCTTTTTAGGATATGTTACATCTATCAATCTCGATGTCTAATAGTCAAATGAAGTACTACATCTTTCTCACGTGAACTCCTCATTAGATGTTTAGAGAATATTATAAAAAGAAATGATAGTGGTAATGGTTAGTGTATAAGTGTCGTGTAATTATTTTTAAAAAAATAAATAAATAATGGATTCACATGAAAAGAAAATTATTTTTTTTAATAGTAGATTCCACTCTTTTTTAAAGCGACTGAACGACGCTTGTGTACTCTACGACTGTATGTAACATTACTATATTATAAATAGTAGTAGCGTTCCCATACCTTTGGTCCTGTTATTTCTCTCTTCTAGGTCCTATATATATGCATAACCCTGCACTATGAGAGAGAGAGAGAGAGATCAAACACCAACAATTGATCATCGATCACCAAAACAGAAGAAACCACCAATTGTTGTAAGCTATATTAAATATATATATATATATATATAACAATTCGTGTATCATCGATCAAACCACAACAATTCGTGTGTTCGTTGGTTGTTGCATGTTTCAAGCTCATGATGTCGTACTGATCATTTTTCTTTAACCTTACCTACTTTCGGTATCATGATTCAACTGATCTTTTGAGTATTACAATCGCATACACACACACACAGAGAACGGTACTTGTACTTTTGGTACCGAATTGTTGTGATTGCCCGAAAAATAAAAATGGCTGAAGTATGGGAATGGCTACATGAAGGTTATCCTCTATCCCAAAATATTAAAATGCGAAAAGTATGGGAATGGGTACAATGTTATTATCCCAAGATTCACAACAACTTGATGCCAAAACTACGTACCTTATCCTCTCTCTCTCTCTCTCTCTCTCTCTCGTTTAGTTAATTTTGAGTGTTACAAGGTAAGTGTTAATTCGTAGTAATCCAGAAAATTACGTACATATATATATAAGATAAAACTTATACTAGCATTATAGACCTGAGTTCTAGAGAGAGAGAGCGCGCACATACACACACATACATACATACACACACACACATATATATATATATATATAATATCTACTATATATGTCCTATACTCACCATGAAAGGGAAACATTACAATTTACAGGGATCTAATGAAACATAGAGCACAGAGAAGCGTAGGTCTATATAATGAGCTCTAGAGCATATATATTCTACAAAATTTCTATCAAAGGAAATAGAAATGAGGTGACACATGTAGACTACTTTTCTTAAATTGAAGACTAAAGCCAAGCTCTTATAAGTTTCATTAGAGCACAAAGAAGTTAATTAGGACTAAACCCTAAATTAGCAGCATATTCCTATCGAAGCTGGAAACACCCAATTACCTCCATTTCTCACGTCCAGATGAGAATATATATATAGGATAAAAACATAAACTTGCCTTCATAAGCTCATTCTACATACACTACAACAAATTTGAGATTTTGAGACGAAATTATTTAGGGACGAAATTTTTTTCATCCCTAAAAGTCATTTTTTGGGACGAAATTTAAATTTCGTCCCAAAAAGTTGATGAATTTAGAAAATCGTTCGAACGTCAAAATAACCGTTCGAACAGTATTTTCTGCGACGAATTAAATCGTCTAAAAAAATTTCTCCCGTTCGAACGTGAAAAAATACGTTCGAACAGTAAAATTTGGCAGAGAATTAATTTATTATGGCGGGGAAAGTTCAAAAACGTTCGAACGAGAATTTTTTGTGTTCGAACGGAAAATATTTGGTGGCAAATCCTGACAGGAAGGTTTCTAAACCGTTCGAACGGAATATATTTAGTTACAACATATTCAAGCACCACATTTATACATTCGAATGTATAATATTAATCTCGATACGAAACTCAAAATATAAAAAATATCTATCATATATACAAATTCATTAATTAATTTTATGTAATTAATTTTAAAATATTTTAATGATTTCTTTTACGTTAAATAAGATTTTTAGTTAAATAAATATTATCAACCACATATATATTAATCAACCAAATAAAGCAAATTATCAAAATGCCATATATATTGTTCATAATTACAACAAAAGAAAATATAAATAAAAGATAAAAACTATTGTGATGCGAGGTCTCTACACACATCCTCGACTGCAGCTAATTGTGTCTCTACCTGTGTCAGTCGAGTACTAACTGTGACCTGAGTTGCATTATTGGCATTAATCGTTGTACGTAACTCATTAACCTCTGTACGTAACCCAGCGACGGTAGCCATAATCTCTGTACGCAACTCAGACATGGCAGTATGCACTGCATCAATCACTGCTGATGTGTGTACACCGATCTCAGCACGCAATATGTCGGCCATCTCCTCGCGAATATATGTGCGTGATGTCTCAGCCTGTGTAGATGTCTCACCAGTCGATACTCCAGTATCTCCCGGCTGCGCATCTCTCTGAATCTCAGCCCTGTCAGGAACAGCCCCACGAAAACGAAATCTAGAGTGTCCCGTGCTCCGTGATAGGGTGGTGCTGTTGATCGGTGCCATCGGAAATCGGGAACGCTCGGCAGGTTCGGACACAACCCCGGCATGTAGCAAAAATCGAGTGATGAGGATCCCAAACGGCAGTATATCTGTCGTAATGAACCGTGCCTCTGATCGGATCCTCTCAAATATATAACCAACGAGGTCGATCGGGATGCCACGAGCGACCCGTATCATAAATCTCGCTCGATCCATGCCGACCTCGGTCTTGTGCTGCCGTGGGTCAATATTGTTGGCAATGATCAAATTCATAATCTTGAAGAAAGAAGATAAATCTGCCTGCCTAATACTCTTGGAGCCATCGTACACTGGACCATCTGGACCAACAATCAAGTCTCTGACCTCGTGATCAGCAAGTGTATCGATCTCATCTGTGTAATCTGGTCCCTCGTCCTGAGACATAGCTACATCACCTGAAGGACCAGACTCTCTAGGCGGCAGGTTTGGATAGGCATCAAGAAGCCTAGGAATACCCATATATGCAGCAAGTTCGTCCGCTGAAAATATAACATGAGCTCCTCGGACACAGATCCTATATGCCCCTCCATCGTCTGGGCTAGCAGCACCGAGCTCTTTATAGAACTCAGTAACGATCTCAATGAAGGAAACGAGCTCCATTCCTTCTTCTCGCTGATCTAAGATTGGTGCCCAACCACGATCATTGAATACTGATGGGAGGGAATGACCCTCCCATATAAGAGCGACAAAATCAGACAGTTTTACCTGTCGCTCAAGTAAAACGGTTCGCTCTCGAACTGTTTGGATGGAAGGTTCTCCTGATCTACCACGTTTACGGCCCCGATAAGACATTATTATGATCCTGAAATTTTAAAAATAAAATATACATTCAAGGTTAGTGATAAAATCTAATTACGACTAAAAGATTTACAAAATTATATACTAATAGCAATTTAATAAATTAATTGATAGAACATATAATCAATTAAACGATGAAAACAATTTAATAAGCTAATAAAATGTTAATGGATTGAATTTAATAATTATCGTTCGAACGTATAAATATATGGTCGAACGGACAATTAATAACGTTCGAACGTGTCTATCAAGTTCGAACGTACAGGTTCATTCGTTCGAACGGACTGGTTAATACCGTTCGAACGTAAAACAGATCTAACTCGGCCATGGCTGAGTCAACTCAGCGGCCATGAAAATACTCAAAAATTAATCGATTCCGTGGTTTCTTCGGCTAAAAACAAAGTACTCTTCATTTCTAAATATCCTACGATAGATTTATGATGTTCTACGGTAATTATTGATGAAAAAATGTAATTTTTTTTAAAAAAACAAATAAAACCATAAAATTATAAAATAAACGGTAAAATGAGTTTGAAAATACATACCTTTAATTGGGAGGAAAAGTGTTTGACGTATGTGGTGATCACGACGGCAGACGGCGGTGAATGTAGTGCGTTCAAACGTTTTCTCGCTTTTTCAAACGGTGGGGACGGCGGCGTGAGATAAATCGCTGCCCGCGATAACTTATACGTGCATAACCATTCGAACGGTAATAGTTAATGTTCGAACGATAATATAAAACCGTTCGACCGTTATTATTTCAAGTTCGAACGGAAGCTTTGGAAGTTTATTAAAAAATATATTAAATATATACTATATTTATATTCCTATAAATTAGTATAATATATATACTATTATAGTAGATTATATATACTGTAATATATATGTAATATTATAATATATATTATAATAGTAGAATACTTTAAATGAAAGTATAATAACTTATAAAATATTTTTTTATAGTATAATAGTAATATATCATAATACTTTACTATCAAAGTGTTATTTATGATATATTAATATATATATAGTACCATATAATAGCATGTAGTACTCTATGGTATGAGTTTATACTTAACTAATATATGTCATATTATATATTCCATTATACTTTACCTACTAAAGTTATATATGAGTATAGCTTACTAATATACTATCATCTTATAAATTTCTCTACACTTTATTATGTGACCTTAGTGATATATATTATATGTGAGTATATATTACTAATACATATGATCTTAATAATATATATGATAGTATAGGTCACTATATATTATATATATATGATAATATATATTACTATATATACTATATATTTAGTATATATTACATTATATATGATAGTATATATAACTAATACATATGATGTTATAGTACTTTTCATTTAATGATGAAAAAAGTTATATTTAAACATAAAGGATATGTGTTCGAACGGTACTCGTACACCGTTCGAACACATATGTTAACGTTTGAACGTAAAAAAACATTCGAACGGAAAAGGCAAATGGCGGGAAAACATCCCGCCAATTAAAGACAGCTGGATTACCGTTCGAACGTAATTTGTTATAGTTCGAACGGATTATTGTAGTGGTTGGAAAATATCCCGCCAATTAAACTATTTATAATTAAAAAAATTATAAATAAACATTTACAATACCGTTTGAACAGTTAGAAATAAAAGTTCGAACGTTTAATTTTTGAGCGGAAATAAATCAATAACGTTCGAACATACTTTCTATACGTTCGAACGTGAAAATTAGGAGGGAATTATCTCCCGCTTAATATTTTCACGTTCGAACGGTTAGTAAATAACCGTTCGAACATGATTGTTCTTCAAAAACACGACAGAACCTCACAATTCTGTTTCTCTCCTCCTGCGCTGTGGTCGCCCGAAGATTACCCTTCGCATATCAGAGGTATTTTTTCTCAAACTAGTCTTTAAGCTCAAAAAAATTGTTCATCTCACTCCATTATTCTCGGATTAATACTTTTAGGATAGTTTGTGATTATTTTCGGATTATTCTTGGATTATTCTCGGATTATTTCATTTTCATCTTCAAAAATTCAGGTATTTATTTTAAAATAGAAATGTATGGTTTGAACTTAATATTTTGCAATGTTAGAAAGTTGTATGCTTTGAGATTGTTGTTTGTGTTTGTTAGAGTTTGTAATTAATGGAATTTTCGGCGTTGTTGAAGACGACTGGAATCTGGAATGAATACGTTCGAACGGGTTAGGATTACCGTTCGAATGTATTCATTTTGTTCGAACATAGGTTCTTATCGTTCGAACGGGTAATGACATTACATCAATACCGTATACAAAATACAAATAGTTTGGAATATATATAAATTATATGTACTACTAAATCACAAATAATTAGGACCAATTACCATTTAATATTGTTAATTATAAATTAATAAAATTAATTTTCAAATTAAAATATTACTAAATCTTTAAATTAAAATATAAATAGTTAAGATTTAATAATACTTAAATACTTAATTATAAATTAATAAAATTAATATTCAAATTAAAATACTACTAAATCTTTAAATTAAAATATAAATAGTTAAGATTTAATAATACTTAAATACTTAATTATAAATTAATAAAATTAATATTCAAATTAAAATACTACTAAATCTGTAAATTAAAATATAAATAGTTAAGATTTAATAATACTTAAATACTTAATTATAAATTAATAAAATTAATATTCAAATTAAAATACTACTAAATCTTTAAATTAAAATACTTAATTATAAACAGGTAAAACTAATATTTAAATTAAATTCTGGAATAAATCTTGAAATAATACCTACTAATTATTTTTTTGTTGTATTGTTGTATAAATAATATGTTGTTATTGTTTCACATATTCAAGCATATTTTGTATTGTTTATTCATCAAAATAAACCTTAGACCCGTTCGAGAGTTATCAATCCGGATGAATGCTTGATTGATAACTCTTGAATTGTCCAGAGTGGACAGTTTGGGATTGTAAGATCATTCTCGCAAACTATAGAACTATATCTGTTGTCGTCCAACATTATGATTTTGGTAGATTCATCCATTGTTCTCTGGATATGCAGTTTCGGTGATGGTGCAACGACGTGTTAATCGTCAGTGCACACAACCAGACGAGCATATTTGGAGAACTATGGGGAGATGCTGCCGAAATTTTGTTGGACGTAACAGATATTTGCTCATAGGTTGGCGACTATGATCTTACAATCCCGAACGGGATAGGACCAACTACCCGGTGAAAGGTGGCATACTCATTAATTGGTACATGATACATGGTTGTTTGCTAATGCATTACAATATTGTTTGTAATGAATATAGTCGGCATGGATAAGAGTTGGATGAGAGTTAGCGATCGATTGGGTCAGAATTACAATGTATATGCTGAAGGTGTTAAGAAATTCTTAGAGTTTGCATTGGGTACATGTGATAGTGATGGGCGTATCAGATGCCCATGCAGAGAATGCAGGAATTTGCGTTCTCATAAGATAGACTTGGTGAGAGAGCATCTGTTTGTCAAAGGTATTGATAAGGGTTATACTGATTGGGTCTTACACGGTGAATCATATCCAACTTCATTTGAGGCTCCACATGAAGAAGAAGAGATCGATGAAGATGTACAACCAGAGATTGTTGGAGATGATTACGATGAGGATATGGAGGAAATGTTAGGTGACATCGGTGCGGGAATGTTTATGGATCAAGGTGACACGGACACATCAAGCTCAAGTGATGGGAGCCATAACACTTTTGCACGCTTGTGGAATGATTCACAGCGTGAGCTATATCCAGGATGCAGAAGACATAGTAAGTTGTCGTTTACCGTAAGATTGCTTCACATAAAATCAATATGTCGATTATCTATTAAGGCAGTCAATATGTTACTTGAGCTGTTTAAAGAGGCACTGCCGACAGACAATACTTTACCTCGTAACTTCTATGAAGCAAAAAAGTTGAAACGAGGACTCGGATTTGATTACAACGTAATACATGCATGTAAGAATGACTGCATATTATTTTGGCGAGAGAATGAGCAGTTGAACGAGTGTCCTATATGCCACGAGTCAAGATGGACATCGGACAAGGCAAATGTTCCGCAAAAGGTCGTACGCCACTTTCCATTGATACCTAGATTACAACGATTATTTATGTCACGCGCAACGGCTGTAGATATGACATGGCACTCATCAGATAGAGTAAGGAACGATAATATTTTGTCACATCCTGCTGACTCCCAGGTGTGGAAGGAATTTGATCAGGAACACCCATGGTTTGCTGAAGAACCGCGTAATGTAAGACTTGGGTTGGCAACAGATGGATTTAATCCTTTTGGAAACATGAGTACTAGTCATAGTACTTGGCCAGTTGTACTTATGCCATATAATTTACCACCGTGGAAGTGTATGAAAGATCTATATTTCATGATGAGTTTGCTCATCCCAGGTCCGAGGTCACCGGGAAATGATATAGACATACACTTACAGCCATTGATTGCAGAATTGAAAGATTTGTGGGAGAATGGGGTTGTCACATTTGATTCGTCAACAGGCAAGTCGTTCAAGATGCATGCTGCGGTGTTGTGGACAATAAATGATTTTCCAGCTTATGGGAATTTGTCAGGTTGGAGTACTAAGGGGAAAATGGCATGTCCAACTTGTAACAAATATACAAAATCTGAATGGCTTACGTACGGGAGGAAATTATGTTTTATGGGTCATCGTCGATTTTTACCTGGTGACCATAGATGGCGTGGAAATTCTAGAATGTTTGATGGAACTGTTGAATGGGGCCAACCTCCACCATATTTGTCTGGCGAAGATGTACTTGCACAATTTATAGATGTTGGTTGTAATGAATTTGGTAAAAAACAACGAAAGAGAAAACGAGCTACGAATGAGTTGAATTGGACAAAGAAGAGTATATTTTTCGAACTCCCGTACTGGTCGAAGTTAAAATTACGACATAGCCTTGATGTCATGCATATTGAAAAAAATATTTGCGAATCCATACTGGGAACATTGATGTCAATTGAAGGAAAAACAAAGGATACAATAAACTCAAGGAAGGATTTGAAGCGGTTGGGAATAAGACGGGAAATGCAGTTGCAAGAAAATGGTTCGTCTGTCTACATGCCGATTGGGTGGTATACATTGTCAAGGAATGAAAGGGTTACATTTTGTGAGTGGCTAATGAAGATCAAATTACCGGACAGTTATGCCTCGAATCTAACAAGGTGTGTGAGAACAAATGATTGGAAAATAACTGGATTAAAAAGTCATGATTGTCATGTTTTCTTACAGCGTATCTTGCCTATTGGTATCCGTGGGTACTTGACCAGAGATGTGCGCGTGGCTTTGACTGAGTTGGGTGCATTTTTTAAAGACTTATGTGCTAGGACGTTGAATGTAGAAGCTTTGGATCGAATGGAACGAGAAATTGTCATAATATTGTGTAAGCTAGAAAGTATTTATCCACCGTCATTCTTCGATGTCATGGTTCACCTAGCCGTTCATTTGCCACGTGAGGCTCGACTTGCAGGACCAGTTCAATATAGATGGATGTATCCCATTGAACGATTTCTTGGAAAGTTGAAACGTACAGTGGGTAACAAGGCCCGTCCAGAAGGATCAATTGCAGAAGCATATATTGACGATGAGTGGCATACCTTCTGTTCCAAATATTTCCACGGAGTTGACACTCGGTTTGATCGGCCAGAAAGAAACTTTGACGTTGACCGAGCAAAACAACGGAATATATTTTCTGTGTTTTCCCAACAAGTTCGTTCAATTGGTGCAGTGCGTGGTTATGACTTGTGTGGAAGAGAGTTCGAGAAAGCTCAGTGGTACGTGCTGAACAATTGCCCTGAGATAGAGAACTACTTGAAGTAAGTTATAACTTTTTCTTAATTAAAATTGCCTTATTACTTTTAAAAAAATACAAAATATAAAATATTTGTGGTAATCATCAATTTCAGTGATCATATTAACGTGCTCAAGGAACTAGGAGTAAATGATATAAACCAGAAACATGAAGAGGAGTTCCCGAGATGGTTTGAAGAACGGGTAATGAAATTACATATGCGTTACTCAATAACAAATTAAAAAATATTAATTTCAACTTTGATATAGTATATGCTTTACTTAATATGTAGGTTGTACAATTGCATGCGAATAATCCAAATGATATATCTGATGAACTGTATGCATTGGCGCGTGGCCTATCGAGACGCGCTGCTCGATATTCTGCATGTATTTCTCGGGGAAGTAGGTATCACACACTGGATCGAGATTATTATAGGAAAACCCAAAATAGTGGTGTCCTAGTCGAAGGAAGTCATGATGGAGAAAATATTGATTTCTATGGAGTTATTGTCGATATAATTGAATTGAAATATTTGGGAGAGCTTGCGGTGTATCTGTTTAAGTGTGATTGGTGGGATTTAAGCAATCCTCGTACTGGAGTCCGTGATGATGAATATTTTTTGAGTGTTAATACATCAAAAAAATGGTATGAAGATGATCCTTTTATTTTGGCTTCTCAAGCATCTCAAGTATTCTACTTAGATGACCCGAAGTTAGGAAATCAATGGCGAGTAGTTCAAAAATATTCTCCAAGAAATATATATGATGTTATCCCTCAGGCGGAAGGACAAGATAAAGAAGAAGATGACTCTTCTACTCAAGAAGCATACCAAGAGAGTCAACCCGCCTTAAATTTGTTTGTGGATTTGAGCCAGTACGAGATGATTCCATTAAATAGAGAAGATATTGAGGCTGAAATTGTTGATGCGACAGTTGAGGAAAATGTTGAATCATCTGAAGTATCTACAGATGATGAGAGCGAATTGTCAAATGAAACTGATACAGATTCTGATTGACCAATTATGTGTTAACATTACACTTGATGACAAATATTTTACTTATTGAATGTATCAGTAGTTTGAAATTATGCCGCCAAAGAGGAAGGAAGTTCGCAACCCATCTCCACCTGTTCCAAGCTCTCCTTCAGACTCACCATTAGAGATTGATTCTACAGAACAAGGTAAAAATCTAATACTCATAAAAGTTATTAATTAAGGTCCTATAATGGAGATATAAATGAAAATGATTACAATGTTATATTTTATAGAATCTACAGTACAATCTCGTCAAGGTCGAGGCACCACTAGAGGGGTGACGTTGGAAAAATATCGGAAGGTGGGTAAGATCAAGGTTAACATTCCTGACGAACATACTGGGGGCGAAGGACAACCAGCAGCTTGGCTTGCATCACATGTGGGTGCTCTTACACGAACTTACGCACCTTTGGCAACGACTTCATGGAAGAAAGTCCCCCAAGATGTTAAAGAGCTTATCAAGAAGCGTTGTTTGGTAATGTTTAAAACATTGATTTAGTATAATAAATTTCTATATTTTACTTAAATTTAGAAAATTATAAATGATAATGTGTTTGTGACTATTTTTTTAAGGATGATTTCGAATTAAATTTTGGTCGGAGAGAGGAGCGTAAGACTGTGGAAGAGCTTATGGGTAATGCATTTCGCAAATATAAGGCGAGGTGTCATGAGCATTATAATAAGTTTGAGAAGAAGGAAGATGCACGCCAACATCCTTTCCAGGATGTCCGACCTTCTGAGTGGGAAAAACTTTGTGACATGTTTGACGAACCATCATATCAGGTATAATGAAATTTAATTATTTTACTTGTCCTATCTATCATTTCGCTTCATAATATTTTCAATTTTTTTGCAGGAGCGAAGTTATATAAACAAAACAAATAGATCAAAATTGAAGATTAATCATCATGCAGGCTCAAGATCTTTCCATCGCCTTTCTAAGAAATTGGTATTGCTATTTTTTTTATTGGATATAGTTAATTATTTGGATAAATCATAATGACTTTATATCTTAACACATTTATTGTAGCAAGATTCAGATACTAATTATGATTTGACAAAATTATATGCTGCATCGCACACTGATCGTAATGGAGAGTGGACTCATCCTGATGCTCGTGAAAATTATGTAAGTTTTATAACCTGTTTTAAATAAATATATTAGAATATTTATGACGATATTAATTCTTTATCTTATATATGGCTAGGATAAAATGGTTGCCCTACGTGCTGAATCTGCGTCAGATCAAAATTCCTCAACAAGTGATAAGGACATTTTTACACAAGTCCTGGGTCAACGTTCAGGATATTTGAGGGGTTTGGGTCGTTGTGTAAAGCCTGGTCCCTCTTCCTCTTCTTCTGGGAATGCATCTATGACTTCTATAGCGCTAGAGAATGCGAATTCCAGAATCGAAGAATTGACTGCAAGACAGCATGAGTTAGAGGCTCAATTGGCAAAACAAGCAGATATGGAGATGCGCCTCAAACAACATGAAGAACAACAAGAAGAGTTCAGAAGACAGATGCAACTCCAAATGCAGCAGCTTATGCAACAGTACGGGCCTCCAAGCAACTGATGGATTTTGAGATTATCTATTTATGTACGAACAATACTCGTCTCGTTCTGTTATTTATTTAGTTTGCGCTTATTTTAACACTTTTGTGAGTGTTAAATAGTTTCTAATGTATTTTTTCAAATAGTATGAATGTCTATTTGGTTTTCTATTATTGATTTAAACTAAAGAGATATCGTTTGAACGAACGTAAAACGTTCGAACTCTATGTAACGACAATAGCGTTCGAACGTAAACGTATTGTTCGAACGAAATTTATGTTCGTAGAGTTCGAACGATCACACAACGTTCGAACGTAACTAATTTCAGTCTTGTTCGAAAATAGCCTATACCGTTCGAACCCATATACCGTTCGACCTGACCATTTAACGTTCGAACACAAAGACAATTCATAACGTTCGAACGAATTCATGTGTGTTCGAACATATTTCGAAATCGTTCAAACATGTCACTACTGTTCGAACTTAAAATTTTTTCCGTTCGAACTATTTTCTGGGACGAATTTAAACCGTGACAAAAAAAAATTTCGTTCGAACGTGTTCGAACGGTTTCCTTCAATTTCGTCCCAAAAGAAATTTTTTGGGACGAATTGGTAATTTTCGTCCCAAAATACCTTTTGGCACAGTGATATTGGAACGACTTTGGGACGAATTTTTTTCGTCCCAAAACTTTTTTTGGGACGAAATTGGGGTCTTTTGGGACGAAATTTTGTGTCCCAAAAGACCCTTTCTGTTGTAGTGATATATAGGAAAAGTTTCAATAACCAACAACGTCGTTGAAGTGGCAAGATACCTTAGCCATACAACCATATACTACAACAAAAGAGGGTTTTTGGGACGAAAATTTTTATCCCAAAAAACTGCGATTTCATCCCAAAACACTTTTTGGGACAAAAAAAAAAATCGTCCCAAGGTCGTTCAAATATCTCTATCCCAAAAAATGATTTTTGAGACGAAATTGAATAAAAATGTTCGATAACGTTTGAACAAAAAGTTTTTTTTTTGGACAATTAAATTTCGTCTCAGATATACGGTCGAGCGGACAAATTATCATTACTTTCGACCGTGAACTTGTGTTCGAACGCATTAGGTTGAGTAGTCGATCAAAATACATTCATTCAAACGGTTGTTGGTTGTTTGAATAGTACTAGGAATTTGATTTTATCCAATAATGAAAAACCAAATACACATATGCATAACATCTTAAAAAAAACATTACAATTTGTTTAATAAATATAAAAGTAGTCTCAAAAGTGCAAACTAAATAAATAAAACAGTCGTGTCATCATACAGAAACAATTGTAAAATATTTATAAATTAAATCAATTGCTTAGAAGTTTGAATAGTTGTATAAACATATGCATTTGGAGTTATATCTCTCTTCTAAACTTCTCTTGTTGTTTTTGTTGTAGTGATCATAGCTACTATCAATTTGAACATGCATCCAACCTTCATGATGCCATCTCAAACACCATGAGAGAATGTGTAATCACGTTCCTTCAAACAACTCAACTAAGCCATATTGCTATCACGAATTAATGATCTTGACGTTACGGCCGCCAACAAATCACAGCGGATGACGGCCACTCAATGAACACCAAAACACATCTGGCTCCTTTCACCACCACCTATATATGAACGCCCAACTACCACAATTTAAGGCCTAAGACCACTCATATATATAACATGAAAGAGGCAACACGTACATGACCACTAGTACTTGTATATATCAACCTGCTTGAGATCGATCCATGTCTCTTAATTGGGTAATCATCCGGGTTATATGAATGTAATAGTCTCTAATTAAGTAGAGTCTAATTATATATCTCTCTTTGGTACGTACGTACGTACGTACTGCCGGCCTCAATTATTAAACAGTACTACTACATTTTGGTATGAACTCCACCAAATAATCAGACGCTCCAATATCATGTTGCAGTCATTAGCATTCATGTACCTTATAAGTGAGGTAGAAATTAATGCAAGCCACGTGACACAATTCATGAGAAAGTTGCCTATGAAGGTGATCCATATATATATATATATATATATATATATATATATAAAGCGAACACCTCGTGAAGAAAAGCATCACATGATGAATTCTTATTTAATAATATATATAATTAATATAGGAGAACTAAAGTCTTCCTAGCTAGTTGAGAGATAGGTACACAAATAGGTAGAGGGCGCAGCAACAGTTTAAGCTGTTAATTAGAGGGTGGCTGATCATCTAATCTTGAGATCAAAACGAAGACAATTTAAATTGAATTTAACACGAAATTAAAGAGAAGTTTGACTCACAACGCATGAATTATATAATTTAATTCGTAGTCAGAGACTCAGAGCAGTTGAGGTGTGGAGAGTTGAGATATGAGGTCACAGTGTACGTACGTGTGTATATATATCATATATATTATATATCATGTAGACACACAAAATACGGTCTTAAAAGCTGGCAGATACAAAGAAATTTTGCCCATTTAATGCTTGTGAATTATAAGTTGGAAATCCTTCTAGAAGAAACGATGGATGAATTAGTGACAGCTTGTACGCGGACTTAAAAAATTGTCAAGTTCTCGTTTAATTTGAGTATTTTAAATAGAAGAGATAAATATAAATGAAATGTGTAAGTATTAATATTGTTGTCCGAGTGAATTTTTTTAATATTGCAAAAACTTTGTGTATATATATATATATATATATATACATACTAGGGAACGGCCCCGGGTGCGTTAGTCCTGGGGTGCACCTGACATAATGATTTAAATAAATAAAAAATAAAAAAGTCAATAGCTTATTTGTCTGGAAAAAGAAAATACAAGGTTAAAGAAAGATAAAAAATCAAGATTAAAAAAAATATAAACTTCAACAAAGTATGAGCATTGATCTGCATCCATATTAGATTATTTATTTACTCTCTATATAATAATAAAATATTATTAATTTTTTATTTAAAAAAATTGAAACAAAATGAAAGGAAAATGAGTACACAATCAGAATAAAAAAGACATGAAAAATAGATGTCAATTCATGTGCGCCACGGGGCTATTAAGGGCCTTTTGGTAAAACATGATCTTTTATTAAATTCTACAAGGGAGCTACACGTCAAATGGTCAAGAGTCTTAATGACCTTTTGGTAAAACAGGATCTTTCATTAAATTCTACAAGAGAGTTACACGTCAAATGGTCAAGAGTTTTTTGGTAAAACAGGACTTAACTGACTTAACGAAAAACAAGAAAAGTTAATAGAAAAATAACAAAAGTTATTATTCATAGTTAGATAATCATTTATTATAATAGAGTAAATATATATATATATATATATATATATAGAAAATTATAAGAAACCCGGCCCGCAAATTGTTTTCAAACAAAATAATTAAAAATCAATTTAAAACAAAATGGTTAGCCACCCTCACATGAGAAGGCCAGGGTCACCCACAACCTTTTTTATTAAATTATGCCTAGGCAATGGGAGTCTGTCCCTCGGCCCGTCCATGTCTTAGAAATTTAAAAAACAATGGGCCAGGATGCAGGTGGATATCCTACTCGCCCAGATATCCACTTAAATTTACACCTTTTGAGCAATGTTAGAACACTTAAATCCGTTGCTTGCATTCTTCCTTCCCAATATATATATACATATATATATATATATATATATATATATATACTAGTTGATGGTGCAACGTGCAAGGCACATTTTCCCCTTTGTAAGAAAAAAGTTTTGGAAATACATCTCTAAACAGTAAATAAAATAGTAGTTCTATATACACTCCTCTTAAGAGGACTGTATTGTAGTCCTAGTACATGAAATGACCATCTTATCCCCTTTTTAAAGCATGAATTGACTAAATTACCCCTCCTTCTCTACAACCTAAATCAGGAGCAAATTGCACCCAATTTTTCCCTCTACGTTTTTCCCTCTGTCGTACATGCCCCTCGACCCAAACGACTCTCTCCTCTACCATCGACGACCACCCTCAACCCACCATCGACGGAACGGCCTTCTCCACCATCGACTACCAACGACCTCCTTGGTAATTTTTCCTTGCCAAAGACGACTCTCATTCTCTACTTGTTATGGATTTTCTGGCTCTATTAATATTCGTAGGTCACACTGATTTCTCTACTTCCCACCCCTTAAGACGGAGAATAATATTACTCTGGTAAATATTTAAAGAGGTGGACGAGTTTGAGGTTTTGGGTCAATTCAAAATATTAAGATTTTGTCCCAACACTGAGAGGTTTTGGGTTTAATACCGATTGTGTTTGTAGAGAGGCCTCAGGCCAATTCAAACATTCTTTCAGTTTTGGTGTTTTATAGAATTGGGTTCAAACCTTATTAGAAAGAGATCAGAATGATCACCATTTGTTGCAAATAAAGTAATTTTTGCATCAAATGGACATGTTTTCCCTCACACTAGTTTAAACAATTCATATAAATTAAAAATAAAAAATGGGCCGGATTGATCAATATTGTACTAAACAAGGAAGTAAAAAGCCTTGCAGGAAATAAGAAATTATTGGTTCACCTAACGACAATTATTGGTTCACTTGCTACTTTGATCTCTTATGTGGGTATAATGACTGATGATGTGGATATAATGTTTGGTGCTTGCTCTTGTATGCATCGTGTTCTTTTCAATTTTACTGCAAGTTTTTTCACCAAGAGAATGAAAATGAGTATATATTGTCTATGTTAGAAACATAATCATACTTCTAAACTTTGTTTCTAGCATTTATTAACTTTTGCTTCAATTGTTTTCTATTCTTGGCTGTCAGGTTTTCTAATTTGTTGTGCTTTAAATATTTTTTGTACTTTCATATTATTCTTTAAATATATCAAGATTGTTCTTGATGGAGAAAGGGGAAGAATGCACATCTATTAGGCGACTGTTTTTTTTCAAAAAGCAGTAATTATATGGATACCCCAAATGTGAGAGATGATGAGGTAGTAACTGATAATCATGGTGTAATTCTGGGAAATGATGATGATGATGTGGTTTTAGAGCCAACGTGTGAAAATGATGATGATGGGGTTTCAGAGCCAACATTGGGGATGTTTTTTAAAACTGAGAAAGAACTCATTTACTACTACAAGCAATATGGGAGACTAGTTGGATTCAACATAATGACCTAAAGAAGTAAAATGGAAGATGATGAGAGTGTTAGATATGTAACACTTGGTTGTGCTTGTGGTGGTAAGGCAAGGAAACGTATTACCAACATTTCTAAACCACGCCCGACAACGAAAACTAATTGTAAGGCGAAAATTAATGCAATTTTGGCTGATGGTGTCTTACGTATAACTACTATCTAAAATGCACATAACCATGGGTTAAGTCCACAAAAGGCAAGATTTTTTATATGTAATCGCGCAATTGATGATTCCGTGAAGAGGCAGTTAGATATTAATGACAAGGAAAACATAGGTATGGCCAAAAGTTTTAACGCATTGGTTGTCGAGGCGGGTGGTTTTGAGAAACTTCCATTTATTGAAAAATATGCAAGGAATTATATTGACAAAGCTCGACACCTTAGACTTGGCAAAGGAGATGCTGATGCACTTCGTGGTTATTTTGAGAGGATGCAATATAAGAATGATGGGTTTTACTCATCGATGGATTTGGATGATAATGGTCGATTAAAAAATGTCTTTGGGCCGATGCACGCAACAGAGCAGCATATGAGTATTTTGGGGATGTTGTGACATTTTATACAACATAACTAACAAATAGATATGGCATGCCATTTGCCCCGTTTGTTGGTGTTAACCACCATGGATAGTCAATACTTTTGGGAGCAAGCTTGATATCAAGTGAAAATACTGAAACATTTGTTTGTTTATTTAACACTTGGTTGAAATGTATGGATGGAAGAGCGACAAAAGCTATCATCACTGATCAAGACAGGGCCATGAAAAATTCTATTGCAATAGTCTTTCCAAATACCTGACATAGATACTATTTGTAGCACATAATGAGAAAACTACCAGAGAAGTTGGGCTCACATGCTGAATTTAAGTGTGCTTTGAAAACTGCATTGTTGTGTTTATGATTCTCAGACTTCTAATGAGTTTGAGAAGTCTTGGGAGGTGTTTATTGACACTTACAATTTGAAGGAAAATGCATGGCTTCAAAGTCTCTATAGTGAGCAAATCTCTTGGGTTCACGTATACCTGAAAAATACATTTTGAGCTGGGATAAACACAACTTAGAGGAGTGAGAGCATGAATGCCTTTATTGATGGATATGTACATTCAGGGACTACGTTGAAAGAATTTGTTAATCAATTCAACAATGCACTGAGGAAGAAAGTAGAGAATGAGATGACAGGGAATTTCCACTCATTCAATTGTACAGTCCCTTGTATATCTCATTTACCCGTGGAGAAAAATTTCAAGCAGTGTACACGAATTCTAGATTTAAGGAAGTGTAGTCAGAAGTAATGGGGATTATCTACTCTCACTGTGTTGTCATAAAAACAGAAGCGACAATTACCACGTATCAAGTTAATGATCAAAGGGAAGTTGAAGACGGCATCAAGAAATCAACTTTGCAAGTGTACTTCAATGAAGATGAGTGTGAAGCAAAGTGCATGTGTGGATTATTTGATATGAGAGGGATTATATGTAGGCACTTTCTTTCAATTTTCGCCGCAAGGGATGTCCAAGGGTTGCCAGAAAAGTATATTATGGAGAGGTGGAGGAAGGACATTAAACGTAGATATGCTCTCATTCGAAGCAGTTACGATGACTTGAGTGGTAAACCAGCTGCTATTCGGTACTCTAGTTTGATAAAATTATGTTTCGAAGTAGCTACAAATGCATGTCAAAGCGAAGATAATTCCCTGGACATGATACAGAAGCTAAAGGCAATGAATGAAATTTATACTAAATCGAAGCCCCAAGCCACATTTGCAAGCACTCATGCTTCCATTGATGTCGAAACTGAAAGTTCGAAGAAAGTGTTGAGCCCTCGTGTTGTCAGAGGCAAAGGGAGACCCCCATCAAAGAGGAGACAATCTGCAATAGAGAAGTTGCAAACCAAAAATAAAAAGGCTAGTGGCAAGCGACAAAGAAAGAATGTATAGAAGATTTAAATAATGTGATTTTAATATAGTTTTAACCAATTTATGAATAAGTTATGTGATTTATTTATGAATTCAAATGTAGCCCCCATCACGGACGGAAGATGTATTAAACCCCACAGAATCGATAATATTGCACGACACACCAGAAGCTGTTGTTTCGCAACTGCCTGGTACATAACAAAGCGTTATTTCTCAAGTAAATGTTAAATAATATTCTCTTTTGTCTATATTTTGAACAAATAATACAAAATTTTACATGATTTTTACAAAATATTTCAAACTACTTGCAGGTGAACTTCGCATGTCCTGGCCCTCTCGATGATTGATGAAAGACATGGTAGACTGCTGCCCCCATCAAAGTACTTGAGATTTGAAGACGTTGTAGACTGTTATGTTGACAAAAGTTCATAACTTCAGCTGTATAAGTCTACTTTGTATTTTTATAAACTTTGTGTATTGTTGTGGCGTTGGATATTTATACTATTTTAAGGGTATGAAGTTATATTATGAGTATGAGATATGTTATTATTGTTCGGAATGAGGATTGATCAAAGTGTTGGATGCTTATATTAAAGTGTTGATTCAAAGTTATAATGTACTGGGTTTTATTCAATGTAAAACAAAATACATGAAATATAGTGCAAGGAAAATACTTCTCATAACCATTCATAATGTTCACAAGTCTAATGGGTTTGAATATTACAATATTGATAAAGGTTGTAAACCTATCTACTACAACCTACTTAACAACATTACACAGTTTGATATACACTACTACTAATTTGTAAATGTTCTTGATCCTATCCAACAACAAAATATTAGAATTGCAAGTCCCCAATACACGCAGTGTCGCATGCATGTATGGTTAAAATCTTTCATTACACCATGAAGCTCATCCTGATTATTTTGGATGTCATCTTTCGATTTTTGAATCTGTACCCTTGCACGTTGGAATTCTTCCTCCCCCTTTTGGAGTTCTTCCTCCCATTTTTTGAGTTCTTCCTCTCTCTTTTGGAGGCGATGTTCTCTTTTGCACATAACTTTTCCTTCATTTTCTACTTCAATATCTGTCCATAAAAAGTACTCGCAGTATGGCCTTCCCTGCAGCAAACATCTAATTAGTGTGAGAAATTATAATTAATACAACAATATCTGAAAAAATGTTGCACACACAAATTTGTTTAGTGTTACCTCTCTATTGTAATTTGGACAAGAATAAAAAGGTCGGCTTAGATTTTTTGGTGTTTTCGATAATTTTAAACGTATCATCTCTTCGCATAGACATTTTGGAGCATGATTCGAAGAAGATGAAGAATGCAATGAAGACATTGCGTATCAAAAATAGAAACAGTTTTCGAAACTGTGTTATACTGGAAATGTGTTATGCCTACATCAGATAATAATCTCTTAGTACTTGCTAATATCAAATAGTAGTTATGAATGAAAAATGAATTATCGTATTAACTTAGTTGTTCAATCTAGCTATATTAATTCAATTAGTTTTTGGACCTACTATGTTTACTTATAAGTGAACATACAAGTGCAATTGCTAGTCCAACAAAAGCAAAAAAGAAAAATAAGCTCAACAATGGAAGGAGAAGAAAAGCTAGCTAACTTTAGGCGAATATTTCTTTTACGATTTAGAATTTAAGACACATATAACTATGAACAAAGAGGCATATATTACTATGTATTTCCTGAGTTTGGGTAGCTAGTACATTCTTCTTTAAAGTTTCCAAAGTTTCAAAAACAAGGTAAAAATCAATAACAATGAAGGACATATGATAGACTACATGATAGGAAGAATTTACCCGTGTCTTGTACCTCTTTCTTGCCAATTGCAGAATAATGAATAAAAGATAGTAGAATTCAAAACCACTCAATTCACTACATTAGTCCATTTTGAAAGATTGGTCTTGAGAAGATGGCATATAAGGCTTTTCTAATAAGTGCAAATGGGCATTCTTTTTTTTATGGATAAAATAAAAGTGTAAATGGATATGAGTTCCATATGGTAATTTATGCTTGCAGTGTATGTGTTTGAACTTGCAGACTTGTTGATAGGCTTCTTGCAACTCACTTATTACTTGAATACTATCATTTACCAATTGTGTAAGTGATTTGCAAAAGGCTCTCTTCTGAAAATGGACACCACTAAAATTCTACCAAATAAAATGGTCCTAGTTGTGAACTAAACATATAATTCCCACTTACTTCTCTAGATATATGTGCTTGATTTGTGTCTTAATATTAGATGTTGCACCTGCACGCATAAACCTTAGGTATACCTGTCTTCCTATCAAAAAGAGCATGATATCCATCAATATGCTTCCATGTCATTCTATCCCTCTCATTACCACCAGATATCAATTTGGTCCAAAACCAGAAATATTTTTTACAAACAAATAAGGATCTTAACACAAGTTTACAAACAAGCAAAACCAATTCAAGATTCATGCTTCAAGCAAAGAATTACATGAAGAAGAAGATACTGAAAGAAACCAATATCCCTCACCAAAAACATTTCAAATCACAAAGAAGGAAATCCTTCACGAAAAACATTTCAAATCGCAGAGAATGGATGAAATACTCTATGAGTGATGACGACGTAGCTTGCTCAGGGGAGAGGCGACGGCGACGGAGACGACCATGGCGACGGCGATGCTCGATGGGCTTGGGCAAGCTTCGGCTATGGGTATGGAGATGAAGGGGTCTGGGGCGAGGGTCTTGGCCAGAAGACCTAGAGCAGGTATGTTATTTTCCTTTAATGAAACGCAGTATTTCATTTATAAAATGAAACGATGCGTTTCATTTATGGCCTAGACCCTGAATGGGGGATTACAATAAGAATAATTTTAAATAAAATATGGTTGAAAATAGGATAATGTAGAGTAGCATAAAGACTTGGTATAAAAATCTAAAATTTGTTGAATTGAATAGTAATGGGTTAATGAATAAGGTGGGTGAAGAGCAGCATCCGAAAATATGGTTTTTTGTTTCTTGTCCAAATCCTTTAATTCAAAACAATTATTTGCATTGAAAAGAATAAAATGTCACACCAAAATGCAAAAAACTATGTCTACCTGTGATAGACTACATGATAAGAAGAATTTACCCGTGTCTTGTACCTCTTTCTTGCCAATTGCAGAATAATGGATAAAAGATAGTAGAATTCAAAACCACTCAATTCACTACATTAGTCCATTTTGAAAGATTGGTCTTGAGAAGATGGCATATAAGGCTTTTCTACTAAATGCAAATGGGCATTCTTTTTTTATGGGTAAAATAAAAGTGTAAATGGGTATTCTTGGACCAAATTGATTTCTGGTGGTAATGAGAGGGATAGAATGACATGGAAGCATATTGATGGATATCATGCTCTTTTTTATAGGAAGATAGGTATACCTAAGATTTATGCGTGCAGGTGCAGCACCTAATGTTAAGACACAAATCAAGCACACATATCTAGAGAAGTAAGTGGGAATTATATGTTTAGCTCACAACTAGGGCCATTTTATTTGGTAGAATTTTAGTGGTGTCCATTTTCAGAAGAGAGCATTTTGCAAATCACTTACACAATTGGTAAATGATAGTATTCAAGTAATAAGTGAGTTGCAAGAAGCCTATCAACAAGTCTACAAGTTCAAACACATACACTGCAAGCATAAATTATCATATGGAACTCATTCACAAATTTGAACAAACACGTAGAGTACACAATCAAAACCAGAAATATTTTTTACAAACAAGGATCTTAACACAAATTTACAAACAAGCAAAACCAATTCAAGATTCATGCTTCAAGCAAAGAATTACATGAAGAAGAAGACACTAAAAGAAACCAATATCCCTCACCAAAAACATTTCAAATCGCAAAGAAGGAAATTCCTCACCAAAAACATTTCAAATCGTAGAGAATGGATGAAATACTCTATGAGTGATGACGACGTAGCTTGCTCAGGGGAGAGGCGACGGCGACGGAGACGACCAAGGCAACGGAGACGACCACGACGACGGTGATGCTCGATGGGCTTGGGCAAGCTTCGGCTATGGGTTTTGTGGGTTTACTTTTGTGAAATCTCTTTGTGACTGTGACACTTCTCTTTAATTAACGAGTAATACGAGTTATGGGTATGGAGATGAAGGGGTCTGGGGCGAGGGTCTTGGCCAGAAGACCTAGAGCAGGTATGTTATTTTCCTTTAATGAAACGTAGTGTTTCATTTATAAAATGAAACGATGCGTTTCATTTATGGCCTAGACCCTGAATGGGGGACTGCAATAAGAATAATTCTAAATAAAATATGGTTGAAAATAGGATAATGTAGAGTGGCATAAAGACTTGGTATAAAAATCTAAAATTTGTTGAATTGAATAGCAATGGGTTAATGAATAAAGTGGGTGAAGAGTAGCATCCGAAAATATGGTTTTTTGTTTCTTGTCCAAATCCTTTAATTCAAAACAATTATTTGCACTGAAAAGAATCAAAATGTCACACCAAAATGCAAAAAACTATGTCTACCTGTGCAACGTAGAGAAGGGCAATAATAATCTTATATTCTACAATAAAAACTAAATTCTATCATTTGAAATCCTAGAATGCTATGTACTGAAAATAGTTCATTCTAAGAAGTAAAAAAAAAAATATCCCAAAATCAGTAATCATTACATTTAATAGCCAAAGATTCGTCAAAAGTCATCTTGTCTAGCATCATTAATCCTGAAACAATCCAAAATTGAAAACAACTGAACTATCACCCAATAATTTTCTAAAACCATCTTGTCATAGACTCAGTCCACTAAGTATCACATCTTGTCATCTTGTCAATCCAAATTTAGCACAACACATAAAATTACCTTCAAGTATATTCTAAGATCATTTTACACTAACTAAACATAGGTACGATGCAACTGTTTTTTGGTACAATCAAAATAACTGTTATATAGTTAAGGTGATGCATGCATCCAAGAGTTATGTTGTATATCATCTACGGTATGAATGGAAAGGACATTGAATTTTTTGTTGTGTTGTTGCCTCCACTAGTCCATGTCTATATTAAGTTGCATGGTCCATTGTTTTTTAGAAGTTCTCGCTGGCCGCTGCCATGTTTTGCAAATAAGGCAAATGCTCCTGCATGGATCGAATTTTGAGTGTTTGCATAATTAATACAAAAATAAAATTTTTAATAAGCACCAAAAATAGCAAGCATCATAAACAAATATAACTGGTATACTTTTGTGATTGTTGTTAGCTTGGTTTAAATATTAAAGACGTGTCGATTGTATTAAATACTGGTTTTGTATGTTTGGTTGGAAAATTTATATGATCGAAAAGCATAAAAGTAAATGAGAATCAA
The DNA here is from genome assembly GCA_022457165.1 of Juglans mandshurica. NCBI lineage: Eukaryota > Viridiplantae > Streptophyta > Magnoliopsida > Fagales > Juglandaceae > Juglans > Juglans mandshurica. The sequence goes on from CM039622.1 coordinate 26,187,295, forward strand.
AGTGCAATGATTATCTAGGAAAGAATTGAATCAGACTTTGTGATGTTTGTGTTAATCACATTTGTTGCTATGGTAAATTGTTATTGGCGCATTATTATCAAGTTTTTTGTGGATTGAAAAGAGGGAAAAAAAATTCTGGCTTAGAGAATACTTATAATGGAAGAAATTATATTGTGAGTGCTAGATGGGTTGCATTTCAAGACAAAATGTTGGAACTGCTTGTTTTTTTAATTCTGATGTTTTTTTAATTATATTATTTTTTTAAACTCGTCATAACAAAATTAAAATGTTAAATGCTCTAAAGAGATGGATCGTTCTATGCAAGAAAAAAAAAAACAAAGAATTGTGAGCATCTTTTTAGAGCATTTAGTTATTTTGATTGTTGAATTTGTGAGCATCTTTTTAGAGCATTTAGTTATTTTGATTGTTGAATTGTTAGTTGAAGGTGTGGAAGAATTTTTGTACTTAATATTTCGTTGCCATCAACATCTTTGAGAAATGTAGGAAAAACATAACCATCCCCATAACATTACTTCACTATTTTATTAAAATCTTATTCATTTATTTGCTCCTTTTTGGGGAAAAAAGAAACATTTTTGGTTTTTTTGTTTTACTATTACAATATGTTTTGCCTTCTTGTAGATAATACAAAAAAAATCTAGACCATAGAACCTTTGCTGTTTAATTTAATTTTAGATTACTATTCAATTTTAGATAATACCCAAGAACGAATCGAAGCTTTTCTTCGGCGCTTCACCTTCGATGTTCCTCTTGCAAGCCTCCCATCAACCTATGTTCCTCTTGCAACCCTTCGAGAATTGAAAAACATAGCCTTCAACCCTCCCATCAGCAGGCCAATAAATTTACTATTTTGACAACACATCACGCCATCGCACTGTGCAAGAACCAAAAGTGTAAAACCAAATGCAAAATAAACCAATTTCGTTCAGACCAAAACAGAAAATAAAAGGCCAGCAACGAGCAACACAAGAACAGAAGCTACGCTCTGTCAAAAACAAATGAAATGTAAAAGAAGCAAATTCAAAACCAATAACTGCAGTCAACAGGAGCAAAAATGCACATATGCGATAAAGCAGGGACAAAAAGGTACAAAAACGATAAGACAAATCATCAAACAAGGGCAGAAACGTAAATAAGAGAAACATTGAGGGATAGAAGCGGAAAGCAAAGAGGCAAAAATGCACAGAAAGTACAAGACAAATCAACAAACAAAGACAAAAACGTAAATAAGAGAATCATAGAGGGACAGAAATGGAAAGCAAAGATCCCCTAAAAAGAACTGTTCATTTATGGATAGACTCTTTTATAATAGTAGTAGATATATGTCACTTTGTACTAATCGAATATACCCAATAGGCCAGGTATTATTTTTATTTGTTTCCTTAGGAGAATGTATATGAGTTCAAAGAGTGAAAAGCTGAATTCTATACAATGGAGAAGGCCGCTTATCTATCGATGACTATAACTATAGAAAAATAAGAATAATGATAGTCTTACCACTCTTCTTCTACCCTTCTACTACTCTTTTTAATTTTTTAATTTTTTTAAAAAATTTTATTTTACTTAATGGTTAAGAAAGTGACTATTAGTGAAATTGTTATTTTTTATATTTTTTCTTAATGATTAAAGATAATAAAAAAATATTTAAAAGAAAAAAAATAAATACACTAAGAGTAATACTAAAGTGGTGGTAAAAGGGTTGTAAGTCTATCATTACCCTAGAAACAAACATAAAAAGTGTGTGCGTTAACCTATACCTTACAAGTGATCATGGACAAGGAAAAAAAAAGCGTTTCCCCCCTTTCTCCCCCTCAAGGGATTAGAAAGGCATGGGAAGAATGTGTAGGCTAGTTGTGAACCCCATACTAAGTAGTTGTTTTTAGTCGCACAAACTAATACATCATGCGATACACCATACTATGAAATGTCACATATCTTAATTGGGCCCAGACCAAAAATAGTTTAATAAAAGTAGTGTAGCTTAAAAAAAAAGGACATATTTTTTATTAGAGAACTATTAATTCGTTATCTTATATTTTTTCCTATTCAGTCACACGAATTAATATGTCGTATTTTAAATAACTAGTCATTAACTGTTGACTTATAAAGTCACTTAGTGCGACTAAAAATAACAAAAATAAAGATAAAAAGTAATATTACTCTTTTGATTATTAAAGAAAAATCATTTTCATTTCATATATATATATATATATATATATATATATATATATATATATAAGACTCTACAGAAGTTTCAGCCAAACTTCAACTCTATATATCTGTACACACTATTTATGGCTGTCTTTTAGGTTTACATGTGATTGTATTGCTTTCTTTCTGTGGAGCCATGGTTTTCATGGATGTAGCCAATTAAGTGGTTGAAGAATATATATATATATATATATATATATATATATATATATATATCCAATACAGCGGAAATGGATACAAAGAGAAAGAAAGGAGAAATTGATAAGTATGCACAACTAAAGGCAGGCGGTAGAACCGACCATATGCATGTATGATATGGAAAATTGAATTGACAAGTAAATGAATATAAACATATTCATTAATGAGCAAAATAATTACAGAGTTATAGCACAAGGTAGAGCGTTATTTGCTCTTGATAGGATTGAGAGAAGGTAGGCAGAGCTTACAAGGGAGTTGTTCTCTAAAAAGATCTCTGCCTAAGAATGAAATGAGAGACTCCTTTTATAGAGGAAGGAGTCCCTGTTTACAAAGCATCCGTGAATGACAGCTGTCATTACTGTTTAATCACGGGTAAAGCAAAAAGCAAAAGTGAATCCGTGAGTGAACAGTGATAGTACTGTTTATCCACGGGTGTCATGATTGTGTCTGGCGGCGGCTGCTGCTTTCGGCACAAAACGACAATTTTGGTAAAGGAGACCGGTCAGTTGGTCTTCTTTGATCTCAGGTAGTAGTCTGTCAAAAGGGACTTGTCATTAGTCTCTTTTGTCAAGTAGCAATTATTCTTCTTCTGAGTAGAACCCAGAGTTACCGAAGACATTGCTATAGGAAGCCTCTGATGCTGTGTCCGAATCTTCATCTTCAGACTTGCTTTGAGACTTTGATAGTGATTCTTTTAATATGTTGATTAAATCCTTCTTATTAAGTCCGTCAAAGATGTCCTTTTTCTTTTTAGACTTAGAGGATTTGGAGGATGAACTGTCCTTTACCCCCCCGGATTTTGTTGGAGATGCAGGGGCCTGAATTAAGGGATATTCAGGAGCATTGGATGGTCCAGCCATGATCTTGGGAAATTCCTTCTTATCCTGCAGATTAGGTGCAGCTTGTGGAAAATCTTTGATCAGTAAATCAACAATTTTATCAGTGTTTGCGAATTTATCCCACCATTTGGTGAAATAAACTCGTGTCATAACATCACCACTTCTTTCGTAATTCCATTTAAAGATCCACGGGAGGTGGTATCTTTTACAGAAATGCAAGGAATGATGAAATTTTTTGGAGTGTTGATCCAGGGTTGAATCAACAATTTTTGAATAGTGCTGGTAAGCTGCAAAGAGCTGACCAGGAAGATTATCTGGAATTAATCCATATTGGTTCCACCATTGAATGAACCAAAGTGGAAGAGTTCCTTTGAATTTGATATCAAATTTGATGAACCAAGAGTGGCTCATGTCAGGAGTCTGGAAGAACATGAACCTCTTCCAGGCATCAATATAGTCAAAATAGGAAACAGGAGTGTCTATTTGAGCAAGTCGTTTGGGAGAAGATGGGTTTCCCCATTCTGCTTGAGTAATGACTTGATGGATATAGGCACTGTGAAAGATTAATTTATTGGTATCAACCTTGTCATAAATAGGTTTGATAACCAAGGAATTTGTTTGGATTAAAATACTGGAATAATACTGGAGATTTTTTGAGAAATCTTCAGGGATCCAGTGGAAAAGAGTAGGGAAATAGCAGGAAGAAATTTTAAAGACATCTGTATATATTGTGCTGTTAGGCTCAATATGAAACAGATATGAAGAAAAATTCTTTTTTAGATATTCAGATTTTCCTTTTGGGAGGAAAAACTGAGGAACAATGGCAGTTTGGGTTTTTGACTCAATTGCTTTTGCATATGGGTCAAAAGTAGTAGTGACCGCAGACGAAAATGTCTGTGGTTGTACAGGTTTGCCAAGTGGCTTGAACCTGTTGGCAAGTTCCAGTGCTGAAGACACAGCACCAGTAGTAGAGGATCCAGCCTCATTCTTGATGAGGTTTATACTGGGCATTGGTGGTGGTGGATTCACCTTTTTCTCTCTCTCTCTTGGTTTCTTCTTGCTGGCCATGATGGGGTTTCTGCAAGAATTCACGGGTGAGAAAGTCAGGGATAGAATTTTGTGTGCCTTTGATATAATCAATGTCAAAATCAAAAACACTTAAAATAGCTTGCCATCGTGCAAAAATATGTTTTGATGCTATGTTTTTAACATCTTTTTCTAAAACAAATTTAGCACTCATGCAGTCAATTCTGACCAAAAATTTTTGGTTTAAAAGGTCAGATTGAAATTTGGATATACATAGTACTATAGCCAAAATTTCTTTTTTAACAGTACTATATTTTTCTTGTGCAGAATTCCAGGTTCCGGAATGGAAGCGAACAATTTGTTCAGACGAACCTGGTGAAACACATTGTTTCAGAATGCCACCATAACCAATGTCTGAGGCATCTGTTTGGACAATTTTAAAAGAATCAGAGGTAGGGATACCAAGGCACGGAAGAGTTTTGACATGTGCTTTGATTTTCCTTACCAGATTTGTATGGATTTCTGTCCAAGGGGGAGGATTAGAAAGAAGTCGTTTAAACAAAGGACGACATTGTTTCCTCATATCCTTGTAGAAATCTGCAACATAATTGAGAGATCCTAAGAATCTCTGCAATTGTTTTTTATCAAGAATGACATCAGGGAATTTGTCAGCAAATTCGATAGCTCTTTGGATAGGCCTGATTTTGCCTTCAGAGATGTCATAACCAAGGAATCTAATCTTGGTTTGGAACAATTTTATTTTTGTTGCCGAAACAACAAGACCATTGAGTCTAATGATGTCAAGAAACGAATTCAAATGTTTCCAATGTTCATCAATAGATTTAGAGAAAATAAGAACATCGTCGATATAGACAATGGTAAAAGCAGAGAACGAATTAAAGATATCGTTCATGATATTTTGGAATTCACTGGGAGCGTTCTTAAGGCCGAAAGGCATGACGTTCCACTCGAAATGACCAAAAGGGGTAACAAAGGCAGTCTTATACCTATCTGACTCGGCTATTTGGATTTGCCAAAAACCGGACTTAAGGTCAAATTTGGAAAAGACCACAGCATCACTCAACCTATGAATTAAGTCATTTTTATTGGGAATAGGGTACCTAATCCACTCTAAGACTTTGTTCAAAGGTTTGTAGTTTATAACTAGACGAGGGGTACCACGTTCTAGTTCTGCATTTTTCTGGACATAAAAGGCAGGACAAGACCAAGGTGACTTGCTTTTCCTGATAATGCCTTTATCTTGAAGATCTTGTATCTCCTTTCTACAGTAATCCAAAGTCTTTCTATTCATCTGAACCGAAGTGGCTTTGGTTGGTATTTTGGATTCATCAAAACCTTTAATGTATGGGAGAGAAACTATGTGTTTCTTCCTATACCAAAAAGCATTAGGTAAATCCGAACAAACATCTGTTATTAAACGTTTGTTGAAATCTTCAATTTTTGAATTTAAAAGAGAAGAGGATAATTGTTCAGAAATCTTTTTATACTTGATTTCCTGTTGGAGGAAATTCAAATGTTTTTGTTTTGCAATAAACAAAGATTTCTTGCTCTTATCCGTATCAATTGCAAAACGAGAAGCAAAGTGAAATTTTACCTTTTGACCAAAAGGGTCGGTAGTGATACCGTCTTTTTCAGTCATGAAAGGATATAAAGAGGATATAAAAGGGATTCCCAAAATCACTTTGTCAGACATGTTTTTGACTAAAACAGAGGGAATCCGAAAACAAATATTATCCTGGCAAACATGAGCATTATTGAGCTCATAATTAATGGTCATCTTTGAGCCATTTGCCGAGAATAATTTTTCGGTTGATTTTTCAAAATATTTGCTAGGAATGAGTCCTTCTTGAATGCAATTCAAGTCTGATCCGGAATCAATCATAGCAACAACAGAGAATTGAAAATCATGAGCAACAATAATATTAACACGTGAAAACCATTTAGGAGGAATGGTATGACGAATTAAACATATCTGGTTGTCGGCAGGAATATCCTGTTGACTAGAACCAGCCTCAGTTTGCTCATTGTCAGAAGGAATATCTTGATCAAGTTGTTTGTCAATCTTGATTAATAAAAATTCTTGTCTTAAAACTTCGTTCTCAGATTTGAGGTTGTTTATTTCAGATCTGAGTTCTACAATTTCTTTTTTGACAGAATTTATCTCATGTTGTAAATCAGAAACAGAAATATCCTTGGATTTTTTCTTTGAAAATCTTTCCAAGGTTTCTTGAAAATTAATCCTTTGATTAGAGGGTTCTGGATCCTTTCGGACCATTACCTTCTTCAGCTTTAGAAGATATTCTTCTTTAAGCTCAGGATTAGTAATTTGAGAAATAAGGGTTAGCAAAAGGTTTTCTTGTTCTTCAGACTTAGTCAAGACATTGATTGTCTTTCCTGGTGTCTTACTACAAGTAGTATTACAATTGCAACCCAGCTTTAAATCAGATGGTTCATGATTATCAGTTTCAGAGTGATATTCTGAATCACTAGAACTGATTTCAAGAGTATCCGATGATGAAGACGATTCTATTTCTAGGAGTCGAAATAGTTCTTCTTTATCATGGTTACCAATGTCCAACTGATTAAGCTTTTTCTTGATTTTTTGGGCTTTCCTGGGACATTTATCTGCAAAATGTCCAGGTTTGCCACATATAAAACATTTTCCTGAAGAAACATCTTTAGAATCTTTTTTCTTGGAAAACGATTTAAAAAAGGGTTTTTTGTATGGTTTTTTATAAAATTCATCACGGGGTTTTCTCCTGAAACCACCATGAGGTTTATAAGTTTTGTGCTTCTTTCTGGATGGAGCAATATTAGGAAGACCGAACTGTTCACAGAAAGTGCCCATTTCGTACTTGGCCTTCTTATTATTCCTCATTTGTTCACGAAGCATTCTTTGATCATGACACATACTAATGCCAAGTTTCTTAACAATACTGAAGATATCACCATAAGTGTAATCCTCATAGTTAAGTAACCCAGAAGCATCAGTAAGTTCTTCCTTGACTTTATAAGCAAATAAACGAGGTAATCCGTCAATGAATTTCTCCTTCCAGTAAGGCTTCTGACTATCATCACGAAGCATTACTCGCGAAATAAAAACATCTTGGTACCATCTATAATCAGACATCTGACGACATCTAAGATTATTCAGCTGGTCGCTAACGCGACTAGTTATATTGGATGGTGTCCCAATAAAGTGTTTTAAAATAGTATAAATCAAAGTATTGATTCCATCAGGATGAGACATCCCAATTTCCTCGTTAAAAATAGGTAACCCTTCCTCATTGCGTTTTACCGCATTTTGGATGGTTTCCCTAGCATCATTGGTGAGGTACTTATCCCACCAATTTCTCAAAACACCTGTAAAACCTTGAGTTAAAATCCTGACTATATCTGGTTGCCTAATGTTATTGTTGATATAAGCATTTGCAACCATAGACATTTTACTCATGGTATTAATGATTTCTTGTTCAGAGAATCCATCAATATTCCATTCGTAAACTTTGTCTGCAGAATAAGAAGATTGGTTCTGGAAAACCTTCTCCTCAAACTGTAAATCAGGAGGTGTAGGTCTGGAATACCAGTTTTTTGTTAGACTCATGGGCATGGGCCCTTTTGAAGAAAATCTGGCAATTTCCAGGTTTTGAAAATTCTTTTCAATTAAATCGATATCCTTGTCTTCAGAAGATTCGTCGTTAGAAGAGTCTCCCGAAGTTTCTTCAAGAACAACTCCATCACCATTACTGTTAAGAGTGCTAGTGGTGGGTTGGTCTCTTTTTAGATCAGCAATCATTTGGTCAATCTGTTCCAAAGTTTTGGCCTGAGGGTTTTTAAAATCTACTTTTGGCCTTTCTTCGGGTAAACTGATCAAAGGTTTTTCAATCTTTTTCTTGGGCTGATCTTTGAAGAAGTTCAAAGGATGTTCTGTTTTAAAAACAGGGTTTGAAGTAAAAATAGGTTTTTCAACCTTTTCTTCAATCCGATCTAACTGTTCTCCGATCGTATGAAGAGCAAGATTCGCAAAATTGTTTTGGGAAATAATCTTTTTTGCTTCTTTCAGAATCTTGTCCTTTTCCGGATCTTTCGAAACAGTGTCAGAAAGCTTAAAGGGTGAAGCAATTACTTCATTTCCCTTAATAGGAATAACAATAGACCGCAAAGGAGGATGACTGGCTAGGATGACAGTCCTTCCTTCTTCTTGGACAAATTCGTTTTTAACAACATTCAAAGTATTTTTAGAAACATAAGTGTTCTCCGCAAAGTCTAAAAGAGAGATATGCTGTTGAAGCCTATTCATCTCTTCCTTCCATTTACGTTTAACACGTTGTTTTTCTGTATCAGAAAATTTTGCAAGGTAGGCTTTACGCCTTTGCTTATTTTCTGGTGCAGCAAAATCTTTTAAAAGAGCAGGTAGATCAATTTCAAAAGATTTATTTAAAACATTTAAACTATGATGAACAGGTGCAACAGGGGCTTGCATATCTGAAGCTGTTGGTGACATAGAAGATGTATCTTCTTTGTCTGCTTCATCATTTATGCCCTGGTTAGAAGAACCAGCTGCTCCTTGTGCAGTATAAAAAGCAGAAGTAACTTGAGAGGACGTAGAAAGTCCTTTCAATTTTAAAGCAGGTTTAACAGGTTGAACTGTTCGTACTGAATCTTCAAGGAACTGATTGAGATTAGCATCATCCCTTGGAGTCTTCCGATCAGTATCAATAAGACTGGATCTGGAGCCAGCAAAAGAATTTCTTCTTCTACTAGGGGCTTCGGATCGATTAAAAGATATTTTAACAGTTCCATTTAAATACTGTTGGATGATATCAACATTAGCATCCGAAACAATATTTCTAGGAGGGGGCATGGGTATTTCTTGTTCCAAGGTCCATTCAGTGGGAAGGGTTATATCTTCCCAATAAATTCTTTTTGGAACTTTTATGTCAACATCTGAAGAACTACTCTGGATCAGGAGAGTATGTTTTCCAGATGGTTTTGCAATGGCTTTTGGATCTAAATTCGTTTTTAAAAGACGATAATAAATCCTGAAAATTAGAGCAAGAGGTTGATTTCCTTCAAGCATTTGATAACCTGAAGTAAGTACGTTTAAAATCAAATGATTGCTGATCTAAAAAGAGACCAACCCACCACTAGCACTCTTAACAGTAATGGTGATAGAGTTGTTCTTGAAGAAACTTCGGGAGACTCTTCTAACGACGAATCTTCTGAAGACAAGGATATCGATTTAATTGAAAAGAATTTTCAAAACCTGGAAATTGCCAGATTTTCTTCAAAAGGGCCCATGCCCATGAGTCTAACAAAAAACTGGTATTCCAGACCTACACCTCCTGATTTACAGTTTGAGGAGAAGGTTTTCCAGAACCAATCTTCTTATTCTGCAGACAAAGTTTACGAATGGAATATTGATGGATTCTCTGAACAAGAAATCATTAATACCATGAGTAAAATGTCTATGGTTGCAAATGCTTATATCAACAATAACATTAGGCAACCAGATATAGTCAGGATTTTAACTCAAGGTTTTACAGGTGTTTTGAGAAATTGGTGGGATAAGTACCTCACCAATGATGCTAGGGAAACCATCCAAAATGCGGTAAAACGCAATGAGGAAGGGTTACCTATTTTTAACGAGGAAATTGGGATGTCTCATCCTGATGGAATCAATACTTTGATTTATACTATTTTAAAACACTTTATTGGGACACCATCCAATATAACTAGTCGCGTTAGCGACCAGCTGAATAATCTTAGATGTCGTCAGATGTCTGATTATAGATGGTACCAAGATGTTTTTATTTCGCGAGTAATGCTTCGTGATGATAGTCAGAAGCCTTACTGGAAGGAGAAATTCATTGACGGATTACCTCGTTTATTTGCTTATAAAGTCAAGGAAGAACTTACTGATGCTTCTGGGTTACTTAACTATGAGGATTACACTTATGGTGATATCTTCAGTATTGTTAAGAAACTTGGCATTAGTATGTGTCATGATCAAAGAATGCTTCGTGAACAAATGAGGAATAATAAGAAGGCCAAGTACGAAATGGGCACTTTCTGTGAACAGTTCGGTCTTCCTAATATTGCTCCATCCAGAAAGAAGCACAAAACTTATAAACCTCATGGTGGTTTCAGGAGAAAACCCCGTGATGAATTTTATAAAAAACCATACAAAAAACCCTTTTTTAAATCGTTTTCCAAGAAAAAAGATTCTAAAGATGTTTCTTCAGGAAAATGTTTTATATGTGGCAAACCTGGACATTTTGCAGATAAATGTCCCAGGAAAGCCCAAAAAATCAAGAAAAAGCTTAATCAGTTGGACATTGGTAACCATGATAAAGAAGAACTATTTCGACTCCTAGAAATAGAATCGTCTTCATCATCGGATACTCTTGAAATCAGTTCTAGTGATTCAGAATATCACTCTGAAACTGATAATCATGAACCATCTGATTTAAAGCTGGGTTGCAATTGTAATACTACTTGTAGTAAGACACCAGGAAAGACAATCAATGTCTTGACTAAGTCTGAAGAACAAGAAAACCTTTTGCTAACCCTTATTTCTCAAATTACTAATCCTGAGCTTAAAGAAGAATATCTTCTAAAGCTGAAGAAGGTAATGGTCCGAAAGGATCCAGAACCCTCTAATCAAAGGATTAATTTTCAAGAAACCTTGGAAAGATTTTCAAAGAAAAAATCCAAGGATATTTCTGTTTCTGATTTACAACATGAGATAAATTCTGTCAAAAAAGAAATTGTAGAACTCAGATCTGAAATAAACAACCTCAAATCTGAGAACGAAGTTTTAAGACAAGAATTTTTATTAATCAAGATTGACAAACAACTTGATCAAGATATTCCTTCTGACAATGAGCAAACTGAGGCTGGTTCTAGTCAACAGGATATTCCTGCCGACAACCAGATATGTTTAATTCGTCATACCATTCCTCCTAAATGGTTTTCACGTGTTAATATTATTGTTGCTCATGATTTTCAATTCTCTGTTGTTGCTATGATTGATTCCGGATCAGACTTGAATTGCATTCAAGAAGGACTCATTCCTAGCAAATATTTTGAAAAATCAACCGAAAAATTATTCTCGGCAAATGGCTCAAAGATGACCATTAATTATGAGCTCAATAATGCTCATGTTTGCCAGGATAATATTTGTTTTCGGATTCCCTCTGTTTTAGTCAAAAACATGTCTGACAAAGTGATTTTGGGAATCCCTTTTATATCCTCTTTATATCCTTTCATGACTGAAAAAGACGGTATCACTACCGACCCTTTTGGTCAAAAGGTAAAATTTCACTTTGCTTCTCGTTTTGAAATTGATACGGATAAGAGCAAGAAATCTTTGTTTATTGCAAAACAAAAACATTTGAATTTCCTCCAACAGGAAATCAAGTATAAAAAGATTTCTGAACAATTATCCTCTTCTCTTTTAAATTCAAAAATTGAAGATTTCAACAAACGTTTAATAACAGATGTTTGTTCGGATTTACCTAATGCTTTTTGGTATAGGAAGAAACACATAGTTTCTCTCCCATACATTAAAGGTTTTGATGAATCCAAAATACCAACCAAAGCCACTTCGGTTCAGATGAATAGAAAGACTTTGGATTACTGTAGAAAGGAGATACAAGATCTTCAAGATAAAGGCATTATCAGGAAAATCAAGTCACCTTGGTCTTGTCCTGCCTTTTATGTCCAGAAAAATGCAGAACTAGAACGTGGTACCCCTCGTCTAGTTATAAACTACAAACCTTTGAACAAAGTCTTAGAGTGGATTAGGTACCCTATTCCCAATAAAAATGACTTAATTCATAGGTTGAGTGATGCTGTGGTCTTTTCCAAATTTGACCTTAAGTCCGGTTTTTGGCAAATCCAAATAGCCGAGTCAGATAGGTATAAGACTGCCTTTGTTACCCCTTTTGGTCATTTCGAGTGGAACGTCATGCCTTTCGGCCTTAAGAACGCTCCCAGTGAATTCCAAAATATCATGAACGATATCTTTAATTCGTTCTCTGCTTTTACCATTGTCTATATCGACGATGTTCTTATTTTCTCTAAATCTATTGATGAACATTGGAAACATTTGAATTCGTTTCTTGACATCATTAGACTCAATGGTCTTGTTGTTTCGGCAACAAAAATAAAATTGTTCCAAACCAAGATTAGATTCCTTGGTTATGACATCTCTGAAGGCAAAATCAGGCCTATCCAAAGAGCTATCGAATTTGCTGACAAATTCCCTGATGTCATTCTTGATAAAAAACAATTGCAGAGATTCTTAGGATCTCTCAATTATGTTGCAGATTTCTACAAGGATATGAGGAAACAATGTCGTCCTTTGTTTAAACGACTTCTTTCTAATCCTCCCCCTTGGACAGAAATCCATACAAATCTGGTAAGGAAAATCAAAGCACATGTCAAAACTCTTCCGTGCCTTGGTATCCCTACCTCTGATTCTTTTAAAATTGTCCAAACAGATGCCTCAGACATTGGTTATGGTGGCATTCTGAAACAATGTGTTTCACCAGGTTCGTCTGAACAAATTGTTCGCTTCCATTCCGGAACCTGGAATTCTGCACAAGAAAAATATAGTACTGTTAAAAAAGAAATTTTGGCTATAGTACTATGTATATCCAAATTTCAATCTGACCTTTTAAACCAAAAATTTTTGGTCAGAATTGACTGCATGAGTGCTAAATTTGTTTTAGAAAAAGATGTTAAAAACATAGCATCAAAACATATTTTTGCACGATGGCAAGCTATTTTAAGTGTTTTTGATTTTGACATTGATTATATCAAAGGCACACAAAATTCTATCCCTGACTTTCTCACCCGTGAATTCTTGCAGAAACCCCATCATGGCCAGCAAGAAGAAACCAAGAGAGAGAGAGAAAAAGGTGAATCCACCACCACCAATGCCCAGTATAAACCTCATCAAGAATGAGGCTGGATCCTCTACTACTGGTGCTGTGTCTTCAGCACTGGAACTTGCCAACAGGTTCAAGCCACTTGGCAAACCTGTACAACCACAGACATTTTCGTCTGCGGTCACTACTACTTTTGACCCATATGCAAAAGCAATTGAGTCAAAAACCCAAACTGCCATTGTTCCTCAGTTTTTCCTCCCAAAAGGAAAATCTGAATATCTAAAAAAGAATTTTTCTTCATATCTGTTTCATATTGAGCCTAACAGCACAATATATACAGATGTCTTTAAAATTTCTTCCTGCTATTTCCCTACTCTTTTCCACTGGATCCCTGAAGATTTCTCAAAAAATCTCCAGTATTATTCCAGTATTTTAATCCAAACAAATTCCTTGGTTATCAAACCTATTTATGACAAGGTTGATACCAATAAATTAATCTTTCACAGTGCCTATATCCATCAAGTCATTACTCAAGCAGAATGGGGAAACCCATCTTCTCCCAAACGACTTGCTCAAATAGACACTCCTGTTTCCTATTTTGACTATATTGATGCCTGGAAGAGGTTCATGTTCTTCCAGACTCCTGACATGAGCCACTCTTGGTTCATCAAATTTGATATCAAATTCAAAGGAACTCTTCCACTTTGGTTCATTCAATGGTGGAACCAATATGGATTAATTCCAGATAATCTTCCTGGTCAGTTCTTTGCAGCTTACCAGCACTATTCAAAAATTGTTGATTCAACCCTGGATCAACACTCCAAAAAATTTCATCATTCCTTGCATTTCTGTAAAAGATACCACCTCCCGTGGATCTTTAAATGGAATTACGAAAGAAGTGGTGATGTTATGACACGAGTTTATTTCACCAAATGGTGGGATAAATTCGCAAACACTGATAAAATTGTTGATTTACTGATCAAAGATTTTCCACAAGCTGCACCTAATCTGCAGGATAAGAAGGAATTTCCCAAGATCATGGCTGGACCATCCAATGCTCCTGAATATCCCTTAATTCAGGCCCCTGCATCTCCAACAAAATCCGGGGGGGTAAAGGACAGTTCATCCTCCAAATCCTCTAAGTCTAAAAAGAAAAAGGACATCTTTGACGGACTTAATAAGAAGGATTTAATCAACATATTAAAAGAATCACTATCAAAGTCTCAAAGCAAGTCTGAAGATGAAGATTCGGACACAGCATCAGAGGCTTCCTATAGCAATGTCTTCGGTAACTCTGGGTTCTACTCAGAAGAAGAATAATTGCTACTTGACAAAAGAGACTAATGACAAGTCCCTTTTGACAGACTACTACCTGAGATCAAAGAAGACCAACTGACCGGTCTCCTTTACCAAAATTGTCGTTTTGTGCCGAAAGCAGCAGCCGCCGCCAGACACAATCATGACACCCGTGGATAAACAGTACTATCACTGTTCACTCACGGATTCACTTTTGCTTTTTGCTTTACCCGTGATTAAACAGTAATGACAGCTGTCATTCACGGATGCTTTGTAAACAGGGACTCCTTCCTCTATAAAAGGAGTCTCTCATTTCATTCTTAGGCAGAGATCTTTTTAGAGAACAACTCCCTTGTAAGCTCTGCCTACCTTCTCTCAATCCTATCAAGAGCAAATAACGCTCTACCTTGTGCTATAACTCTGTAATTATTTTGCTCATTAATGAATATGTTTATATTCATTTACTTGTCAATTCAATTTTCCATATCATACATGCATATGGTCGGTTCTACCGCCTGCCTTTAGTTGTGCATACTTATCAATTTCTCCTTTCTTTCTCTTTGTATCCATTTCCGCTGTATTGGCAAGTCCCTTTTGACAGACTACTACCTGAGATCAAAGAAGACCAACTGACCGGTCTCCTTTACCAAAATTGTCGTTTTGTGCCGAAAGCAGCAGCCGCCGCCAGACACAATCATGACACCCGTGGATAAACAGTACTATCACTGTTCACTCACGGATTCACTTTTGCTTTTTGCTTTACCCGTGATTAAACAGTAATGACAGCTGTCATTCACGGATGCTTTGTAAACAGGGACTATATATATATATATATATATATATATTTATATAAACCTATTTATTTAATTAGCTCATCAGTTTCTTGTGTCCCTAAAGTTGAGTGTTGCTATTTTTTATTGATTAAATCAAAAAGAAAAGATATTTATAACCGTGAATTGTGCAACAACTACATAATCACTTTGAATAAAGTGAATAAAACATAAGACACACATAAAAAAATTAATTTTTTAATAATAGATCTCTCTTTTTTAAAACGATTATATGTAGAATTACTCATTCACAAGTTGAATACCAAGTTTCCCTCTTTCGATTCAGAGAATACATCTGAAGTCAAAACTAGGTTTTCTATTTTTAGACCAAACTGGGGGGAAAATGAGGTGGAGTTCTATGTAATCAATATTATTAAAAGAGCATTGCTATTCATAAGCCCATACACCACACACTAAAAAAAATTTTAAAGTTTTTTTTGGTTTTATTATTCTTAAAATAATTAAATTACTCTACTCATAATCCATATACCACACATTTGGTAAGAGAATAAAATTAAAGAAATCATAAAAAAGATGGTGTGTGGTGTATGAAGCTTAGGAATAGAATTTTTCTTATTAAAAAAGAAGCAAAAATCATTGGTTTCTCAGATTCACACCATGCTTTTTAACAAGTAAACAGGATCAACGGCATGTCATTATTCAGCATGAAACAACAGGTGGGGCAGATGCCATAAAAGTGTAAAAAAATGTGAGCAATATGCATACGCATGCATCAGATACTCATATTGCAGTACCCAAAGTCAACTGATAACGACCATTAAGTTACTAGAATGGATGGTTCCACTAAAGGAATGCCACATGGAGCTGTTCTCTTGTGCCTCAAAATTTCACCTCCGTTGTCCATGTACCCTGAACGCTAGGGTGTTTTGTTACGTGTCTCGTCTTCAATTTCACTACCTTCCTGCCCAATGCATTCCTTAGCCTGGTTGCATGTAGAAGGATGTCTTCCGGATCCATATTCTTCACACATATCACCCGTTCATTTTTGTTCCCTGTGCATTTCGCTCAAGAAATCCTTATTTAAACTTCAGGAGTTTTGCAGTAAATTCACATGAGGGAGAAGAGGGGGGGGGGGGGGGGGGGGGGGGGGGGTGGGGGGTTAAGTCTTACGGTAAAAGGCTTTCAAATGTGGATGCTGCCCACGAATGAGTTCAGTGACAACTTCTAACTGAGGATTTTTCTCTCTAAATGAGGGTAGATTTGACTCCATAAATGCCCTGTCATAATGATTCCATTAGATAAGAATACGAAAGGGAATCACTAGATAAGAAAACGTGACTCCATAACCAACTGAGCCCATTAAAACAAGCAAATGAAAAGAAAAAAAAAAATTGAAAGAAGATTCACATAATGCATTCAATTATCAATTTCCACTACCTGAAAACAAACTATACACCTCTTGTCCAAGCACTTCTAAGAGCTAGAGGCTCCAAAAATAATCGGGCACTCCTACAACTCTTGGATTAACAACTTTGTTGAGATAGATGAAATTAATGGATGGGTGGACACAATTTTCATGACTGAGACCCAAGCTAACTTCATTATCATTCAAAGTATTGACCTTTAGATGAGTCTTCACCAATTGGATAAATAAGTACTATCTCCATTTTGACATCAACATTTTATCAGAATCTTGTCACCAACTCTTAGTGTAATGAAGCTTAAAACAAGTACCTAGGGATGATCTAAAAGAGCAAGCCAATGGATTTACTACCTGGGTACAAAGTACTACATATAACTCCAAGAAAATTTAAAGAATGCTTGAAATCACATTAGGAAGTTATATGAAACCTATCGATCTGCAATCCCAAGATATCTTCATTATGGCCCGTAAAAAGAAAGTTATATGTGATAGTGTATTGCCACACTATAACTTTGTAACTGCATTGATTTCCAAACCGAACTTCACATTCTACCAAACAATTCTCATCAGAAATTTAATAGGTCTGAAGCCGTCATGACTCCAGAGAGGGAAGAAAAGGCCAACAGTGAATTACCCTGCCTATAGTCTAATGAGTTCTGAAATATCAGAAAGTGATGCTATTCATGAAGATGCTATTGGTCACATATAATCAGCCCAGTAGCCCAACATGCAAATGTGTCTGGCTAGGAATACATAGAGAGAGCTAGAGTTACAAAGTCTACGGGGATTCCCCACCAGCCAACTATAAAATTCCCTAGGTCACTTTTTTCTGCATACATTAAATACTGGTGCTAATTACAATTTTAGACATTCGGGTAGAGTTTTAGTTATACGGGAAACAAGGATTGGGGTCGGGTCTGATGTACTTTGGGTTAGTTTTTTTATGGGCTTGTTGGGTCATTAGGGGCTTGTTGGGTCATTTTGGGTAAGGTGTTTTCTTGTATACATTCAGTGTACCTGGTTTCTCCTTTTGATATATACAATATTTTTACTTATAAAAAAAAAACAAATCAAGGTACAGACATTTAACTTCCATTTCTAATATCATTCTAATAACCCATAAGAAATGGCAATAGACCAATCCATTATGCCGACAATCAATATACAAGAACAAAGCACAGGCTCCCTTTCAAATGATTATACAGTAAACATTAAAGCATACCCAATCATGTTCTTCCACTTCAAACAGTTTATCTCAAGAAATAAAAACATTTCAACAATCAATAAAATGCATATGAGAAAATTAGCTTAAAAGGCATACCTGATGCCCCTACTACTTCCACCCCAATCACTATAGCTCACAATCAGCTTTTGAAGTTGCCATACACCTCTCAAGGCCATCTGACTTTAAACGTGATGCGTTATTAGAGAAATAGAAACTCTATAAAGATTTAAAAAACCTGAATTAAGAAAGTTTCAAACTAAAATATGAAAAGGTAACTAGGAATAGCTAGAACAGCGCTAATCAGAGCAGACCTATGCATACAGAAGAGCGGAATGCAACTGAATACGAAGATTATTGTTTTTGTTGTAATTTTGTCGAAAGGGACTTGTACTTTCCATGTACTCGTCTTTGAAATAAACAAGAAAATGATAAGAATAATTCTTAAATGTATTTCCATAATGATAAAGGTAGCTGTATTTTCTCGACGATTTTTGAACATCTTCGTGAATTCTTTTAGGTTTTGCCAAAAAAAAGTTATTTTATTTTGTATTGAAATTCAAAGCCATTAATTTCGCACATGTACAGAACATTCAGATTTTTGGGGGAAAAACGCGTGATTCGCTCAAACTGAGAACAACAGAGAGAATGGTGGTTGCAAAGATAAACTCACACGCAGAAGCATTTCAAAGAGAGAGAAAGATCTGGAAAAGGTTTCCTGTAGAGTTACCTTCGTTGATCACTGTAACAACCGCCGGCTAACGAGGAGGAGGAGCAGGTGGGAGCGACGGCAGCAGGCAAGGAATGGGCGGCGGCAGTCAATGGAGTTAAGAACAAACCCTTTCTGGAAACCGAGGTACAAGTGCAACCGTGCAAGTGAATGTGTTCAAGTGAAGTGGAGGCAAGTCCGGAGGGTGCAAGCGTGGAGTCATGGGCCATGGGCTTTTCATTTTATGTTGGGTCTGGGTAGAGTAGAGTAGTGTAGTGAGAGCATGTTATTTTATTTTAAGTGTCATGAGTCATTCCAGTGGGTCGTGGGCCTGAGTCTTTAGTATTAGTCCTTTTAAATGGTCGAGTCCGAATGTAATAGCCTTGCATGGCCAGTAGTCCTTATTATTGTATTCCCTAGAACCTGTAGAGGTATCAAACAGTTTAATCAATGAATAATGATACACTTACACATTCTTTACTATTGCTTTATTATCCAGTTATTTTTTTTTCTCTTTTTGTTATTTGAATCTAGATTAAAAATCTCAAAACATGACTTTCTTGCATAATCTAGATGAAAACAAAAATTTTTATAAAATTAAATTTATTTTTAATTAAATTACATGGTTATTTTGGTTGATTGAATTTATTTCTTATAAATTACTCAAGAATGTCATTTTATGAGATTTTCAATCGAAATTCAAAGAGTAAAAGAAAAAAAAATAACTGAGTAGTAAAGCAATGGTAAAGGAAATGTAAGGCTATCATTACCCTTAATCAAAACCCTATTTCTCTTTCTCAGACTCTGGAGGAGCTTTTCCCTTGAAGAAAGCAACCACATTTCCATTTATCATGTTATTATTTCTCTATTTATCAGTTGTGTTACAAGTGGTATCAAAGATACCGATTCTCTATATCTCAAATATTGCAAACATAGTTGAAGGCACAAGAATGAATCAACTACAAGATAGATTAAATGTTGTGAAAAAATCAAATGAGGTGCTGGAAATAGAAGTAACAACTATCAAAAGGCAGGTTGATGTCGTGGTGCAGCAACTCACAGTATTGACCACTGAAATCCAGAGGCGCAACAGCAATGGAGACTCTTCCTTAGATGTCCAAAACCGAGAAGAACAAGAGCCACCCCCACACCAAGGAGAGATTCAAACTCATACCATCAAGCTCGACTTCCCTGCGTTCCATGGTGAAGACCCTGTAGGTTGGATTTATAAAGTACATCAATTTTTTACATTTTACAATACATTACCCCACCATAGTTTGAGACTTGCATCCTTTCACATGGAGGGTAAAGCTCTTACATGGTTCCGAGATTTAGAGGAGTCTAGACAACTTGTGGATTGGGACTCATTTATTAAGGCTCTATTAGTTAGACTCGGGCCTAGTGTCTATGATGACCCCATGGAGGCACTTACTAAGCTAAGGCAAGGTGGAACAGTGGAAGAATATAAGGCTAAATTTGAGACATTGTCCAACTGATTGAAAGGGTTATCGGACACCTATAAATTCAGTTGTTTCCTTAGTGGCCTTAGAGACGATATCCATTTGCCCGTCCGTATGTTCAATCCCTAGAACCTAACATCAACTTATAGTCTAGCCAAAATCCAAGAGGAGACTGTTAACCTTACCAAAAGAGCCCACAAAACTAGCCTTAGCTACTCCCCATATCCATGTATACTCAAAAGTCCCAATCAGCCACCACTCTTTCACTACAAAACACCACCAGATTCCAACCAAACATTTCTAAAGCCATCCCTACCCATACAAAAAATAATCAACAGCAGATGAAAAAAATGAGAGATAAGGATCTTTGTTATTATTGTGATGCAAAATGGAACTCATGACACAAGTGCCAAAAGTCAAAGTTATATTTATTGGAGAATGTGTTACTGGAAAATGACTTAATAATGGCCTGTGATGATGAGCTGTGTGACAAAAGGGAGGAAACATCATCCATTGAACTGACTGCAGCCCAAAACAACCCTGAAATCTCCCTTCATGCACTGACTGGGTCCCACAACCCGAGAACTATGAGGGTGATGGAGATAATTGGCAAACAATGGATTACTATATTGGTGGATACGGGATCTACTCATAGTTTTTTGGATCCTGCTGTTATTAAGGGGAACAACCTCCTTCTTGACTTTAAGGAGAAGGCAAAAGTGAGAGTGGCAAATGGGGAATAGCTTCCCAGTGAAGGAAAATGTAATGGAGTCAAGTTAGGAACTCAAGGGACTGTTTTTACAGTGGATGTCCATGTCTTGGTCTTAGTAAGTTGTGACATGGTCTTGGGAATTAATTGGCTAAGACTCTTGATATAGTTTAAGTACCAAGGGAATGAGGTGTCTATCCAAGGGCTGGCAAGGGTTAAAATGAAAGAGGAGGGGACTCTTAAAAGGCTAGATGGGCTGGAAAAGAGGGATATAATTTTACAGGTGATGGAGGGAGAGAAAGTATCATACTCGGCAACTTTAGAAGAAATTCCAGCAATGGTGAAGCCATTTCTAGAGCAGTTTGCAGATATTTTACCTCCATCCTGAACCCATGACCATGCCATAAACTTATTACCTGAAACTAAAGTCATTTCCATAAAACCATATAGATACCCCTATTACCAAAAGGAAGAAATTGAAAAATAGTACAGGAGCTATTGTCTACTAGGGTTATACAGCCGAGTCAAAGTCCCTATTCATCCCCGGTGTTGCTGGTCTGTAAAGTCGATGGTACGTAGAGGTTATGTGTTGACTACCGAGACCTTAATAGTATCACAATCAAAGATAAACACCATATTCCAGTAGTGGAGGAGCTTATGAATGAATTGCATAGGGCCATAATTTTTTCAAAACTGGATTTGAGATCGGGTTACCACCAAATCCGAGTCAAACCAGAGGATGTTCCCAAAACAGCGTTTAGGACGCATTAGGGCCATTACGAATTCCTAGTAATGCCCTTTGGGCTAACTAACGCACCATCCACTTTTCAAAGTCTCATGAACGAGGTATTTAGGCCCTATTTGAGGAAATTTACTCCTTTTTTTTTATGATATTCTTGTATACAGCAAAAGAGTGGAGGAACATGTGCAGCACCTCCAAGTTACCCTTGACATACTACGTCAACACAAGATGTACACTAAGCGGTCGAAGTGCCACTTTGGGTGCAAGGAAGTAACCTATGGGCCATCTAATATTAGCGGAAGGGGTGCGGGCAAATCCTGAGAAACTACAAGCCATGAAAGATTGGCCCTTACATAAATCACTCAAGGGTCTAAGGGGGCTTTTGGGGGCTAACGGGATATTACTGTCGATTCATAAAAGGCTATGGGGGAATTGCTTCTCCCTTAACCCAAATGTTGAAAAATGATTCCTACAAGTGGAGTGAGGAGGCACGATTGGATTTTCATAAGCTAAAGGAGGCTATCACCCAACCCCTTGTTTTAGCTCTTCTGAACTTCTCAAAACCATTCACTATAGAGTGCGATGCCTCGGGCAACGCCATTGAAGTAGTTTTGATGCAACAAGGCAAGCTTTTAGCCTTTTTCAGCCAAGCCTTAAAGGGAAGAGCCCTCATGATGTCTACCTATGAAAATGAATTGTTTGCATTGGTTTTTTCAGTCCTTAAGTGGCGGCACTACTTACTAGGCCAGGCCTTTATGGTGCAGACTGACTAGCAGAGTCTCAAGCACCTTTTAGATCAAAAGGTGGGTACTCCAATGCAACAACACTGGATTACTAAGCTGCTAGGGTATAATTTTGTAGTGGAGTACAAGAAAGGGGTAGAAAATAAGGTTGACGATGCCCTATCTAGGAAGGAAGTGGATGGAGAGGCGGAATTGATGCTGATTTCATTCCCTAATATGCAGTGGATGGAAGATTTAAAGGAAGCATGTGAAAATGATGCACAAATACAGAACCTTACCAAGTCATTTTCAAAAGGCAAGCTAGGCCCAAATTACACCATGAGGGATGATCTCTTGCTATATGAGGGCAGATTGTATGTTCCCAAGTAAGAGGAGTTCAAAAATAGGCTGCTGGAATTGTCGCACAGCAGCCCTTGGGATGGTCACTCAAGGTATGACAAGACCATCCATCGAATGAGAAGGGATTTCTATTGGGAAGGCCTTTAAGAGAGTTGTTAAAACTTTTATCAGAAATTGTGATTTGTGTCAAAGAGTTAAGGTTGACAACACCTTACCTAGTGGGCTACTATAGTCGCTACATGTGCTGACACAACCATGGACTCACATAACCATGGATTTTGTGGAATGGTTGCCTAACTCCCAAGAGTTCAACACATTGTGGGTCGTGGTTGACCAACTAACCAAATACAACCACTTTTTCCCTATCAAACACCCCTATACAATTAGGGACATTGCTCATCTATTTTTCAAACACTTCTTCAAGTTACATGGACTGCCACAGTCCATCATCTCTGACCGTGAAAACACGTTTACTAGTCAGTTCTGACAAGAGATTTTATCCTTGCATGGGGTTCAACTTTCCCTAAGCACAACATACCATCCTCAAACTGATAGTCAATCGAAATTTGTGAACAAAACTATTGAGAACTACCTAAGGTGTTTCAGTGGAGATCGACTTAAGGATTGGACTAGATGGATACCCCTAACTGAGTGGTGGAACAACTCCACTCAGCACTCCTCTACACGGATCACTCCCTATGAGGCTCTTTATGGCCAACTGCCTCCTAGGCTACTGGACTACGTACCGGGTACAGCACGGGGTGAAGCAATGGATAATACATTAAAGACAAGGGACCAGATATCAAAACTCCTAAAACGCAATTTACAGACTGCACAAGACAGGATGAAAAAAATATTCTAACCTTAAACGAAAGGAG
Source organism: Juglans mandshurica (assembly GCA_022457165.1). NCBI lineage: Eukaryota > Viridiplantae > Streptophyta > Magnoliopsida > Fagales > Juglandaceae > Juglans > Juglans mandshurica. The sequence goes on from CM039622.1 coordinate 26,210,820, forward strand.
CAACAGTTCAGTGTGGGAGAGGAAGTATACTTGAGGCTCCAGCCTTATAGGCAGAGCACAGTGGTGTATCGCCGCAACCTCAAGCTGTACCCTTAATTTTTTGGCCCATTTCGAGTCTTGCAGAGGATCGGACAAGTGGCTTACAAGCTGGATCTTCCCAATTCCTCACGGATCCACAACACCTTCCATGTTTCACAATTCAAACGTAAGCTCGGATCTAAGGTGACAGCCCTTCCCACGTTACCTCCAGTGGATGACAATGATGTGATTCAACCAGAGCCAGCTGAGATCTTGAACCGCTGCATGGTCAAAGCCGGCAACCAAGCTCGGGTGGAGTTGCTGGTTTGTTGGCTGTTATGATCCTAAGGGTTAAAGGCTTAACCAAATTAGTATCCAACAGTCCTAGGACTTTTGGATCAATGGTTGAGTTTTTAACAATTGGTATCAAAGCAAGGACCACATCACAAGTTTAAGTCACGAAGAGGGCTACCTATAGGCTGGATTAAAATGTCTTGGTATTATGTATGAACATGGTGTTAAGTCATTGAATACTAATAGATGAGTGAAGCCGCCAAAATGAAAAGGGCTACCATTAGGTCAATGTCGATAGAATAGGCCGCCGTGGACGTCGGATTTGGAAGCATGGTGGAATGTTATGATCCTGAGAGTTAAAGGCTTAACCAAATTAGTATCTAATAGTCCTAGGGCTTTTGGATCAATGGTTGGATCTTTAACAATCAGGCTATCGGAGTGACGGTGGTCAGCGATATAGTGTTCGACTGAACGAGGAGACAAAGTAGAGATGGTTTAACCAAACAAAAGCGAAGGGTTTTAAACAAAAAAGCATTTCGTTAAAATTTTAAAAAAAAACCAATAATTTTTAGTATCCAAAACTGATTCCAAATAATTAAATTACAAAATAATTAAATTCCTTTGATTTTCACGAGCTCAAACAAAAACGGAGTTTGATTTTCATAGATGCAAATGTAGTTAGCAATTTTTTAGGGGTTTATTAATATATCATTTTCAATAGTTTGAAAAAGAGAAATGATTTCTATAAGTCTGAATAGACAAGTTTTGTAAAGTTTTTTTTTATAAATAAATAAAAAATTAAAAAAAAAAAAAAAAGTTAAACTCCACCTTAAAACAGTGTTAAAAAACCTTCTTTTTTTTATTAGAACCTACATGATGGGAACCAAAGTGGGCCTAGTCTTAAAGATCTTTTGCAAGTTCCAGATGGATCAATCACAAGATCAAGAGCCAAGAAGATCAATAAGGCGATACAATCCACTTGGGACGAGTCTAGCAAGAGCCAAACATTCAAGATGAGCTTGAAGGATGAGCATCCAGTTTTGATTCATTTGATACAAGGTATGGAAGAGGGCAACAACATGACGTAAAGACTTTGGGCACTTGAAGGCTTTCAACTTATTTAATTCATTTAAAGAACTTATTTTATTAGTTTAAAATAATTAGATTTATTATGAGAAGAACTTAAGGGGGTCTTCTATTCAAGGGCATGTTGGGAAAGTTATTATTTCTTATGAACTAGAGTTTTTGGGAAGACCTTGTATTTTAGCCAATTGCTTAATTGGAAAGTTAATTTTTAGGAACTAGGGTTTCAAGAGGTTACTGTAGCGTTACTGTAGCCGCGACACTATAGCCGCGGCACTGTTCATCCAGGGGCATTTTCGATAAAAGGGGCTTTATTTTGGTTAGGGTTGATTAGGTTTTGTTTTAAATACTCTTTGTAGCCTCATTTTAAGAAATTTATGAAATTTGATGAATTTATTCATTGTGAGTTGAGTTTTACTCATCTTGTTCTTAATTGAACTTTTGAACTTATTAAAGGTAAATTACAACATTTGTGGCATTCCTCCTTTGTAATCTGGGTTCTTGAGACGGGTTCTTCAACGGGTCTAGATTTTAATATAATCTAGGTTCTTGAAACGAGTTCTCATCGGTCTAGATTTTCCATCTATTGACTTGATTTTGGCTTTCTTGAGTAAGTTTTCAAATTGATTGTGGGTTCAAGGGATTTCATTCCCGCGGATTCATATCACAACATTTTTAAAAACGGTTTGTACAATACTTGTCTATTTAGAATTTTTACCTAATATTATTCTTTGAGAAAATTCTATTAATTTTTTTTATTATTTATTAAAGATATTTATTTTAATTAATAATAAATTAATAATTGAAAAATCAAAGAATTATAATGCTTACGAGTGGCCACAAAAGATATCCGCATATGATTACCTCGAGTCAATTTTTTTTGTGCAACGCAAATATGTTATATATATTATATTATATATTTATATAATACTTTTATCTCAGTATTTACATCCCCAATAAACTATCTTTAATGTTTAAAAAATAAAAATTTAGGGTTAATAGTTAATGCTACCTCATTATAATAAAATAATCAGAAATACTTTGGGTCCCGAATTTGTGTCCCGAATGACTTTTTTTTTTTTTTTTACTTAGTGATTAAGGAAGTGTTTTATAATTATGTTGTAAATTTTTTATTTTTTTTAAATGTTTATAATGATTAAAAAAATACATGAAAATAAAGAAAATAAAAATAAAAAACTGAAATACACTGTTTGGAATCCTTATTCAGGACCATTTTCGGTGGCTGTAGCAATGCTCTAAAATAAATGTAGATTGAAAGTGTAGAAGTAACATTTTCCATGACATTTTAAGAGGATGCTGGGAGAATGAGATGAGATGAGAATTTTATAAATAATTTATTAATAGTAGTGAGATAGTTTGAGTGAAGTATTTATTGAGTTTTGGAAAATGAGTGAGAAAAGTATAAGAAATATTATAAAGTTAAAATATTGTTAGCTTAAAATATTCTAATATTATTTTTGTTTTGAAATTTGAAAAAGTTGAATTATTTTTTGTTTTTATTTAGAAATTTGGAAAAGTTCTAATGATTAATTTGAAAGTGTTTATATTTGAATGTTGTTTGGAAATGAGATCAAATAAGATGAGACGAAATGAGATATCCCCTAACTTTTTTTTTTTTTTTTTTTTGGAATAAACCTCAAACTTTCATATATGAATATCCTGCATACATCTTCTATCAAAGTCCAGACTATTTACAATAAAATCTGGAACAAATTCTATCCGAACTTTTTCCTCAACTATGTGTAAGGCAGCCTTTGTCAAATTGTGTGCAGCTGTATTCTTTTCTCTGTAATCAAATTGTAAAAACCAGCTCTTCCTATAACTCAATACATTCCTAATATCATCAATTAAAGAACCAATGTAAGATAAGTTTTCTTCATCACCCTTAATTGTAATTGTCATTATGACAGTCTTGGCATCTCCTTCAAAGATAGCATTCTGGATATTGAGATCATTACACAGCTGCATAGCCTTCCATAGAGCTTGACACTCTCCAATATCTTGTGACAATACATTCCTCCTGCTATCACAAGCTAAAAGCAAAGCCTCTCCATTTTCATCTCTAATTATCACACACATCCTCATTCTCATCTCCTTTACATCCAACGATGCATCCTAATTTACCTTTACAAAATTTGCTGCAGGTCGAATCTGCCTAGTCTTGTTTACTGGCACTACATTGCTGAATTTCATTGTTACTATTGGCCAAACTGTTTGCCTGTTTGAAGGCCTTCAGTGTCTCAATGGATGTTGATATCAACATTTTTGGGCATGTTGACATATCCCCTAACTATAACCACATACAAGAATTAGTTGGATAATTCTCACAGAAGGATATGGTTTTTAGGAAGCGGTGCGATCTTTTGAAACCCCCTTCCAAACAGTGCCTACGATCATTTTTCCAACACTGGAAGGAACCATGACCTTATTGTTTACTCTGTATTTCAACCCCCCTGGCGCCTTGAGGAAAGAAAAAGGTATAGACTTTGGCCTACATGCATGTCAAAACTCGTATGAATTAAGGACTTTTTTTCTCTAGATCTTAGAAACAGAAACAGGAAAAGGAAAAATAAAAAACTGAAAATTAAATAGATTGGCAATAGAATGAAGACAGTCTTAACAACTCAATATGTACTCAAACTTGACTACAACCTCTTTATGCAGCATATAAATTTGGAATCTTTTTTCTGATTTCGGAGCTGCACATTAGACTGTAAAGTATGAGAGACTGCTTGGACCCTGAAGGAGCAACTAAAACAGTTGCCGAGTAGAGCTTTATGATAGCTTATAACTTGTACGTTCACTTCAGAGACTGGACATGGAGGGAGGACCCCGTTGGCATGTTGTCGGCATAGGCGTCAGTTTAGAAAAACAACGTAAACAGTTGGTGGCTTGGAGAGGAGAAGAGAGGCACGCCCCTTTTGAAATCTATTTGACATTCTAAAGAATCCAACAAAACCGAATATCAATGGGTGTAGAAGGCTATCAGCAGTAGCAACCCACCAATTTTGTGCTAAACATGCAGCATGTCCGATTATACCATGCAAGGATAATCTTACCTCAAGTGAAATATTATTCTTCATTCGAATTTTGTCATCCTCAGTCACACAAAATGGTATGTCACACTTTCTTTGATAGGCAAGTATGTCACACTTCAACTAGTTTTTCATTTAAATAGTTGCCTTATAAAGCTACTTAAAATATGACATATGAACTTGTCCGACTGAAATCATAGAATTTTTTTCCGAAAAATATCCACATCGCTAGTCAAGATATGAAAAGAACACATCAAAGTTCAAGGGTGAATGTAGATATCTAAAAATACTTACTTCTAATTAAGTAAAATCTGACCATAACAAGTTTATTGTGTAATTCGTTAGTGTAGCAGCCTCTAACTCCCCCGAGCCTTATTCAGTAAGCTCTTCAACCCTGGTGAAATGATTTTTACAGGCTCTGGCATAGGCCCCAGAGAGATCCAAGTTTGCTAGCCTACCACACTAACCCCAGCCAAAGAATCACAAATACCAACATACAAACAAACCAACAGCATCATGACATGGAGCAACAAATAATAGGTACCATTTATCCACGGACAGTAGAAACAACTTTGTAATTTTGCTATCTGGCAGAAAAGCATGTACACCTCCAATATACCGAGCTTGACCCCGACCAGAAAAATTGTACCAGTTGAGAAATTTCGCACAAGTGAACCCCACATCGATTATGAAAGGGCTCTCCCTAGAGAGAGAGGACTATTTATTCTCTGCAAAAATCACCCGCTGAGATGCAGCAGGAGCATTTCTATTAGCCTGATCTGAAGCATTGGCGAGGCCCTGCAGCATTCTCAAAATCTCAGATGTGTCTTCCAAGTAGTACTTGGCCTTGCTGGGTTTCCGGCCAACAGTGCAAGCAAAAACTTCAGCAACTGGGGATAGAGAATCCTTCGCACTCATTATCACCTCAAACATGTCCTCATCTGACCTGTCATCCCCAATACAGAGAACAAAATCTGGAAGCATTCCCTTCTGTCGCATTGTTGAGAGGAGATATTCTGCTATAATGCCTTTATTAACACCCTGTAGTGATCAGAGATATGGATCACATTTTGAGAACTTGTTTTTCTTTATAAGTAGACTAAGTTTTTCAATTTAGAGGAGACTTATTTTCCTTTTTTATTATTCAAACCTCAAAAGGAATATAAAAAAATGAATCCCACAAAATAGTCAAGCAATTGGGCAAATTTGATCAGAAAATAGAGGTCCCACACATAACTACAACTTCTAGTCTTCTAGGTTATACTAAATTTTTTTGTTTATAAGGTAATAATTCTTTATTAATTCTTTATTTTAGTTTATACTAATTTATGAACAGCATAATTCATTATTAACTCTTTATTCTAGGTTATATTACTTATATATATAAAAAAAAACTCTTTATTCTAGGTTATACTAATTTATGAACCGCACTATGAATTGTCTTATTATACCTTCCAACAAACATGTTTTTTTCTTTTGATGAGTAAATGGTAACTTTGATTGCAAAGGTTGGTCATTCTAAAAATGCAAGAAAATCATTACTGAATTAGATTTGCAGACCATGTTGACAATGATGATGTAGTGTAAGGAAACGAAGAAGAAAATGATGATGATCATCATCATTATGATGGTGATGAAGCAGAATTAATGTTAAGGACGGACCGCTCACAGGTATTTTTCATTTGGACAGCTTCTTCGGGCAAGATCTTGACTATGGACTTCTGTTACTACACTGTGAGGTTGCCAGGGCATTATGGGATGATGTGTTTAGAAGGAGGATTGGGTATTCGGAACTTGCAATCTTTCAACAAAGCCTTGCTTGGCAAATGGCCATAGAGGTACCACAAACGGGGAGATTTGTAGAGAATTGTCATCGAATTGAAATATGAGGAAGAATGGGGAGGATGGTGTTCCAATAAGGTGAGTGGGCCTTATGGAGTGGGGCTATGGACGCATATAAGAAGAGGTTGGGATCCATATTCAAGAAATATCCGCTTTGCGGTGGGTGATGGATCCAAAATTAAATTTTGGCATGATGTAAGATGTGGCACTCAAGGAAACTTATCCACAAGTTTATTGTGTAGCAAGAATGAAAGAAGCCTTGATTGCAAACCTATTAGGCTCCGTTTGGATTGAGAAGTGATCTCAACTCATCTCATCTCATCAACTTTCCCAAATTTCCACACAAAATATAATAAACAATTCAATTTTTTCAAATCTCAAAACAATAATAATATTAAAAAAATAATATTTTAACAATATTTTATTCAATTTTCAACTTTCATCTTAACTCATCTCGTCTCATCTCAACTCTCAATCCAAACAGGACCTTAATCATCTCCAACCAATGGAATGTTACATTCCTTAGAGATGCAAAAGATTGGGAAATTAACGCTTTTGCGGAGTTCTTTGACCTAGTGTACTCCACCTGTTTGTTGGGGGGAGTTGAAGATTTTTTGGTGCCCCTCTAAGAACGGGAAATTCACAGTCCGCTCTTTCTACCAAGCCATGACAACACACAATACAAATCCATTCTCATGGAAGAGTTTTGGAAGACAAAGACACCTTTAAAGGCAGCATTTTTTGTATGGACTTTCTTGGGGAAGATCCTCACTCTAGACAACTTGAAGAAACGTCAAATTATAGTCATGTATTGGTGTTATATGTGCAAGAAGAGCGGAGAGTCCGTTGACCATCTACTACTTCATCGTGAGATTGTCATGACATTATGGAATGAAGTCTTTGCTCAGATGGGATTAGCTTGGGTGATGCCAAGAAGGGTAAACAACCTCCTAGCTTCTTGGAGAGGCATTCAGGGGAACTCTCAAATTCCATCAATATGGAAGATGGTTCCAATATGCTTTTGGTGGTGCATTTGGAGGGAGAGGAATGAAAGAAGTTTTAAAGATCAACAGCGGTCAATGGATGAGCTTAGAAACTTATTTTTCAATACTTTACTCCATTGGTCAATTGTAATTGATTTTTCACGGCATGACTTTTCATGAATTCCTTGTATTACTAAATTAGCACACTTGGCATTGCTCTTGTATATGTCCCCTGTATACTTGGGCTCTTGTCTACTCTTTTGATCGATAAAATTTTATTTACTGATCAAAAATAAAAAATAAAAAAAAGACTGGAGCTACCTGGGCTATGCCTGCTACTATGCTTCTGACCAGCTGGAAGAGTATTGATGGTATTCCACAAATTATACAGCTTTGTTGAAGATGGTTCCTATTTGTATTTTATGGTACATATGAAAGGAACAAAATTATCGGAATTTTCAAAATAGGGAGCAGTCACTAGAGAAGATTAGATTGTTCTTTGTTAATACTTTATTTCTATGGACTAAAGCCATTAATTTCAATGGCCTAGATCTTCATGATTTTCTTGTTTCTATTTCTTCGTCTTAACTAGGCTATTCTTTATGAAAACTAGAGATCCAAAGAATTACAAAAAACAATGCGATGAAAAAACTATTAACCTTAACAGTAAGGAGAGTTTTAAGGCATTAATGAAAGCAAGAAAATGGAAATTCATGTATACACCCAATTATCCTGCTATTCGACCGTGGCACACCTCATTATAGATTGATTTGAGGAAAGCAAAACTGTAGCACTAACCTGAGGTTTAACCTCGACTATGTGCTGACCACTCTTGACAGAAACTGGCTCATTGGTAAGAACACTTTCCAGGTGATCAAGAAGCTCCTTAGCCTGGCACGAGCCAAAATCTGGATCTGCAAACTGGTAATTCCAAACAAGAGCACTCTCTTTGGTCTCTATGGTAGAACCATCAGTGGTTTCAGTGTATAATTGCATTACAGGCTCAGCAATCTGTTTCCAGTCAAAATCTGGCACAGAAACACAAGTTTCCCAGTCCTCCTCATGATTTGGTCTGTAAGAGAGAGACAATCAAATTGAATACCACAAAAAATTTGGCATTTGTTTCTGTTTTCAAATATTTTTTTAAAAGAGAATTGCATCTGAAAATGGGATGAGTGATGGAACTGTCATCCTTTGGTAATTTAACAAGAAAAACGGAAGCACATTACCATAAAATTAAAACCAATCAACTAATATATAAGTAAAACAACATTGTTAAGGTAAAGGTAACAAAATTCTCTCTTTATTTGTAGTTAGGTAGAGTAAAAACTACATTCTCACTCTCAAAAAAAAAAAAAAAGCCTAAACAACGTAGCATAAATAAATATATATATATATAAAAAAAAACTTATATCTCAAACCAAGGTAGGTTTGGCACTCTGCACCAATGCTAAAACAATTATGTTGACCAATAACAAACACCAAATAAAACAGACCCAGTAACTCATAATATTAGAAAATGATTAAATTAAATAGACAAGTTAGCCAGTTAGTCTTTTACTTCACTGACAGAAACCTATTTTTCACGTTTAAGAAGTTTTCCTGAACCTGAATAGAATTTTAAGACATTGAGCTAATGAAAACATACTTAGAGGTCGATGTTTAGAAATCCAAATTTAAGTAACACAAGTAAATACATGAAAGCAATATCCTACTATCATTTAATCCATTTTCTGAAATCCCAATGAAAATTTCTTCACTTAACACCATATGGCAAGAAACTGAGAACATCAGTTAGCCAACAGAACTGTTATGTGGCAGACATTATCCATTTGTTTAACAGAAAAAATAAACCTCAGCCACCAAATCTGCAATAACTAAAAACCATCACCCAAATCCAGGACCAAATCATTGCTAGCATATTGAAAATAAACTGTGCAAATTAGGCTTAATCCAAGTCATTTACAGGTTTAAAGGGATCTAGTATAGCTCTTTTTTTTCTCCAAAGAAAACTAGCAAATTCAGTGACTGAACAAATGCACTTTCAGGCATATGCTCTACATCATTTATGCGCTTTGCCCATGTGACATTCAGAACCAAAACTAAAAACCATTGTGAAGAGCAGCAACAAGTTTCACATAGATCCACTTTTTGAGAGAGAAGGAAGTGTGTACCTCAAAAAATAACCATGCTCAGCAGCAATCCCAATCTTTTCACAAGAAGAAAACCATTCCACCAGAGTCTTCCTTTCCTTCCCACTAACAATGAAGACAACATTTTTGGGGTCTCTGCACAAGCTTCTTAAGGTTCCAACAGCTTCAGTATTGGCAGTGTTACTAATTGAACCAGGCAGCACCATAGCTCCATCATAATCTAGAAGAATTGCTCGGCTCTTAGTCCTCTTATAGGCTGAAACAATATGATCAACTGAGAGCTTTCTGAAAGTTGGATCCAAAGCAATTACTCGAAACCCTAAACCAAAACCGATACCCCAGCACCTCCTCCTCACATGATCCCTACATGCCCTTTCAAGATCTTGTAAAAAGCTACGCGCCCAATATGCAACATCATGTGTACTGACATACCTATAGTGCTTCTCATGCCTTAACTGTTTTTCTGCCTCAGAGACTATTAGGGCCGAATCCATAGCTTCCGCTACAGAATCTATGTTCCAAGGGTTAACTCGAATTGCACCACTTAATGATGGGGAGCACCCAACAAATTCAGATACCACCAGCATGCTCTTTTTGGGGGTCAATGTGTTTAGCCCTAAGGTCGCATCTAGTTTCTCATTTCCTTGTCGACATATAATATATTCATAGGGAATAAGATTCATCCCATCCCTCACAGCAGTAACAAGACAACACTCTGCAATTACATAATAAGCAATTCGCTCATAAAACTGAAGTGGAGTATCAATCAAGACCACTGGCTTATATCCTTGCCTTCCAAATGTCTCATTAATCCTGCTAACCGTGGCAGTAGTTTCAGACTGGACCTCCTGTACATCCTTGCCTCTGCCCCTTGCAGGGTTTGCAATCTGAACCAAAACAACTTTACCCCTCTTATCAGGATGTTGTATGAGCAATTGTTCCATGGCCAGAAGTTTCAAGCTGATTCCTTTAAAAATGTCCATGTCATCAACCCCAAGCAAAACGGTACGACCTCTAAACTGATCTCGTAACTCTGCAACCTTAGATTCAGTCCCAGGAAGATTCAGAACAGATTGGAGCTGGCCTATATGAATCCCAACAGGAAGGATTTTAATATTTACTGTGCGACCATAATACTCGAGTCCTATGTAACCGCGCTTAGATTGATAAGAAAGCCCAAGCATTCTACCACAACAAGAGAGGAAGTGCCTAGCATAATCAAAAGTATGGAATCCGATGAGGTCAGAGTTTAAAAGGGCTCTCAGAAGTTCATCTCTTACAGGAAGTGTCCGGTATATCTCAGATGAAGGGAATGGGCTATGAAGGAAGAATCCAAGCTTCACCCTATTGAACCTCTTCCTCAAAAATGTTGGCAAAACCATCAAATGGTAATCATGAACCCAAACAAAATCGTCATCGGGACTGATCACTTCCATTACTTTATCTGCAAATATCTTGTTCACAGATACATAAGCTTGCCAAAGGCACCGATCAAATCGACCACCAAGATCTGGTGATAGAGGAAGCATGTAGTGAAATAAAGGCCATAAATGTTGCTTACAGAATCCATGATAGAATTTACTAAAAAGCTCAGGAGTGATAAATGCCGGTACACATTTGTAAGTCTCAAGCAAAGTTTGAGCTACATCATCTTGCTCATTCGGGTGAATCTCTTCTTTAAGACAGCCAATATAGATTACTTCTACATCTTCTCCAAGCCCATCTTTAAGTTGTAAAAGAAGTGAGTCATCATCCCAGCTGAAGCTCCACTGTCCATTATCGCTACGATGCAACTTAAGTGGGAGCTGGTTTCCCACAATGATCATCCGGTCCTGAGAGATGGATGAGGGAGCATCAGAGCCAACACTATTGCTGTTATCATCATCTAGCTCGGACAACACTCCAGCGACAGTTGCTACTCGAGGTAGCCTCCTCCTCTCACGACCAAAAGTTGGGGATTCACCGGACGCAAGATCCAATAAGTTAGAATAAGACCTCGAAACCATGATACCGAGGACAACGAACTTTTAATCTACTGGGGGTACAAAGAGAACTTGCGTCGATTCCTCACAATCAAGTTCTACAAAACAAGAAAAAAAGAACCGATGACAAAACAGAACCAAACAAATACCCAGAAATTCTCCAAATCTCTAAGCAAATCAAATCATTTTTTTTATAGTGAGTAAGCAAATCAAATCACAAATCGTCCAATCAGCCACTAAATAATAAACAGACAACCAACCCAGATTTGAGTAAAACCCAGAAAACACATGAACATATTAAGCTATATCTGACAAAAATCATTTGAATAGACACAGAATTACCTACGAATCCAATCACGCACCAACCCGGGAAAAGCAGCCATATTAAGATGGTCTATCCAAAATAGTTCAAAATTTCCAAATGCATAAGCTTTGCTTTTTACAGAGAAAAATAAAAGAGAGTCAACTAAGCAAGACGGCAGAAGATGAAGCAGTACTTTGAACCAAGTAGGATGATAAAAAGCAGCAGAAAGTGGGCATGCAACATGAAACAAAAGCAGAAACCAGAAAGATAAAGCTCTATAGTGGTAAACGAGACAATGAACTTACCCTAGGAAGAGGAGTGTGTCTCCGAGTTGATGTTAAGACACTAAAGAAAGACTCTCTCTCTCTCTCTCTCTCTCTCTCTCACCTTCGTGACCATGGCATTAGCGGACCTTTTCTTTTCCTTCCAGTTTGTACAAAGTTGAAGTATTTTTTTATAATCTAAAATCTGGACAAAATGCGATGGGATGTCTTTATTCAAAGAAGAATTTGATTCTCTTGAGAGTCCCTCGATCAGGGTCTGCGTGTGTGACTGTGTGCGTGAGAGTGTACGAGTGATAGAACGAGGAACAGAACAGTACACTCCAACACTGTTAACCATGGTTAGTTTTCATGAGTTAATTCTCTGCCTTGTCTACCTAACTCAACCAGTTAATATTGGTGTGCTTGTTCCAGCCACTCCTCAGCGCGTGCTTATACGCGACCTTCTCGTGAGACACCAAATTCCTAATATGCAATTTTTTTTTTAGAGGAACCGTTTAGATTGAGAAATACTTTCCACTCATCTTATTTTATTTTATCATTATATTTTTTTAAAATTTTTATACAAAATATAATAAATAATTAAAAATTTTCAAATCTTAAAACAATAATAATATTAAAAAATAATATTCTAACAATATTTTATTCAATTTTCTAACTTTCATCTAAAATTAATAACTTCTAAGGTTTGGATAGTGAGTTGAGATGAAATGAGTTGAAATGAAAGTTCAAAATTGAATAAAATATTGTTAGAATATTATTTTTTAATATTATTATTGTTTTGATATTTGAAATAATTGAATTGTTTATTATATTTTGTGTGAGAATTTGAGAAAATTATAATGATTAGATGAGATGAATTGAGATCAACTCTAAATCCAAACTCGGCCGGGTTATTTGGAAATAATTTTCATCTCATCTCATTTCATTTTCTTTTTAAATATCACTCAAAGACAAACACTTTCAAACTAAAAAAATGATATTATGACTATCATATATGCCTACCATATGTGCCCCTCATCTATTTTTTTCCTTAATAGTTAAGGAATTGACTATTAGTAAATTTATATATTTTTTTAATAGTTAATGATGTTTAGAAAATGATTAAAGGAAAAAAAAAACTCATTTGTACTAGTGTGCACATTTGGTGTACACATTTGATAGTCATCCTAGTATTGTCATTCAAACTAATCATTACAACTTTTCAAACTAATTATTATAATTTTTTCAGACTCTCAAACAAAACAATAAAAAATAATTCAATTTTTTTAAATCCTAAAACAAAAATAATATTAAAAAATTATATTATAATATTTTTTATTTAACTTTTTCTCTCTCATTTTCCAAAACCTAATAAAAATCTTATTTCAGACTATTTCACTACTATTCACTTATCTCACTACTATTTACAGATTTATCATATCATCTCATCTATATAACTAAATGAGACCTAAGTGTTATGAGTAATATTACATACAGTCGTAAAGTACGCAAGCGTCATACAATCGCTTTGAAAAATATTGAAGTTCATTATTAAAAAATTAATTTTCTTCATGTGAGTCTCTCATTAACTCATTTTTTTTAAAGAAATTACATGGTACTTATATACTATACGACTGCAAATATCATTTTTCAACTGTTATTATGGTCACATTTAAATAGAAAAGTCTCTTTGTTGTGTCATTTCAATTTCTCCCATTTTCTCTTGAGTGGAAGACAAGGCAATAAGGCGGCACTCCACTGATTATGATTAGTCAAAACAGTTATTTTATATTAAAATAAAATGATATTGTCAATCACATTAACGAAATATACAAAAAAGTAAGTAAAAATTTATGAAATTAAAGTTTTAGTACTTTTTAACAGTGGCAGTGGCCTCCTACTTTTCTGGCAAGTAGAGTGGCAGTAGATGCTGCAGTCAATTCTTGTGTTTAATTTTTCATGTCTGTAAAGTTGTTTATGAAGATTATGTATTTGGTTTACTTATGAATGAAGTTGTTATCTCAAAAAACTAGAGAAGTCCCCCCCTATTACATTCTCCTATTTTTTATTTAAGAAAATTCTTTTTGTTGAATACTTATTTGAAGAAAAAAAAAACAAAAAAAAGGAGTTGGTATCTTTTATCTTATTTAGAATTTGTTCTTTTTTGGGATGACACGACTTTAATAATTATTATACAATTTTTCTAGTCATATAATAATAAATTATTTTTTGCTACTAATTAGGGAAATTATCATTTTATTAGTATATGGAATGTCATATAGACGTGTTGTGTAGTCTTTGTATGAAATTATCTGTCATTTTTTGAGAAAAAATATTTTGTGTAGACTTAACATTAGTTAGCTAGGACAGCTCCTTTACTAGGTTGTTGCTCGATGAATGAATATGAGATTAATACTATTTAATTAGTATTATTGCTATTTATTTTTTTTTTAAACATTGTAGTTGTTATATTGGAATCTTTGTAGGGAGTCCCCACCGTTCCTCCTCTTTCTTTTTATTAATGCAAGTTAGCTTAGGAAAAAAAAGGTCAGGACCATGTTTTTATTTTTCATTTTTGAGTGTATATTTGTTCAGAGGAATACAAATCCATGTTTATGGGTATGATTTTTTTCTTTGAGAAATGATACTTGCAGTTGTGAGTGTGCAAGCGCCGTACAATCGCTTTGAAAAAAGTGAATAAATATGAGACCCACATGAAAAGAAATGAATTTTTTAACAGTGGACCCCACTGTTTTTCAAAGCGATTACACGGCGTTTGTGCATTATACGACTGTATGTAGCATTACTCCTGCCACTCTACTTGCAGTCGTGAGTGTGCAAGCACCGTATAATCGCTTTTTTCTACGACTATATGTAGCATTACTCTTTTTCTTTTTAAGTTGCTGGATGTGGTTTTGAACTCCAAACTTCCATTTGGTGTTATGTCTGATGCCACAAGCTTCCAGACCTCCATATTTTTGGATATGATGGTAGGCTGTCTGGTTGGTAAAAATGAAAAAAAAAAAAAATGTTTTGGAAGTGAGAAGACTCCATCTTAAAGTAGCTTGATGAGTTTTGCCTCTTTTAACAAAAAATAAAGGTTAATTAAGAGCTTAATCCCTTCACAACAAGCCAAAAGAATACTTGGTTATGTTTTCTGGTAATCCACGATAGCTGGGTCACTATTTTTCCTTTTTCTTTAATATAATAAGTTATATTTTCTTTTTAAAAATACTTCAAGACTAATTTTGATCTTTTAAAGGAAATGAAAGTACATTGCAATTTTTTTTAAGGGTTGTTGCAAATAGTGTAATAATTTGATGGGATTATGTGTATTTTCTAAACCTTGTTTGTTTAATAATATACACTTATAATCTCAAATGGCATGTCTAATAAAATGCACTTCATAATATGGTGAAAAAAAACACGTTATGAAAATTAAAAAGAAGAATTGAAATGTTGGATATATATATATATATATATATATATATATATATATATATATTTACTACTAAAGTTTCCACGTGCAAAGCATGTATACCCAATTGAAGATGGCGTAACGGAGTAGTATGTCGGTCAAAATAGCATTGTTCGGTGATTCCAAACAAGAGTTATTTTCTTGTGATGCTCAAAATTTCCGAGCAATGTGTTCGTCAGATTGAGTTTTCTTAGTGATTTCGAGCAAATATTATTTTCTTGAGATGCTCGAAATTTTCGAGCAATGTGACAACTAGAGTTGCCTTGCTCGGTGATCCCGAGTAAGGGCTAAATTCTTACACTCGGTGATCTCAAGCAAAGGTTATTTTCTTGTGATACTCAGAATTACCGAGCAATGTGTCGGTTGAAATGGTCTTACTCAGTTATCCCAAGTAATGTTAATTTTTCTTGCGATGCTCGATATTACCAAGCAATGTGTCCGTTGAACTGGACTTGCTTGGTGATTCCGAGTAAGATTTATTTTCTTGTGATGCTCAAATTTCTAAGCAATATGTCAATCAGACTTAAATAAGGGTTAAATTCTTCTGCAATGTGTTGGTCAGACCGTGCAAGGCACGTATGTTTAGGTGAAAGTGTTGCTACATTTTTTATATGAAAAATGTAATATTTAAAATGCATATCAATTAGAACTAATCATTAAGACTGTGAATCATCAAGGAAAAATAATAATTTTTAATATGATAATGAACTAAATAATGTGAAAGTGGTTTAAAGTTTTGTCAATTCTAAAAAATAATTATTAAATCGGTAGTAGCAAAGATAGCAAACCAAAGATAGATATGTAAATCAAAACGTGGTTTTTGAACAAGTTAAGTTAAGAGGCATATATAGAATCATTGTAAAGTTTAATGTTTGTTAGTTGTTGGCATGTATTTGTTTCACACATGATCAAGCTAAAATGTTTAACTTGTTTTACGAAGATGAAATCTGTTTTGTTCATAGAATTGATCTTTCCAACTCAAGTATAGTTTTCTTTTGCTACAATACTCATGCCTAGGTCTACATTATTTATATATATATGAAGACGATCTTAAGAGTTGAATGTTTTGAACTCAACGAATGAAAATATAAAACAAAAAGGCACAAGAATTGGACGTTAGTTTGAAATTCTTTAATATGTTAACCCTTATGATTGGACCTCGTTTTTGTAGATATTAATAGATAAAGATATTATTAGATGGTCTTATTTATAAATAACTCATACCATATGATGTTATCCCTAAACATAATCGCACATCATGAGTCTACTCCTAAGCATTTCATAGCACGAGGGGATGACCAAATTTACCTAATTTTTCCAAAACAAATCTCAAAAGTAAAAATATAATTTTATTTAAGAGATAATACAATTTAATTAAGAAAAATTAGGCAGTAATAAAAAGATGAGAAAAAAAGAGACCAATAATCTAAATGAAAACCTTGTGAATTTTGCTGGCCAAACAAAAAATATTTTAAAACCTCATGGACAAAAGATAGCCCATTAAACACAAACCTCAAGGAGAAAAAGGTAATTTTACCCATAAAAAAACATTAGAGGTTTCAGGGGATTTTCCCCTCACACATGAGCCCATTGGGCGTTCGGCCAAGAGTAATGGACTTTACCCCAATACCTAGTCTCAAGGCCCAAACTTGCCCACGAAGCCACTCGCCTACAAAGAAAAGTAAACAATGATGGCTGATGGGATGGATAGGCTTGACATCGCTCGGCCGAACCTCACTCATGGAGACAAGTACATGGCGAAACGGAAAAGACGGAGAACCTTTGATCTTCTGACATGGGAACATCAACGGACCACCAAAGACACCTGCAGAGTAAAGCAAATCGAGAACCATGCCTCATTAATGGAACTACTACCCAAGCAATACGCCACATTAATAGCACCGTCACAGAGGCACGTCGCATTTAAAGGACTCTGACAAAAGGAACAATAAAAATGACATAGGCTCCACAAGGGCAGACTCTCGATATAAATAGCAATTTTTAGGTACAAAAAGCTATTTGCTCTCTAGTCTCTTGACTCTCATTATTTAAAAACTTCCAAAATACTCTACTAACTTTGGCATTGAAGACTCCCTAGCCCCAAGGCCGCCCTCTCCCAGCTACTTTCTTCTTCGTTTTCGTAGGCCCAACTTTGAAGATCTGAGTTGTTGGAACCTGGCCCAAAGGTGTACGAAATATGATGTTGACAGTGGCGCCGTTTGTGAGGTCTTTGTAGATCTTGTGTGTATTTCATATGTCTACGAAAACCCATTCCGGAAAACTCAGGAGGTACACAGAGGAAGTTGCAATAGAGACGAGACTGAAAGCTATGAAGGACTGGGTAACAAAGTTGACTGAAGAAGTGAAAAAAATTTGCAAGGAGAATGAAGAGCTCAGGAAACCTTAACAAGGACAAAACGAAGAGGCGGAGCCCAGTAATAGCGAGCACATGGTGTCCCGAAACACGGGAGCTGGAGCGATCGTGGAGGAGGAAAGGAAAAACATGCAAGACAAGCTCTGCAATCTCAAAGGGAAATACGAAGAGATTGCAAATAAAGTGGGCACATCATCGTCGGTGAACCAACTGCTCACAAGCACTGGTCTACCCACACAGAAGAAGTGGTGGTTGTGCCCTTTTCCACCAAAGTTCAGGATCCCCACCATGGAGTGGGAGAAATTCGAGGCGAACAGATCCTGGCAAGGGAATGTTATGTCCAAGAATTGAAGTAGAAAGACAATGAGGTCACAGCGAACGACAACTCCAAGAGAGAGCAAGGCATGCACCGCTTGAGAAGCCTTGGCAGACCTTAGTCTATGACTCATCCTGCCGGGATCTAGGGGGAGCGGGAGGGTGAATGGTCCCAGAGGCAAAGGCAAAATAGGCGAAAGCTCCGTGGCTGAAGGTTCCATCTTCCCTTATTTTGTAATTTGCTACTTGAATATTGTAAATTCTTATTGTTTAATGAAAGACATGGTTTTTCAGGACAGTGCACCGCACCTACTTCGAACTTTTACGTCGTCGACAAGACATCAACAAGAGAAACTCCTTTCACCCTCACTTACAGCTATGAGGTGATGCTACTAGTGGAAATTAGGATGCCCACTTACAGGGTTCAGCACTTCGAACAAGGCTCCAATGATAGATAGTTAGAAGAACAACTTGATTTGCTAGAAGAAGTTAGACTGGAGACAAAGATAAGAATCGCCGCCAACAAAAGGAGGGTTGAACGATGTTTCAACAAATGAGTGTGTTGAGAGCATTCAAAGTTGGAGATCTCATACTCAAAGAAACAAGAACAACAACGTGAAACGAGAGAAAGTTGGGCCCCCAATGGGAAGACCCATACGTGGTCACCGCCACCAATCACCCGGGCTATTACAGACTCCAAGACTCCCAAGGAAATGAGCTACTGCACCCCTAGAATGCCGAATACCTATGAAAATTTTATTGCTAAAGCTAGCTTAATTATTGTAAATTTATGTTTTCATGAATACACTACAAATCCTAATGGAAAAGGTGTTGTGTTTCAATATCGAGTTTCAGGAACGTAACAGAATCTCCATCAGTGTAATCTACATCAACAAAATTCTCATCAATGTAATCTTCATCAACAAAGTCTTCATTAGTTGTTTACCTTCCCGCGGGACACCAAAGGGACGAGGCACGCCAAAGGCTACTCTGTCCCTCTTGCGGAGGAGTTCAGGTCGGCCCTTGGCCACTCGAAGACAAAAACTTACATTCCTCGTGATCATCAACAGGCAGGAGCGGGTTCAATTACAGACTATTCAAACAACGTACCTCCCGCATGGCCAAAAGGGCGGGTTGAGTCAAATGCCACCTTGTCCCTCTTGTGACGGAGAGCGAGTCCAGCCTTGAGGCTACCAGAAAAACTTACCCCGACCTCCGCCACGACGAAATGTGGGATCAACGCCAACCTAACCCAAATTTACCATTTCCTGCAATGTCAATGGGCGGGAGCGGATCCTTTCCCAAATTGTTCAAACAGCCTACCTCCCTATGAAGAATAATAGGTGAGCAGGAGGCTTAACCTCCTCACATCTGGGAAAGCGGGACCAGCCCCCCGGCAGTCTGAAAAACTTACCCCTACCCACATCGCGGTGAAGGAGCGGGCCAACCACATCGCTGTCCGAATTACCTCCCCCAAGGGATACCAGAGGGAAATGTAGGCCAAAAAGTTGTCTTATCCCTCCTACAGCATAATGCAGGTTAGTCCTCAACTACCCGAAGAGAAAGACTTACCTTCCTTGTAAGCATTAACAAGCGGGAGCGGGTTTAGTAGCAGACTGTCTGAATAACCTACCCCCCCGCCCCCCCGGCGAACCAATGAGACGGGTCGAGCCAGAGGCCGCCTTGTCTCCCCACGGTGGAGAGTGAGACCAGCCCCACGCTTCGACAAAGAGTGAATAATCCAATGTGTGAATCTCTCTTAAATGACAAAGGCAAAAGGCAAAACATTTTATTTTAGATAAATTGTACATTTGCCTTTGCCTATACCATTGCTAATACTCTTAGAGCCTCAAGGAAAAAAATATAATTTTGCTCAACAAACAAAATTGCGAGGACAAAATGATAGTTTTTGCATCAAACACAATTTATTGTTCACACTATTCACACTATTATAGTGAATTTTATAATAGATGGATATATATATATATATATATATATAGACACACATACATACTAGGTAAGAGCTTACGTGCAAGGCACGTATTCCATGTAGAAAGTGTTATTGCAATTTTTATGTGGTAAAATATGATAAATATAAAAATAATCATAAATCTATTCAACATATTTTATGATTATAATCGTACTTTAAAAAACTGAAGGAAATAAAAAATGTAAAGTTATTGTACACATAACAAATCAAATGTGAACTCATTACATTGAAATCATAATAGGCAAAGGCAAAATAGGCGAAAGCTCTGTGGCTGAAGGTTCCATCTTCCCTTATTTTGTAATTTGCTACTTGAATATTGTAAATTCTTATTGTTTAATGAAAGACATGATTTTTCAGAACAGTGCACCGCACCTACTTCGAACTTTTACGTCGTCGACAAGACATCAACAAGAGAAACTCCTTTCACCCTCACTTACAGCCATGAGGTGATGCTACCAGTGGAAATTAGAATGCCCACTTACAGGGTTCAGCACTTCGAACAAGGCTCCAATGATAGATAGCTAGAAGAACAACTTGATTTGCTGGAAGAAGTTAGATTGGAGACAGAGGTAAGAACTGCCGCCAACAAAAGGAGGGTCGAACGATGTTTCAACAAACGAGTGTGTCGAGAGCATTCAAAGTTGGAGATCTTATACTCAAAGAAACAAGAACAACAACGTGAAACGAGAGAAAGTTGGGCCCCCAATGGGAAGGCTCCTACGTGGTCACCGCCACCAATCACCCGGGCTATTACAGACTCTAAGACTCCCAAGGAAATGAGCTACTGCACCCCTAGAATGCCGAACACCTACGAAAATTCTATTGCTAAAGCTAGCTTAATTATTGTAAATTTATGTTTTCATGCATACACTACAAATCCTAATGGAAAAGGTGTTGTGTTTCAATATCGAGTTTCAGGAACGTAACAGAATCTCCATCAGTGTAATCTACATCAACAGAATTCTCATCAATGTAATCTTCATCAATAAAGTCTTCATTAGTTGTTTACCTCCCCGCGGGACACCAAAGGGACGAGTCACGCCAGAGGCTGCTCTGTCCCTCTTGCTGAGGAGTTCAGGTCGGCCCTTGGCCACTCGAAGACAAAGACTTACCTTCCTCGTGAGCATCAACAAGCAGGAGCGGGTTCAATTACAAACTGTCCAAACAACGTACCTCCCGCATGGCCAAAAGGGCGGGTTGAGTCAAATGCCACATTGTCCCTCTTGCGACGGAGAGCAAGTCCAGCCTCGAGGCTACCAGAAAAACTTACCCCGACCTCCACCACGACGAAATGTGGGATCAACGCCAACCTAACCCAAATTTACCATTTCCTGCAATGTCAAAGGGCGGGAGCGGATCATTTTCCAAATTGTTCAAACAGCCTACCTCCCCATGAAGAATAATAGGTGAGCAGGAGGTTTAACCTCCTCATCTGGGAAAGCGGGACCAACCCCCCGGTGGTCTGAAAAACTTACCCCTACCCACATCGCGGTGAAGGAGCTGGCCAACCACATCGCTGTCTGAATTACCTCCTCCAAGGGATACCAGTGGGAAAGGTAGGCCAAAAAGTTGCCTTATCCCTCCTGCAGCAGAGTGTAGGTTAGTCCTCAACTACCCGAAGGGAAAGACTTACCTTCCTTGTAAGCATTAACAAGCGGGAACGGGTTCAGTAGCAGACTGTCTGAATAACCTACCCCCCCCCCCCCCGGCGAACCAAGGAGACGGGTCGAGCCAGAGGCCGCCTTATCTCCCCACGGTGGAGAGTGGGACCAGCCCCACGCTTCGACAAAGAGTGAATAATCCAATGTGTGAATCTCTCTTAAATGATAAAGGCAAAAGGCAAAACATTTTATTTTAGATAAATTATACATTTGCCTTTGCCTACACCATTGCTAATACTCTTAGAGCCTCAAGGACAAAAATATAATTTTGCTCAACAAACAAAATTGCAGGGACAAAATGATAATTTTTGCATCAAACACAATTTATTGTTCACACTATTCACACTATTATAACGACTTTTATAATAGATGGATATATATATATCCTGCCTATACTTAAAAGCATGTATAAGATCTACAGTGATGAATAGTGCTGCCCTCCTTTTTTCTCGTTGACTTCTATGAAATTTCTTTATTCTCAGTTACAATTTTACTCTTCTCCGTTCAGTTAGCATGATCTATTTTCGTCGTGCGACACTTAAAATATCTGACCTTTACATACAAGAGATGGATTTCAACATTTCTTGCTTTTCCAGATTCACATTTACAGAACAATTTTCAAACTCAACTCGAGGAAGAAAAAAAATTCCCGTGCTGTTGAGATTTCTTCTCGCCGTTGGTACGCAATTCTCTTCTGATTTCGCCTCTAGTTTCTGCATCTTTTTTTTTTTTTTTTTTTTTTCTCGCATGTTTTTTTCTTTCTACACCTCAAATGGGTTTCTGGGTGGAAATCACAGTGTGCGACGGAGAGGGAAATGGAACCTCGTGGTGGCTGGGTCTGCTAGAGGTTGTCGTCGGTGTCAACTGGTGGAGGTGCGGTGGCCTGGGTGGCTGCCTACGGCCGCAGAATCGATGAAACAAATGGGTGAAACCCATTTTGGTTTGGTTTCCATGGGGGAGAGGGAGGGTTGCGCGTGGGGGACTTCGACGGTGGCTGGGTTGGTGGCCGCCTTGAGGGGGACTCCTCAGTGGTCGTCGTGAGGTTCGGTGGCCGCGTATGGCGGCGTAAGATGACACAAATGGGTGAAACCCATTTCGGTTCGGTTTCCTTGGGGGAGAGGGAGGGTTGCGCGTGGGGGACTTCGACGGTGGCTGGGTTGGTCGCCGCCTTGAGGGGGACTCCTCGGTGGTGGTCGTGAGTTTCGGTGGCCGCGTACGGTGGCACAAGATCACATAAATGGGAGAAACCCATTTCGGTTCTCTTTCCGCAGGGGAGTGCCATGGCTGCGCGTGGGGAACATTGGTGGTGGCAGGGATGCTCGTTGGCGTGAGGGGAACACGCCGGTGGTGGCGGTGATCATGGCCGGGGCTCGGCGGCGCCGGGCTGCACTGGAGGAGAACTGGCCGTGCGGGAGAATCGCTGGTTGTCTCTCTACTGTTTATGTGCATTAATTATTTAATGCACACGATCACCAACATATAGTAGAACATAAAGTTGTGAACTTATAAACTAGCATTCCGACATAGTTAGATGTTATATCTTATTAGTTATAAATGCATGTTTATCAAAAAAAAAATTTTTACAAAATTGCTATAAAATTGCTCATAAAATTTTACCAACAAATTTAGTTCTATATGTAAATACTTACATCAATACTTACAGTTTTACCCATATAATTATACGTAATCAATTATTAAAATGTTGAAATTTTTAAAAATTGA
Source organism: Juglans mandshurica (assembly GCA_022457165.1). Taxonomy (NCBI): domain Eukaryota; kingdom Viridiplantae; phylum Streptophyta; class Magnoliopsida; order Fagales; family Juglandaceae; genus Juglans; species Juglans mandshurica. The sequence continues at coordinate 26,234,338 of CM039622.1, forward strand.
AAATTTAATTAAAGAATTTGATAAAATAGAGTACATATTCATTAAAAATAATATTGTGCATAAACTTATACTTTAAAAGATGCTTGAAGAATAAAATGAAATAAAAATTTTATGAATATTAATAAGAAAGTTTGTAAATAATAGAGATGTAGTTTTGGATTAAGTAATTATTGGATTTTAAGAAATGAGACATAACAGTTGAATAAAAAATATTATAAAATTAAAATATTTTTAAATTAGTTCTATATGTAAATACTTACATCAATACTTACAGTTTTACCTACATAATTATACGTAATCAATTATTAAAATGTTGAAATTTTTAAAAATTGAAAATTCAATTAAAGAATTTGATAAAATAGAGTACATATTCATTAAAAATAATATTGTGCATAAACTTATACTTTAAAAGATGCTTGAAGAATAAAATGAAATAAAAATTTTATGAATATTAATAAGAAAGTTTGTAAACAATAGAGATGTAGTTTTGGATTAAGTAATTATTGGATTTTAAGAAATGAGACATAACAGTTGAATAAAAAATATTATAAAATTAAAATATTTTTAAATTATAATTCTATAATTATACCTCTTTTACTATTATTTTACTATTAAGCAATTTTTTTCCTTTTGCTATTTTTATTTAAATTAAAAACCTCAGAATTTATTCTTATTGCATAATAGAATAAAATTAATTGAATCAATCAATATAATCATATAATTTAATTTTATAAAATTTGACATTCTTTTGCTCTTTGAGTTTATTTTTATCATCAAGCAATATCAATTTCTTAAAGTTGTGAACTTATAAACTAGCGTTCTGACATAGTTAGATGTTATATCTTATTAGTTATATATGTATATTTATCAAAAAAATTTTTTTACAAAATTGCTATAAAATTACTCATAAAATTTTACCAACAAATTTAGTTCTATATGTAAATACTTACGTCAATACTTACAGTTTTACCCATATAATTATACGTAATCAATTATTAAAATGTTGAAATTTTTAAAAATTGAAAATTCAATTAAAGAATTTGATAAAATAGAGTACATATTCAATAAAAATAATATTGTGCATAAACTTGTATTTTAAAAGATGCTTCAAGAATAAAATGAAATAAAAATTTTATGAATATTAATAATAAAGTTTGTAAATAATAGAGATGTAATTTCCGATTAAGTAATTATTAGATTTTAAGAAATGAAACATAATAGTTAAATAAAAATTATTATAAAATTAAAATATTTTGAAATTATAATTTTGTAATCATACGAAAGAAACAATTATGTAATATTCACTTTCCAGACTTGCTTAAACGTATAGTTTGTTTAAATCTATTATCAGAGACCTTAAACAATTATAATTTGCTTAAACAATTAGTTATATTATATTCATAGACCTTATCATTAAATTCTCTTCTTCTACACTAGATGTTTATATTTTAGAATAATCTAATATAGGGCAAACGTGCATCGCACGTAGATTCACTGCTAGTATATATATACACACACATACATACTAGGTAAGAGCTTAAAAGCACGTATTCCATGTTGAAAGTGTTATTGCAATTTTTATGTGGTAAAATATGATAAATATAAAAATAATCATAAATCTATTCAACATATTTTACAAATGATTATAATCGTACTTTAAAATAATGAAGGAAATAAAAAATGTAAAGTTATTGGACACATAACAAATCAAATGTGAACTCATTACATTGAAATCATAATATGACATGCATTGCTCCACTCATTGTTGTAAGAGCAATTAGACATGTACATGTAAAAATAGACTATTCATTTGAAATTTAATAAAGTATAATATTTTTTTCAAATGAAAATAATATTAGTTTAAAAAAATATTATTCAGTATAATTCATTATTATGAGAAATAATATGAAGATAATTATTATTATTTTTAAACAATATCTTATAGTAATAAAATATTATTCTTTAAATTTAAAGACAATGTTTTTTATTTTTGAACTTAAATATAATATTATTATTCTTTTCAAACTTGGAGGTGCAATATCAATCTTAGAAAATAAAAGCATGTTCTTACGAAAATAATTGTTTAAAGATAAAAAGTGTTATTAATTATTTTATTAATAATTTAAAAAAATACATTACAAATAGATTAATATGAAATGCGTTACTGTAGAAAATAAAATAGTGAATATGATAAATTAGAGATCAATTATAAACTGATGCATAAATTGGAATCTAAAAATAATAAATGCATTTTGTAAAATGGAAATATTATTAATCCAAGTAATTTATTTTTATGAATTACTATGAAAAGTAATATGAAGATAATTATTTTTTTTTTCAAATAATATTATATACGGTAAATACTATTATTCTTAAATCTAAGAAGAAATATAAAAAAAAAATCCTAAATTGTTAATTTGTTCCACAAAAGTTCAATAAACTAAAATCTTCAATTTAGATTAATTGTAAGTTCATTATTATTATTATTATTATTATTATTATTATTATATTCTAATTAATATTAGAATGATAAAAAAATCTAATTGTATTTTCAATCATGAATTAGAAGACAAAATTGTGCAAATGAAGGCGTAAATGTAATTGTGCAAATGGAATAGTGTGAATACAAACAAAATCTACCATTCATGAAGCTGTAACCTTTTTTTTTCTTTTTTTTTTTTTCCTAAGCCTATAACCTCTTTTACTGTAGAATAGATATATATAGAAAAATGTTAGTTTGCCGTCCGAACTTGCCCTCTCACTTTGACCGTTCATTTATTTTTTTTACTTAATGATTAAGAAATTAACTTTTAGTATATTGCTGTATTTTTTTATTTTATAAAAATATTTAAATATGTTAAAAAATATGAAAAAAAAAAAATTATGCTACCCATCGGTCATTGCTGGGCAGCAACATAGCATTACTCATATATATATATATATATATATATATATATATATATATATATGTATTGTATCACATTCATAGGTTCCAATTTAAATAACAAAAAAGGATCGGCTATTTTATTGTCAAGATTTTGGATGTTATGATAAAATGTGATGAGATAAAACAATCCGTAAATAGTAGTGAAATTATTTAAATTAAGATGTTTTATCGGGTTTTGAAAAAATGAGAGAAAAAAAATTGAATAAAAATATTATAAAACTAATATATTGTAAAAATATTAGTTTTAATATTAATTTTTTTTAGGATTTAGAAAAATTAAATTAATTTTTGTGTTTTGCTCGAAAGTTTGGAAAAGTCATAATGATTAGATGAAAAAGTTAAAAATTTAAAATTGAAAAATATGTATTTATGTGATGGGTAATGAGTCATGATACTAAAAGATGATTAATGATACACCTACAATTCTTTTACAACTCATTTTTAAACAATCAATAAAATCATGGCACTACATTAAAAATAAATTTTAATATTACAAAACTACCCTCCATTTCATATAGAGTTGTAAAATAGTTATAAAATTATCATTTTCCTTAATAGATTATGTTACTTTATTTATTAACTCCAATATAACGAAGAGTTTGACTTACACCCTTTTAAAATTTTACTGGTTACATCTGTTGAAAAATGAATGGAGATGATTGTTTTAACTTAAAATAAATAAATATACTTTTCTCTCAATATTCTAATCTTATTTATTTACTTTTTAACAAGATGTATCTAATAAAATTTTACGGCAATATAAGTTAAGAAAAAATCTATTCATATATTTTTTTTATCATGATGTGACATTAGATGATAAATTTATAAATAAAATATAATAAATAGTCTCTGATTATTTAATATTATATCATAAAATAATAAAAAAATGATATGATGAAGTCATCAATAGATATAATTATAAAAATAAAGGAATTATTTATTTAGATTAGTAAATAAACAAGTTAGAATATATTTTTTCCATGCTTTTTAGAGGGAATACTGCACACGCGCCATCGTGCAATCATGCAATCTTGGACGACTGGTTCGAATCGGGCTGTCTGGTCGATGATAGTTGTTGTCAATATTCCCATGGCTACACTTTAACTAGAATTTGGGCTTTCGGCTCATCAGAAGGTTTGAAACGTTGCGAGGGAATTTAAAATATGGTAAGTGACGTCGACGATTCATTAATCGGAATATCTTGAATCGGTTGCTTCACAAAAATAATATAATTTTTTTTAAAAATAATGTATAAATAAGTTCGAAGTATAATTTGATTGAGTAACTTCAATAAAAACAAATAATATAGGTTATACAAACACCGTACATTTTTTTAAAAAAAAATTAAATTTATTATTAAAAAATTATTTTTTATGTGAATTTTATATTTATTTATTTTTTTAAAAAAATACACGATATTTGTGCACTCTGTGACTACAAATATGACTTTGTATAAAAAAGATATAATCCGAATCAAAAGGTTTCAATAAGATCACAATTCATATATTAATTGACCGTAAATGTTTCTTTATTTATACTTTAAAATATCATTTTTACAAAGAAATCAATACCATTGAATTATAATGTTATGGTAATTGTCGATACATTTTTTCTACATGTATATTTTTGCGTGGCTAACTTATTTAATCCCATTATATTAAATTAAGAGAAATTTTATATGGAAATGTTACGCCACACACTTCCACTTAATTAACATGTGATTTGTTATTTTTGTCATTCTATCTTAATGCTTAAATACGTGTGTTTAAATATAAAAATAAAAATGACAAATCACATATTGTATAAGATAAGATGTATGATATAAGACTTCTTTACAGTATTTCTACTTAGAGTAAAGATATACTTGCAACTCTTTTTTACAATTTTTATATAATCATGTATTAAATTGAGGGTATTTATGTAAAATAACTTATAAAAGTAATATCACTTTACATAAATCCCCTCAATTTAAAATATAATTGTATAAAAATTATAAAAAAAAATTATAAATGTAGGATTTTGCTTCTACTTAATATGTGTATTGTACATATTGTTGTACTAAATTCTCTCCCTTATTTAGGTGTATTGTGCAACGAACGTTTCATCCTTTTTAACTCTTATCGTCATTAATGCTTTCTTGATTGAGGCGTGCCTTCTCAAATCCTTAGAGCATTGAAATGGTTGTCTAGCACATATTCAACCTAACAGCCATTAAAGAAAGAAAAAGAACTCATGAAGTTTGGCATGAGAATTGGCAAAGGAATATCCAATAACAATGCCTTGTTAAGGTGGGTCACCATAATAACTATAACTAGTTAGGCTGCATTTAGGAATATGATTGTTCTCAAATTTTATAATATTACTTTATTACTATTTACAAATAGTTTACTATTATTCATAAATTATTTACTATTATTCATAAATTACTTTACTAGTATTTACAGATGATTTGAGATACTCTTAGACCTGATTTGGATAGCAAATTTCTTCCAAATCATTCAATCTTATCTCACTATCAAAACATCACAATTAAAAACACTTTCCAATTTCAAATTTTTAACTTTCTCATCTAATCATTACCTAATCATTACAGTTTTCCTAAACTTCAAAACAAAATATAAAAAATAATTTAACTTTTTCAAATACAAAATAAAAAATAATATTAAAAAAAATAATATTTTAACTTTATAATATTTTTATTCAATTTTTTCTCTTTTCCTTCCCAAAAATTCATAAAACATATTAATTAAAATTATTTTATTACTATTCACAAACTATTTCATTATTATTTACTAATTATCTTATTTTATTTCACTATCCCAATCAGGACTAATATCCAAATGGAGCCCTAAAATTGGAGCCATAACAATCACAACGAACATTTAAACTCCGTTTAGATACATAAACGGTTTCATCTCATCTCATCTTATATCATCATTATAAATTTTTTAAATTTTTATATAAAATATAATAAATAATTCAACTTTTTTAAACTTTAAAATAATAATAACATTAAAAAATAATATTTTAATAATATTTTATTTAATTTTAAATTTTTATATAAAATCATTTCATCCTATCTCAAAATATTCAAACTAGATCTAAATAAACTTAGCACCAACTTTTTAGGTTCAAGAGTTTACCTCGCTGGCTCACTCCTTTTCAAGTAGGTGAGGGGTCAATGGAATAAAGAAATAATAATCAATCGTTTAGTCAAATGAATAGAGTAGGGCAGGTTTGGGGTCAAAACCAAAACACAAAATTCTCATCTCATCTCATCTCATCATTACACCTTTTTCAAATCCTCATACAAAATATAATAAACAATTCAACTTTTTCAAATCCCAATACACCTTTTTCAAATCCCAAAACAATAATAATACCAAAACTTAATATTTTAAACTTCAAAACAAAACACAAAATTCTCATCTCACCCCCCAAACCTACCCTAAGCCTGGTTTGATTATCTCATCACATATAATTATTATAATTTTTTAAAATTTTTACATAAAATATAATAAATAATTTAATTTTTTTAAATCTTAAAATAAAAATTATATTAAAAAATTATATTTTATCAATATTTTATTTATTTTTTAATTTTTATCTCATCTTATTTTATCTAAATTTTCCAAATTAAGAGAAAAAGAAATACAGAAAAATAAAACCTAAAAGTATATATGGTTTTTGTCCAGGTTTAGTAGATGTAGTCTGTAGAACACTCTTCTGTAAATGGTAAAGGTTTTGTAGTGTCTGGTCATGTCATGAACAATTTAATAGCTGAATGCCACGGTGATGACTTTTGAATGAAGTTTGTTTTTCAGAAAAAAAAAAAAAGAAAAAAAAAAAAGAGATAAAACTCGTATCAAGCGGGTAAAAGTCACGTCAGTAATGAATTGATATATGTAAATAGAATTAATTTATTTTCTTAAAAGAAAATACTATTTAGACGGACAAAATTGATCATTGTGATTTTTTTTTTACTTAATATTTAAGAAATGATTATTAATAAAATGATATTTTTTATTTTCTAAAAATATTTAAAAAATGATTGAAAAATTAAAAAAAAAATACATTTGTACTTACCGATATGATGCAGAGCCACCGTTCTCGATCATCTAGCATCGTCGTTCCTTAAATAAGATATCTTCTTGATATTTTCGTTAACTCTTCAATAAAGAATATAAATTTAATAAAAATGAGCTCTCATCATCCCATTACCATATATTACACATTATATTTTTTTTTATATTTATTTTTTAATTTTTTTAATTTTAATTTTGTTAAACTAATTGAATTTTTCTATTTATTATATATATACCACATATTTAATAAAAGAAAAAATTAAAAAATTAAATGTGAGATGTTGTTTAGAAATGGGGCGTAGAATTTTTTCAAAAAAATCCAATGCAAAGCATGTTTTATTGCGGCTATATCATATATTTTTGCCTCGAAAAAAAGACTTAATGAAAATTTTGATTTTTTTTTTTAAGAAATTACTCTATCAAGTGTATATAATTTAAATATAGGATTTAAATTAATTACAAAAATATTTATTTCACGCAAAAACTTTCAGTCATCTGATTCTCACCTGACCTGAGTGCTGCAACGTGGGTGGGTGCAGTCAATTCCATTGAGATGGGTCCTGGATGTGACATTGCTACCTGTGATTAATGCGATTAATTAATTATAACGCCACCCAACATAAAAACTCTGCTCAATTTTCCATCATTTTTTAGCTTTCGTTTTCTCGAGAAGGGGTAGAAAGTGGGAGAATGCAAGGGAAGCCACAACACATAGAAGTAAACTGTAAAACACCTTATGATCTTTACTTTGAGGAAATTATCACCTTCTAGCCTTCTCTACCATATTATAGTCTTGGACTACTTGTATAATGAAAACTATTGATGCTATTTTTTGGATCTGGCTGTCAACAATTAGTTGGATGACCCGAATATAATGCATGACTTTTAGGGTGAGTTTGGATGTTAAAATGAGTTGAGTTGAGATAATAAAATATTATTAGAATATTATTTTTTAATATTATTATTATTTTGGAATTTGAAAAAGTTGAATTGTTTATTATATTTTGTGTTGGGATTTGAAAATGTTGTAATGATGAGTTGAGAAGATTTGATGATCCAAACGAAGCCTTAAGGTGGTAGAGATCTGCAACCATCGATTGATAAAATAAATAGAAATAATAAAAGATAAAAGAGACAAAGATTTACGTAGTTTGATATTGTGAACTAGATTTAGGTAGTTTAAGAGAGAAAATTCACTGTGAACATGTATAAGTTACAAGCTTTTCACTTTGGACGATGCTACAGTTCCTGCTGGGAGCTCCCGCTAGAGCTATAACATGTGTTTTCATGTGTTTTTTGTGTTTTTTTTAAGTAATTTTTTATACAAATTATTTTAATATTTTTAAAAAATAAAATAAATTTAGAACATCATTAAAAACACTTCCTTAAGAAAGTATTTTTTAATATTATTCTGATTTTTTTTATTTTTTAAAAATATTAAAAATTATTAAAAAATCTATATAAAAAATAACTTAAAAAAAAATATATAAAAAACACATGCTAGAGCTCTAGCATTATTCTTTCACTTTTACTCTTACATTTTACAATTATAAATTGACTTGGATTCATAGAATACGTTAGGAAATGGATAAAAACTCCCAGTCCAATAGGCTGGGCCCGACAAGAGACAAGAAGCCCATCTCACGACCCAGGGATCCATTCAGCCCAATCAAGAGACCCGTAGGAAGTAAGAAGTTCATCTCAAGGCCCAAGGTAGTCGGTCCAGACAAGAGACCCTCGAATTGGTGAGAACGAGGATTGAGAAAAGGTAATGAAGTTTCGACAAGAGTTGACAAAGGCAAGCGCCTCCAACACAGGTCGAGAAGTAGTCGACGTATCAGTTAGAGGCGCATGCCGCATTAATTACCCTTCCTCGGTACGCTACGTCGCCTTAAATGCTTTAGGCACACCCAAGGTACTAATGATTTGAGGCCGCTGGAGGACGTGTGGGAGAAGCCACCATCACCCATGCCCTGAGAGGGAAAAAGGCGGGCGCTGCCGACATGGGCCGAGGGATCGCTACGTATTTTTCAGAGACCAACATTGTATTAAATGCTTTCGATAGCCTGAGTGTGAAGGTGAAGGGAATGCCCCCTGACAACACCTGCAAGTTGCTCTCCCCACACCACGGAACATGGAAGTATATGTGGACGACTTGCTAGTAAAAAGTAAAACCTCGGCACAACACCTGGCTGATCTTCAGGAGGCTTTCGCAGTGCTACGATAGTACCAGATGAAGCTAAACCTGGCTAAGTGTGCCTTCAATGTCAGCTTAAGGAAGTTCCTCGAATTTCTGGTGTCAGAAAGAGGGGTAGAAGTGAACTCAGAGAAAGTGGACGCCATTCTTTCTATGGCCCTCCAAAAACTATTAATGATGTATAAAGACTAGCAGGGAGAGTGGAGGCCCTCAACAGATCTGTGTCCAGGTCTATGGACAAGTGCCTTCCCTTTTTTAAGGTGTTGTGAAAGGCCTAGAACTGGGATGACGAGTGCGACAGGGCATTCGAAGCCCTTAAGACCTACCTGGCCAACCCTCCCCTTCTAAGCCAGGCCAAGCCGGGGGAAGTATTGTGCATATGCCTGTCAGTCTCTCCACACGCAGTATCGTCGATCGCGAGGAGGAGGGGAAGCAGAAGCCAGTTTACTACACTAGTCGGGCCTTTCGGGGCGTTAAAGCGCGATACCCGCGCATAGAACAACTGGTATTTGCGTTGGTAATGACAGTCAAGCGATTGCGGCCATACTTCCAAGCTCACCCCATACAAGTCCTCACGAAAACTCCCGTGAAGAAAATCCTCCTACGACCAGATGTATCAAGACGGTTGTTCAATTGGGCCGTGGAGCTAAGTGAGGTTGACATTGACTACGTCTCTCGAAGTACGTTGAAGAGACAGGGGCTGGCGGACTTTGTGTCTGAATTTACTGGCTTATTTGAAGAGCCACAATATGAAACCGCCACAAAACCCTGGCATGTCTTCGTCGATGGCTCGTCATGTCGGGCTATAGGGGAGTAGGGGTGCATATTATTTCTAACGAAGGAAGGGAACACAACTATGCCATCCAACTGGATTTAAAAACCACCAACAATGAAGTAGAATATGAAGCACTATTAGCTGGGCTGACACTTGCTAAATCTCTAGGGGTCGAGGAGATAGAAGCCAGGGCAGATTTCCAAGTGGTGGTCAACCAAGTTAGAGGAGAGTTTAATGCAAAAAGTGAGAAGCTGAGAAAGTATTTACAGGTGGTTGAAAAAAGACACGCCTACTTCAGATACTTCCAAATCCAACAAGTGTCGAGGACCAAAAATCAGAAAGTCGACAGGCTAGCCAAGGTGGCATCGAGACAGGAGGGTTATTCCTTGCCTGAGGAGACGACGGTCAAAACTATAGAGGTCCCTGCGATAGGGGTTGAAGCTTTCTAAGTAAAAGCAGGGGTACCTGAATGGGCCAAAGAGATAGCAAGATAGCTAGAAGCCAATGAGCTGCCCGGAGATAAGGAAAAGGCAAGGAAGGTAAAAGATAGAGTGGCACAGTTCACCTTGGTTGACAACGTTTTGTAGAGGTGGGGTTACTTCACTCCCCTTTCGAGATGTCACTACAACAAATAGTGGTTTTTGAGATAGAATTTTTTCTTGCGAGTTTTATTTGGTAGCAAATAGTGACATTTTGCGATGAATTATTTGCAACGAAAGAAATTTTGTCCCAAAAAATCAATTTTTATGATTCATTTTTTACTAATATGAAAGTGCCACTAATTCTTACTTTTTGCAGCGAAAATGATATCGCCGCAAATAGTTTTGCCAATAATAGTGGTTTTTGGGACAAACTTTTTTCCCAGCGAGTTTTATTTGGTGGCAAATAAGTACTTTTTGTTACCAAATTCACATCGTCCGAAAAAAGTTGGCTTGAAATATTTATATTTGGCCATTTTATTTGTCACGAGTTACAATTTGCCGCAAAAAAACATAATCATACCATATAGTCGCCGCAAAAGATCTTTTACGGTGATATTATGTAGCCACTTTACTCGCATACCATTTGCGGCGACTATAGTCGCCGCAGAAGGTAAAAATTGTCGCCACAAAAAGTAAAAATTTAAAACTCCCCCTTCTATTTCATTTTCTCCCCCCCCCTGCGCCAAATTTCTCGTCTCTGCCCATTTTTCTCTCTGCTCGTTCTCTCCCCACTGACTGCGAGCCTCTCCCCCCATGGCGACCTCACCTCTCTCTCTTCTGGGATTTCATGTATGGTTTTTTTATTTTCAATTTCTGCATTTGTTGCTAAGCCCATCCTATAAAGTTCTGCTGACAGTTTATAAGAATAGGGATGAGATAAAGCTTCTAATCATTAGTAATTGATTGGTTGCTTGCAGGAGAAAGGTATCGCCTAAAATAGGGATGAGATAAAGCTTCAACCTCTCTGAAATGCGAAACCCTTTTTCATATAGACATGGCCTTTGATTCATTCGTCGGAAGAGTCTCTTCGGCTCATTGTTCATTCTCTCTACTTATCAAGAGTAAGTCTTCAAATCTACTTTCTCTTCCTCTAATTTTGCTTTTCTTGTTTTGTGTTTTATATTTTTGATATGCTATTTCACTTATGAGAGCATGGGAAATGAAAGAGGCGGAAGATTTTTAAAATCGGGATCATTGTGTTTCTCCATGTTTTGAGTCGAGAAATTGAAAAGAAAAGGACACATTCTCTGTTTTTCTCAAGAACAAAACGAAGTTGTTTGGGACACTTCTTGTTGCACTGGAGTTATTCTGGTGAGAAATCTAGGGTTTTTGCTATTGGTTTTAATGCATATGTTTTTATTTTATCCTAACATTTGGGGTTGAAAGCTATACAGGTTTTACTCGAGGTGCATCATATTTGTTTTACTCGTGTTTGGTTTAATATTAGGAGACTGAATTATTTATATATTGATTAGTTGTTTATATCATATGCGATGAAGACTGAGGCTCTATTACCTTATTGGTCAGTTATATTTTCCCCTAGACTAGGAATCTTGATGTTTCCATTTCTTTCTTGTGATGATGAGTGATGCTTGAGATTTTCAAGATTGAAGAACTGCCTAACTTTATTCTATTTTGGTGCTTCGAATGCGGTTGTATCACTGGAATATGATGCTTTATTTATTTTGCCTATGTGGGCTATGGAGTTTTGAATTGATTTAGATCTCCTTTTCCTTTCATGTAGATTCTGCACTGTCACCCACCTCCAACAAACTTGGTGGCTTGAAACCATATGTTCTGTTTTGATTGTGTGCAACCTTATGTTTTGGCTTGATGTTAACTTGCATAGGTAATATTTTTAGCAGAGAGTTTGAGATAAGGACTATATATTATGTCTTTTTGTATCATAGTTATGTAATGGACAGATTCAATATTTACTCCTTGGTTACACTAGTATTTGTCCAATGAGAGTAGAAATGGTTTGTAATTGCATAATTATGTTTGACTTTGTTAAATGCTACATAAATGCATTGTATTGAGATGTTTGATGTTAAATGTATGAAGTTTGGATGGAGATGGATTGCGTTTAAGTGTTGGGATTAAATGGAGTTGTAGTGGAGTTAAAAAGCATGATAATGATGTTTAGTACTTGTGCTATTTTTCCCCTTTCTTTTAAAATTACTGAATATTGTCAGTTTCAATTCACACTTCACAAATATTTCACAATTCACACTTCACAGTTTCATTTTTACAAGCAACCCACCGTAATCCATTCCATTTTACATTTACACCCAACAAGCAAACATTAGACATTCAATGTGACTTTTGATAAACCTCCAAATATTTTAGTTTTGATTTTGATACATTGTGGACTGAGAAGATACTTGATATAGTTTGTTGCTGTCTGAAACATAACTTCATTGGATTACTTATTCTAAAGCTAGTATATCTTAGGCTAACTTCATTGGACGTGGTTTGGATGTCTAGTATATAAGCACACAGTTGATGCCGCGGAAAGATACGCTTTCAAGGCTTGTTGCCCCAAGGATTTCATTAGAAAAATAAACTGATTTTGTTAATTCAACATCTGAGATTATTAAATCCCATATTACTCTGTTCGAGTTGCAAGGTTTTTTAGCCTTAGCCACAAATTACTCCTTGAAAAACTTGATGTTATCTCTGCTCGAGTTTTAATGATATCTTTTTTTGCAAGTTGTTGTTCACTTGGGTGTGAATGTGTGCTTCTGATTATGTTTCTAGTGTTTGAATCTAGATGAGGCTTGGTACATGTGCTTTGTCCTTAACATTTGTGCAAGTTTTAGGTGTAAGTCTGCAATATCTTTTTTTTTGACACCTTACTTTTTTTCTGATTAAATGCAGGGGATAATTTTGAAGGAGGCTGATGTTTGCTATATTTGTCGTTGCAAACTTGGTGTCTGCATAAAGGGTTAGCGTCAGAAAGTTTTTTGCTTTCATCTTTTGTATTCGACTTCATGGACTGATAAAAAAACAAATCTTCTATATTTGACTGCATGGGGCTCCTTCCAAGTGAGATTATTGATAGTTAACCAATCATGATTTCTTTTTCTGTAGTGTAACTACGTTCACATTCTAAAGCTCAATGCCTAATGAACACAGATCCTACAAAACCATTCACTTGTCATTCTAGAGACTTCGCTTGGTGCTTAATTATTTTCAAGTGCATTTGGTTTTTTTACTTAGAAGTTTTCCCTTTCGCTCCTTTACTCATTCGGTGCATTTTTCCATGATTTAGTACTTGTGCTTATTTTCTTTTTCCCTTTCTTTTCAAACTACCTAGAAATTGTTGATTGTATTCCAATATTTTCTATTTTTGTAATATATTGTTCACATTCTTTATGTATTTTAGTTATAAGGTAGTGAGCCTATGATACTATTTTGCTAGTATATATTTTTTTTTATTTCGTAAAAGACTATTTTCAATGAGAACAAATTGCTGGAAATATATTTTTCATGTGGGGAAAAAATATTTCCTGCCATATTTATTTTCTGACATTTCCAGCAACATCATTCGCCACGAAAACTTTTCTCGTGAGCAAGTTCCACTCGTGTGTGACATATTTCCCACAAAAATTATATATTTCCAACAACCATCATATGCAAGAAATAATAGTATTTGGGACAGTAATTAAATTCATGGCTACTAACAGCATCCATTATCAGTTATTTCTAGGGAGTCTCCTATGAGTTGAAATGGCGGGAAATAGTCATTTCTAGCAATAATGTTGCCTAATTCAGACAAAAATTCTCCCAGGAAAAAGACCTTTTTGTTGTAGTGTGTATTTCGCAAGAAGAGGTGCGTTATGTACTAGTGGAGATACACGAGGAAATCTGTAGGAACCATTCTGGTGGAAGGTTGTTGGCAGTGAAGGTCGTAAGGGCATGATACTATTGGCCTCGGGCTCTTAAAGATGTAGACGAGTTAGTTTGAAAATGCCGAAAATGACAAGAATTCTTCCCAATACCTCATTGCCCACTTGAGGAGCTGACATCTATCACGTCTCCCTGGCCTTTTACACAATGAGGAATTGACTTGATCGGGCCTTTTCCCCTGGCAAGGGTAGGGTAAGATTTGTGGTAGTAGTAGCAGATTACTTCACTAAATGGGTAGAAGCAGAATCCCTGGCAACTATAACAACGAGCAGCATCACCCATTTCTTGTGGAAGGTAGTCATATGTAGGTTTGGAGTTCCTCGAGTAATTATATCGGATAACGGGCAACAATTTGATTGTGATCATTATTGTGCTTGGTGCCGACAGTTAGGGATTGAGGTTAGATATTCGTCCCTAGGACACCTACAGTCTAACGAGCCGGCCGAGACCACTAATAAAGTTTTGCTCGGCATCCTCAAAATGAAGATAGGTGACAGGAATGGAGTGTGTGCCGAAGAGCTCCTGAGAGTACTATGAGCCTATCGGACTATAGTAAAGACCCCAACAGGAGAGGCCCCATTCGCCCTTACCTACGGGCATGAAGTTGTCTTGCTCGTGGAAATAGGAATGCCCACATACCGTGTTCAAAACTTCGATCCAAAGGCCAACGACGCAAAGCTAGAAGAAGAACTCGATCTGTTGGAAGAAAGAAGGCAGGAGGTAGAAATAAGAACATCGACTCATAAGAGGAAGGTGGAGCAGAGCTTCAACAGGCGGGTTTGGCTTTAAAGTCGGGGATCTAGTTCTCAGGCAGACCAGGGTGATGGTTCAGGATGAGGGAAAGTTGGGCTCACGGTGGAAAGAACCCTACGTAGTCACAACCAGTGGTCACCCAAGATCTTATAGACTCAAAGACGCACAAGGAAAGGAACTACCATACCCTTGGAACGCAGAGCATCTACGAAAGGTTTTTAGTTGAAAATGAAAGAGGTTTTAAAACGATGTACTGAGTCAAGCGAAATATTAATGAAACCTTTTGTCTCCTCGTTTGTGTCAACTTTTCTATTGTATCCTATATTTCTCAATAAATCTCAACAAAAGCTTAGGGGAGCCAAGTACCGTGTCTCAACGGACTTGCCTCATCCCTTCCCTCAGTCTACGAGGTCGATAAGAAGACTAGGCAAGCCAAGTACCATGTCTCAATGGACTTGCCTCATCCCTTCCCTCAGTCTACGAGGTCGGCGAGAAAACAAGGGGAGCTAAGTACCGTGTCTCCAAGGATTTTCCTCAACATTTCTCTCAATCTACAAGGTCGATGAGAAGACTAGGAGAGCCGAGTATCGTGTCTCCACGGACTTGCCTCATCATTTCCCTCAGTCTACGAGGTCGACGAGAAGGCCAAGGGATCCAAGTACTGTGTCTCCATGGACTGGCTTCATGTCTCCCCTGGCGCACACATTGAAAGGGGAAAATAGAAAAATAGCCAATAAACTTCATCTAAAGCAAAGGGAGAAAGAAATAGTTTAGCTTCATTAATTTTCAACATGATTACAAGTAAAAGCGAGTGGTCGCAAAGGCAGTTATGCACCATTCAAGCAAAATACTTACAAAAAAAGAAAAAGTGAAGCTAAGGAGCAGGTGCATCAGGGCCAAGACCGGGGTCCTCCGAGTCAGGAGGGAAGGCATCAGGCATCATCTCTTTGCCCAAGATATAGCCGTGCTCAAGGTCTTCTGGATCTGGAGTAAGCTCGGTGAGGTTGAGAGCTCTTAAATATGCATGTCGGTTCTCTAACACGTAGTCCTGCATCCTCTTGAGGCCTTCAATATACCCATACGACCAAGCTTGTCGCACACAATTACTGCCGACCTCAATTTCCCCTCTAGACGAAGGACCATGTCTTAAACTTGAGGCAGATCTCTTTGTAGTTCTCGAATGAGAATGCCCTGGGCAGCTAACTGCTTCTTAGCCCCCGCTAGCTTGCCTAGTCTGCGCTCCCTCTCTTTTGGTTTGTCGCAGCCTGAGCAGCTGCCAATGAGTCTTCCCATCCCTTCAAAGCATAAAAAAGGGACTGGCATTCTTTACCCAGTTGCTAAAGTCGGTATACCTTGTAGTCTTGTCGATATTTCAACGTTGCGTTCTCCTCTCGCAGTTAGCTTAGCGATTCCTCAAGAGAATCCACCTTCGCAGTCAGGAGGTCCATCGACTCCTAGGCTAAGCTCCTCACCTCCACCTCAAACACGACGTCGTGGTGAGCTAATTCTGCTTGCTCTTTCGCCTTAGCAAGATTGGCCTTCAATAGGGCTCTCCGATGTCGGAGCAGCTTGACCTTTTTTTGGCTCTTTTGACGGGAAAGCTGGGCCTTCACAAGCTCCACTTCAGGTGCTCATTTTCCTCCCTCTCAACTCGAGCTCAGCGTAGGGCTAATCGTGCCAAGGAACAGAGATCTTGGTTCTCCCCCTCAACTGCCTCCTGGCCATCCATAATGAAAGCAGCCAGTTGAGGGACACCCTGTCACCAAGATAAAACCAGTTATAATGAAAAAAATAACTAAAAGAATGGGATTGAATAAGCATAAGGAGTCGGGGAGACTTCAGAAAATAACTCCAGGAATGATTTCGTCACTCCCTCGAGGGATTCCGCCTGAGCCCCTCCTACTTCAGAACGAGTTGAGGGAGGAATGGCCTCCGCGAGGTTTGCCTCAAGGGACAGTCGAGTCGCAACCTCCTTACCATCACCCTCGGCTATGGCTCCCTCTTTAGGAGTAATAGGATGCTAGACGGAAGTGAGGGGATCATTGTTGGTGGCCAGAAGGGGCTCCTCACAGGAAATCCGTGGCCTCTCTCCCCCAATAGGGTCGCGTAGACTCTCTCCCTCAAGCCTTGTCCCCTCGACCTCCTCGCCCACCAAGGTAGGCAACTTTGTCGCATATGTGGGGTGAGGGGTGTGAACATCTCCCCAACGACAGGAGTTGAGCCTTCGGCCATATGGTGTTCGGTCTCCATCACCCCCAAGCTCCTTCCAACTGGTTCGGCAATAAGGGCCTCAACGACCTTGACAACGGTGTCACTAGACATAAACTCCACCTCGGGTGATTGAATGATGGGGGACTCAGGGATGGACACCCTCCCTTATCTACGTTAGAGCTCCTTGCGTGCTCCTTCCCAACGTCTTCAAGAATTTACACTGTAAATGGAGAACATGGGATCATATCCACATCTATCTCAGGTAACGGTTTCACTAGAGTCGATAACCTGGGAGCTGGTTCGAGAAAGGCCCCATAGAAATGCATCAATAACATCTCGGCCCCCTGGGACAATCTTCGAATACTTGCTGCAGCGATTGGCGGGGTAGGAGTAGCAGAGTTAGAGGGCTCGGCAGTTAGTGGGGTAAGAGCAGCTGTCGCAGAAGGCGCAGCTGCTGGTGGTATAGGAGTAGTGGCCACAGAAGAAGGAACAACTAGTTCCTGGGAAGCAACAAAACCTCTATCCCCTTGCTTCCCCAAAGGCTTGATGGGGGACGGAACAAGATCGACGGCCGGCGAACTTCAGTTGCCACCGAGGACTGCCCTAGAGGGATCTGAGAAGTGGATAAAGGGTTATTGTCCGCCCTGGCGACCTCTGCGTGAGGCTTCTTCCCCTTTTCGATTGGAGGTGGACTGAGGGAGCGTTTACGGTGCAGATTAGCCCCCTGACCACATAGGTATGGTATAGTTGTCAAAGAAAGTATGGCTCAGGGGAGGTAAAAATTGCTTTATGTTACCTTCCCCCAAGAGAGCCTCTGAGAAGACGTCAGAGGGATGATTCTTCACCCACTCATTGACAATGGCGATATGGCGCAACTCTTCTGAGGATGCTTTTGGACGAGCTGCCTTGTTGTATGGAATGATGCCCCATATGGCTCAGACGAGAAACTGACAATGAGACAACTACCTGATCGAGAACTCCCATCCACAAAGAAAAATTCCGAGGTCCAATCTTTGACCTTACAATAGCGCTGCTCCAAGGAGACAAGGGCGTGCATCGCCCTAAAACTGCAAATATTCCTTTCACGTTTTATGAGGTTATGGGTCAGGAGGAATTCGCGGCCGGTGAGGTCAGCATGCTTAGGATCAGATTTCAATAAGCCTCGGCGCCACAAGATGCAACAGCACATCAGAATCCTTCAAGTGTTTGGGTGGAGTTACACAAAGGCAGACCTAAACGGTCTAGCAGGTTGCGGACAGGGTGAGGAAATGACAACCTAAGCCTGCAAGAAAACATGCTGGGGAAGAGGGTGACCTTTGAAGCGTAGCCCTCACAGTCTACGACCCCCCTTCTGTGGGCCAGGAACCTCAAAGGCCACTGAATCTGGGACATGGAAGGTGGAGGATAGCGAGGACAAAGACTCCAGGGTAGGGGTGGGCAGCGGGGGCCCACCCTCCTCTACCCTGCCCCCATTCGCCCTGCCCTGCATGGAACACCCCATGCAGGGGCGGGGGACGGGTTGACCCCAGCGAGGCCCCGCCCCCGCCCCCGCTCCGCACCTCTTCTATTTTAATATAAAAAATTATAATTTTTAATATTTATATAAATATATTGTATATAGATATATACAATTTGTTAAAAACTTGAAGTTGAATTCAAATTAATGGATTGCCTTGGCCTCCTAGGCCAACCATTATATAGGAGGCAAAGACAATACAATAGTCATACTTAAGTAATGTGGGAGTCCCAAATTATTTAAGTATGACTATTGTATTGCATTGGCTTCCTATATAATGGTTGGCTTAGGAGGCTAAATTAATCTAAAATACAACTCTAATGAGTTTAGCGGGGGGCAGGGCGGGGTGCGGTTTCAACCCCACCCCCGTGCGGGGCAAGGGGCCCCAGGAGGCAGGGTAGGAAAAAACCCTCCCCCGCACCATGCAGGTAGCACCCCTACTCCAGGGTGACGTCTGAACATTAGTTATCCCAATGAAGAATTGGGCCACCGTACGTACCTCAGGGGAGTCCAAGCACTCGGGAACCTTAGGCTGAACGACCATCTTAAAAGCCATTTGGATCAAAAGAAATGACAGTGGAGGAAGTAAGTAGATGGATAGGAGAATGAGAGTCTTGAGCAAGAAGAACAAAAATCCCAGAGGGCAAAAGTCACGGTAAATGGAGAAAAGTGAGCACAATGCCCCTTTAAATAAGAAGGATGCAACGGTTGACGTCCATCACCTCGTGTCAGAAAAGGGGATACATATTGGCTCGAATCCAGTGAAGCACGCGGTACGAAGCGACGTGGGTGGGAGCCAAATGACATTCTCAGCGAAGTTAGAGAAGTTGGATCGTTGGATCAGAAGAAGTGACTTCAAAATAAAAACAGTTCAATGAGAAAAGAAAAGGAGGGAAAGGAAAAAGAAGAATGAGCAATTGAATTCCCATTGAACAAGTTCAATGAGAATTGGCAGGGTAAATGGAAGGGATAAAAACCCCCAGCCCAATAGGCTGAGCTTGACAAGAGACAAGAAGCCCATCTCACGGCCCAGGGGTCCATTCGGCCCGATCAAGAGACTCGCAGGAAATAAGAAGTCCATTTCACGGCCCAAGGATCCAGTCGGCTCGGCCAAGAGAGCTTCGAATTAGTGAGAACGAGGATTAAGAAAAGGTGATGAAGTTTTAACAATAGTTGACAAAGGCAGGCACTGTCGACACAGGCCGAGAAGTAGCCGACGTAGCAGTTAGAGACCCACGTCGCATTAATTATCCTTCTCCGATACGCTACGGCGCCTTAAATGCTTTAGGCACGCCAAAGGTACTCATGATTTGCGGCCGCTGGAAGACGTGTGGGAGAAGCCACCATCACCCACACCTTGAGAGGGGAAAAGGTGGGCGCTACTGACACTGGCCTAGGGGTCGCCGACGTATATGTCAATGACTCACGTTGCATTAAATGTTTTCGGCGACCGTAGTGTGAAGGTGATGGGATTGCCCTTGACAACGCGTGCAAGTTGCTCTCCCCACACCACGTATAAAAGCTTACCACAAGGTACATTCGAACTCAAGCAAACATTCTATTGACAATACCATTAAGAAAAACTGACTTAGGTATCAGAGGGTTTCCGAACCACCCTCGGGCCTCCCTCGAATTTGTGTTTGTGCAGGAAAGGAAGCCAACTCCTCTGGTGAACTTAGGAGGCCTTGTTGTGCATACAAAATACGTTCAAAATACGTTAAATCTATTTTACAATAAAAATATGTTTATAATCTAATACACAATATCAAGTTACGTCAATTTATAAATTTATTTTTATAAAATCTTATTATAACTAAAGTATTTTTCATAGAATAAACTCTCTAAAAGAGAAGAAGAATAAACACAAAATCCTACTTTACTTATCATAATTTATTTTTTCATTTGTTTATTATGTTTGTCTTTTCTCGTCATAATTTGTATAATAATTTAAATATGGGGTCCATATCAGCTATGTTTTCAACAAAAGCATTGCCCATTACGTAGACTACAGTACCTAAGGTTATTTAATCTACCACTATTATATATGTCTTAAATGGCAGTTTTTTCCTATTCAAAATATTCAGATAATTTCGAGGACGTAAAGGATTGAAAACTTGAAAGGACGTTGAAAACAAAAGGAGTTATCACATCATCTAAAAATGGACAAAACATATGTAATCATAAATACCACACCAACTTCCTTATTTCGATTGCTACTCGCGGAGAAATCCCACCATTTCTATGATTGTGTTAAATTAAAAAAATATATATATATAATATATGTGTATGTATATATATATATATATATATTAAACTTGTTTTCTATATTTTTTTTATAAAATATAAAAAAAATAAAAAACACAATACCAAAAATTAAACAGATACAAATGTTTAAAAAAAAATTGATAGTTACATTTTATGGGTGTACTTATCATTTTTCTTCGATTAAATAAAGTTTATTCTTGCATTTTTTTAATAAATTTTATGGGATACGTTTGAATGTTGAGATCAATTAAGTTGAGTTGTAAATATTAATATTTTATAAATTTTATTGAGATAAATTTAATTTTTTAAGTTAAAATATATGAAATAAATTGAGATGAATTTATTTATTTATTTATTTTTATAAAAAATTAAAAAAATAATAAATTCTATCAATAATTAATTAACAACCAGAAAAAACATGATATTCTGTTGTTGGTGGAAAGGATGGATTACCTTACCTCTATAATGATAATAATGATGCAGCTAATATTTTAATCGGCCGATCATTCCATAAAAAGTAACATTAATTCGAAAAACAGATCCGATCCCCCGCATTATTAGTTTTGAGCAGCTCATGAGTTTTGTCATAAAGCTTTTAACAATTAATAAGGCTGCAGAAATTAATGCTAAGTTCCATGCATGCATCTTAACTCATATGACTTAAATTGTTAAAGGGTCCCAATCATTATGCATGTGTCCCAACTGAGGGGTGCAGGCCGAATATTTGCATGGACTTTGAGTTTGGTGCACACGAGCAAGCACATCGTGTAGGTGAGATCGAAACCAAAAAAAAATATATATAATATATTTGTAATTATAAATTGTACCATCACCACATAATTATTTTTAAAAAATTAAATAAATTATAGGATTTATATTAAAAAAAATAATTTTTTAATAATAAATGTTACTATTTTTCTAAAAAATTACATTACGTTTTTTTTTTTTTGTTCTCACAAATAATGGAAAAATTCTATACACTATACTATCATTCCACTTTCATTCCACTAAGTATGATGTGACATATTTATTACTATTAAATGATCATTTATTGTATGTTTCTTTATCATCTAATGATGATGAATGTGTCACATACTACTTAATATGATTAGAATAAGATAAAAATATAGTCTATAACATTACTTTAAACAGAAATGCAATTCGGGACCCAAAATTTATCCCGAATGGGTTTTTTTTTTTACTGAATGATTAAAAAAATATTTTTTAATGATGTTGTGAATTTTTATTTTTTTTAAAAATGTTTATGATGATTAAAAAAATACATAAAAAAATAAAAAAATATTACACTATTCGAGACAAATCTTGGATTCCAAATCCGCGACCCGTAGCTGTGACCTACTTTAAATAATATAATGTAGTTCCTGTTGAACATTTGATGACTTTGATTTTGGTGTAGTTGAATTGTTAGGTATGTGTGATGGGGATGTACTGGTGAGGGGATGATCCCACCAATTATTGCTGTGATCTGACACACTCTGAAACACCATTAATTTGGTATGTGTATATAGGGTGGTGAACATCTTGATGACTCTGTTGTCCAACTTCAGTCTTGTCTTCCACAACCTCAAATAGTGGTCAATAAAACATTTTCTTTCCCTAATCATGATGATCAATGAAGATTTTGATCACTCTAATAAACTACTAATTCTTCCCTTTATTTTATTTTTTATTTTTATGCAACTTCTGATAACTTGAAGAATAATTGGAATCAGAAATGAACTATGAACTATGATATATATATATATATATATATAAGTTTTCTATATATATGATTTTGTTGGTTCTGTAAATAATGAGTGGACTGTGTTGGGCTATCAAAATAGCCTAAAAATGAGAGTGGACCGAAAAAGAATTAAAAATGGGTCCACCGTCCAAGCGTATACATTGGACCGAGCATTCAACTTTGGGCCAGTCTCAAATATTTTTTCCAGAATATTTCAAACATCTGAGATTAGTAAAAATGGCTAGAGTCCTTCCTAATTCAAACCCAAGCTCCATTTCCTCGTTTGTTTTCGTAGATAAGATAAGTTGAGATTTAAACTAAAAGTTAAATAAAATATTATTAGAATATTTTTTAATATTATTTTTATTTTAAAATTTGAAAAAATTAAATTGTTTATTTTATTTTGTATAGGAATTTGATAAAGTTGTAATGATTAGATGATATGAGATGAGAGGAGTTGTGAAAATAAACGAGACTTTAAGGTACTGAGCATTGAGCACTATCAACTATTCTACCTACAACCGCGATGGGGAACTGCGGTGTAATCACATCAGACGATATATTTAAAAAAAAAACAGACCAAAGACTTTCTTCTTTCTCCTCTCCTTCATCGCACCTTCTGCTTGTTTATCCTTCTCTCCGAAGCTTCTCTGATTTTCTTCCACAAAGAAAACTTCCTTCCCAATCACCATGACCTTCATCTTTGCAGCTCCAAAAACTTCATTCCCTTCCTCTTCCTTCTTCGCAATCTACTTGTTTCTGCTTGTTACCTCTCTCTCTCTCTCTCTCTCTCTCTCTCTCTCTCTCTCTCTCTCTCTCTCTCTCTCTCTCTCTCTCTCTCTCTCCTTTTGTCTTTTCCACCTTTTTCAACCTCTCACAAGTGATCACATCAAAACTAACTCAAGCAGACTGCAGCAGAATGGGCTCCACCGGAGAAACCCAGATGACTCCGACCCAAGTCTCTGACGAAGAAGCCAACCTCTTTGCCATGCAATTAGCCAGCGCTTCAATCATTCCCATGGTAGTCAAATCTACCATAGAGCTCGACCTGGACATCATCGCTAAGGTTGGCCCGGGTGCGTATCTCTCGCCTTCAGAATTTTCATCTTCCTTCTTCGCAACAATTTTCATAATCCAATGTGTGAGGGTGAAGTCATATACATTCAATGTCTTGTCGGTTGTTGACCATTTTTTGCTAAAGAGGATGAAGTCATGAAGATGTTCAAGAGCCTGCACAGTTGCTAGGGCTGTACGGAAAATCGGAAAACCGGCCGAGACCGACTCAGACCGACCGCCGGAGCTCGGAACCGGCCGAAATCGGCAGGGAACCGGTCGGCCGTCGGTGATAAATCATCAAAACTGGCGTCGGCATAAATAAGTGAAACGACGTCGTTTTTATCTTAAAGTTAGAAAAAAAATAAAGGGAACGGCGCCGTTTGGCGCCGTTCCAACTAGGGCATATTGTCCCCGAGCTGGCCCCAGGTCCATTTCTTTCAGACCACCTTACCAGACACCAGTTTCACTTTCCGCCTCCCTCTCTCATTCGAGTCTTCGACGATTTCGGCCCTACTTCAGTGACTCAGTCCGTGACGCTGCGTCGCCGTCCACGACTCCACTGACTCTAGCGACTCCAGGCTCGGGCTCCAGCAACTCCAGCCACTCACGGCTCACCGACGCCCAGCGGTCCACCGTCCAACAGCGGCACAGTCTCCACGCTTCCTCCGGAAAACCATAGGGAACCCGAGAGCTTCCATTGTTGTTTTTAGGTATGATTTTAAGATTTATTTATTTATTTATTTATTTATAAGTATTTTGTGAGATTTTATTTAGAACCCGAGGACCAATTTTTGGATTAAGGTTTTTGTTTTCTAATTTGGTATTTCAATCTAGGGTTAGGGATTGTGTTTGCTTGTTTGAGATGATTGAAATAATGAATATCATTTTGATGAAGAATTTTGATTGATTTTCATCGGCAGTGTGCATTGCCATTCAAGGATTGGATGTAATTTTGTTGAAAAAAAAATAATTTGTGATGTTTATTGAAAGTAAAATTTATGATGTGTTTATGTTATAAATAATTTGTGATGTTTATTGAAAGTAAAATAATTTGTGAGATTTATGAGCGATCTAAAATGTAGATTAGAATCTTAGATTTGTGATGTTTGCCAAGTTGCAAACTAGCTGTTGTGTAATTAACAATTGTGGTGATTTTTTGTTCTTTCTTGTTTTTACATGTTAGATGGATTCTTCGTCAAGTCCAATTGATCTTGATTCAAACTCCCACATACCAAAACCCTCGACTTTAAGTGCTCCTAATAGTAGTAATTGTCCACTTCCTAAGAAACGGAAGGGGAAGGATCCGTCAATTGTTTGGGATCATTTTACAAAAGTTGAGGGTTGTTCCGTAGATGATCCTATGGTCAAGTGCAATTATTGTGGCAAGATATACGCTTGCCACTCGAAGAGGAACGAAACTTCAACTATGCAAAACCATCTACCTTCATGTCCCAAAAATCCTCATAAGCGTGGGCCTTTAGATAAATACCAAACAACATTGGCAGATGAGGTATCCTCGGAGGGGTTTGGAGAGAGTGATAATTCTTTAAGAAATCTTGTAACTCATAAATATAGTGAGGAGGCTGTGAGGATGGCGCTTGCGGAGATGGTAATTCTCGATGAATTACCATTTAGAATTGTTGAAGGGCAAGGATTTAAGAAGATGGTTTGGTTGCTTGAACCTAGATTTAAAGTGCCATGTCGAGTGACAGTTGCAAGAGATTGTATGAAACTATTTGCATCTGAAAAAGCCAAACTTAAAAAGTTATTCAAAGATGGGGGAATGAGGATTTCATTAACTACCGATACGTGGACATCGGTACAAAATCTTGATTATATGTGTCTAACTGCCCATTTCATTGATAGTGATTGAAAATTACAGAAGAAAATTATAAATTTTTGTTTAATCCCTAATCATCAAGGGGATACCATTGGAAAATATGTTGAATCGTGCCTCCTTCATTGGGGCATTGATAAGATATTTACTGTTACTGTTGATAATGCTAGCTCAAATGATACTGCAATTGCATATTTGAGACATTTTTTGATGGAGAATATGTTGGAAGGGAAGTATATGCATATGAGATGTTGTGCTCATATTCTGAATTTTGTCGTGAATGAGGGTCTTAAGGAGTGTGATGATGCCATTACAATGGTTAGAAATGCGGTTAGATATGTGCGCTCCTCCCCTGCAAGATTAGACAAGTTTAAGAGATGTGCAGAAAATGAAAAAATTGATTGTAAAAAAATGTTGTGCCTTGATGTGCAAACCCGATGGAATCCAACTTACATGATGTTGGAGGCTGCTGAGAAATTTGAAAAGGCTTTTAGGTGAATGGAAAGTGAGGACTACAATTTTCTTTCTTACTTTAAGGATGGAAACATTGGGCCTCTTAGAGCTGATGAGTGGGAGACAGTGCGGGTTTTTGTGAAATTTTTGAAGATGTTTTATGATGCCACTTGTCGATTTTCTGGTTCTTTACATGTCACGGCAAACACAAGTTTTTTGGAGATTTGTAGGCTCCAAAAAGAGTTGGTTAGACTGTGTGAGAGTCAGAATACTTGTTTGATGAGCATGGCCATAAGCATGAGAATGAAATTTGATAAGTATTGGGGTTCATTGGATAGACTGAATTTGTTGTTGTTGATTGCAGTTCTCCTTAATCCACGTAGTAAGTTGGGGCTTCTTACTTTTCACTTGAAAAAAATTTATGATTACAATTGGGCTGAAGATTTATTGTCGAGGGTGAGACAATTATTAATCAGACATGTATGAGGAGTATAATGCTACGTTCGGTTCTTTCTCGAGTAGCAGAGAACATGTTTCCCCTCTGTCATCTGCACCTCCAGATAATGTTGAAAACAATCTTGAGTCACAACTTTTTTATGAGTGGTTGCAAGCATCGACTGCCTCTGGATTTACATCTACCAAAACAGAGATTGATCGGTATTTATCAAATGGTTGTGAGGCATTCAGTCAATCTTTTGATTTGTTGAATTGGTGGAAAGTGAATGAGCCTAACTATCCTATACTTGCGAGAATTGCACGAGACGTGTTAGCCATGCCTGTTTCCACGGTTGCATTAGAGTCCGCATTTAGTACGGGAGGTCGGGTACTTGATCCTTTTCGAAGTTCCTTGGCTCCAAGAACTGTTGAGGCACTTATTTGTACTCAGAATTGGTTGCGACATCCGTCAACGCCAATTGATATTCGAGACTCCATGGATAATGTTGAGAGCTTTGTAGTAGAATCTGGTAATGTGTTCTTAACTTTTTCTCATTCAATTCCATATTCATTTATTTTTATTATTTCATTTAATTTGTTTTCATTATCCTAATTTATTAATATTGATAATTTGATTATTTGGTGTTTTCTTATAGAGTTAGGAGCATCATACATCACAATTATTGATGATTGAAGAGTCGAAGACTGCAGACTGAAGAATGAAGATCTTTTGGGTTTTATTCAAAAACAATTGTTATTTGTTGCTTAAGACAATTTAATTTTGTTTAATGTGTATTAAACATCTAGTGGAGTTTTATTTATTTATCTAGTAATTTAGTATATAAGATAATAAGACTATATAAAATATAAGTAGTATATATGTAGTAGTTAATAGTTATTAGTTACTAATAATATATGCATGGCATGATTAAAATTAAAAAGAAATTGATTAAATTAATTAATTTTAAAAATTCTGCAAAAAAAAAGTCTTTGTAGTAGATGATCTTGAATAACAAAATGAGCTCAAAAAGAGGTTGAATTGAGTCTTAAAATGGCCCAAACAGTGCCAAAACCGGCCCAAACACAGTGGCCCAAAACCGACAAACCGACCGTGAACCGGCCGGTAACCGAACCGGCCGGTTTTCATACCCTGGTCGGTCGGTTTCGGCCGGTTTTGAGGCTCAAACAAAACCGACCGGTCGGTCTCGGTTTGGGCCCAAAACCGAACCGACCGGTCGATTTTTCAGCCCTAACAGTTGCAATTTTGTCGGCCTTTTTTTTTTTTTGAGGATTTGTTGTAGTCTCTTATTTCCTCGTATTGTAGTTTAATGCAGGAGATTGTGGTCGAGATTGGGAAAGACCACGAGGAAGTGGTTTTCATTGCCAACTCAATGTTGTTTGAATTTATCAATGGAGGTTGGAAGGAACGTGGGAAGGGTGAACTAAAAGTGAATGTCTGGGATTTGAGGGAATGTAAAGACGAAGGGGAAAGGGTGGGGAAGAAGGGGATTCAGTGGACTGAACATGAAACGACCCCGTTTTCAATTTATCCATGTCAGCTCCGGTTCCCCACGCTTCCCCCTCCCGGTTGTCTCCAGCCTTTTTCTAACACTTATAGCTATCTGAATGACATTTTTTTTTTTACAGAATTAAATGCTTAATAAATAGTATATGACTCATTTTATGTGTTTATTTATCTGTTACTCTTAGTAAAAAACCCGAAGCTTTTTTATGGCCCATAAGAAATGCAAAATTTGAGTGGCCTCCTCAACTCTTCAAGAAGATAAATGCTTAGTCCATTGAAACAATTACAAAAAATCACTATACAAACTATTGTAGCTTGATATGATATGTCAAATTATAATTTTTTATTACAAAATAGATGCAATATGATATTTGCAGTTTTAGGATATGCAAGCATCGCCCACTTTCTTAAAAAAAAAGTGGGTAAATCTGGGATCCAGTTTTTTAGGAAAGATTTTATTCCCAACAAGGTGTGTAGAGCACATTTAGTAAAGTGTTTGCATGACATAATTTGATTTGAAAAATAAATTTTAAATTTTATGATAAACCCCACTTTTTATTTTTTATTTTTTTATCTCAAAGGGAGTGCATGAGGTTTATAACACCCTAGGCTTGTATCTAACATTAGTCAAAATATATAAAAAAATGATATTTCTAGTTTTAGAGTATGCAAACTCCGTGCACCCATTTAAAAAAGGTGGACAAATCTAGGACCCATATAAAAAAAATTATTTTTTTAAGAGAAATTATATTTGCAGTCTTAGAGTGTGCAGTCTTCGCATACTCTCTTTAAGAAATGAGTAAATTTGAGACTCACATGAAAAAGTTATTTTTTTAATGGTGGCCCCCACTTTCTTTAAAGGGAGTACGCGAGATTACACACTCCAAGATTGTATATAACATTGCCCTTTCTTTAATGATGAACTCTACTTTTTTTTTTTCAAAAGGAGTGTGAGAGACTTGCTCACCCTAAACCTATATCTAGCATTACTCAAAATAGATAGAGAAATTATATTTGCAGTCTTAAAGTATGCAAATCTCAGAGCACTCCCAATGGATTTTTCATCCTATCCTTTAAAATACATCACTAAAACCCATTTTTTTTATTTTACATACTGACTTTTACAATATATCATACATTAGCTTATCTATTTTTTCTTCATATCATTTAAATATTATACTTTATAATCTTTTTTATTCATTTCAAATATTTTCTTTAACTACTAATGATATTTTCATATCTTTTGATATTTACAATATATTTTCATATACAATATCAAATAATTAGGTTTTATTTTAAATTAATCCAAATTTATACGCTAAACTAAAATATAAATTAATTCAATAAAATAGAGCATGGTATGTACCTACGCGCACCACCAACAGACATTTTGGTTTGCTATTGCACCCCAGAAAATAAAAGAAAGGAATCTCTTTCCTCAATACATATGATCCCAATTTCCCGTACACACTCTGCACCACAATGTTCCGAAAGTTTACTTTCTAATTTATGCAGTGAAAGAAAGGAACTTGGGGCTGAAACGGAAATAAAGTTTACTTTCTAGTTTCTGCAATAGAAGGTAAGAGAAAGAAATGAATAAAAAAATTATACATTTGTGAACAATATCTACTAAATCTAGCAATAGTACTGTAGCAACTGGATATTAGAAATGAAATACATAATCCATTGGAGAGATATTTTGAGCTTTTTCCTTTAAATTTTACAAAAAATAGGGTTTTACAAGAGTCATTGGGAGTGCTCTCACGCACTCCTTTGAAAAAAATGAATAAATTTGAGATTCACATGAAAAAATTATTTTTTAATAATAGAATTCATTTTTTTTCAAAATGTGTGCAGGATTTGCACACCCTAAAATTGTATCTAACATTACTAAAATAGATATGACGTATCACGTGAAATCAAATCAATTTTAAAGTATCTTCGTATATTCTCTCAATAAATTTAATAATTATATAAGAATATATAAGGGGTTTCTAGTTGGTTGTGCAGAACAGGGAATTTTAATGAGGCATCTGATCTTTAACTTCATAGAATGAACAATCAAGTAAACATGGACAACATATTTTGGTGACCAGTTTTGTGGAGGTCGTTTGCCCATCCCAATAGACCTAAACTTAACCAATGCGTTTCGCCTCAAGCTTTGGGGGAATGAAGCAAATCAGAGTGCAACCCAATTTTTTTTTTAATCTATTTTTGTATATCAAAGGAGAAAAAGAGAAATCCAAACTAAAGATCACCCTACTCTAATAAGCTCTATAATACATGGATCTACACTACCAAATGGTGAATAAATAAAGAGTAATGCTGGGCATCAGTCGGAAGCCGCAGCACACCCTTTAGAAAAATTTTTTTTTTCTTCAACTCAACACGGTGTGTTGAGGATGTAGGCTGCAGCAAATATTTTTCTATAAATAAATAGAAACATTCTTCTCAAAAACTCATTTTTGTAATCCATGTTATAGAAATTGTAATTTATGGTTTATATATTTAATAGTTTGCTACAATGAACACAAGGGATCCGTGGCGCAATGGTAGCGCGTCTGACTCCAGATCAGAAGGTTGCGTGTTCGATTCACGTCGGGTTCAATTCCCCTTAGATCCCATTATTTTTAATTTTGACCAATCAGTAAATGCCACCTGTTTACTTTTATTGCCCAGAACTACAATTCGTCCATACAAATTATTAACTAACAGTAAAACCAAATTAAGGCCTAGTTTCGGCTAGAATTTGCGAGCAAATTTGAAATGGGGGATGATTTGCCATCCAATCCCAAACCATTTCAGAAAAAAGAATGACGTACGACGATTCGAAATATGAACGACTATGATACAGACGTCCTTGTCCCCTTCTCATGCATACAAAGAGAGACAAAATTAGCATGAAGAGATATGGTGAGAGACAATCAGATTCATTGAGAAACAAGCTGTAATGTGCAACCAGTTGCACAAATTTCGTAGCAAATGTTAATCATTTACAGTGTCTTCATCTTCCTCAGGTTTCACAAAGAACTCAATGTAAGCGATTCTGCTGGGTTGCTGATACCCAGCAGAATCAATGTGTGGGTGAGGAATGGATTGTCTCGACACTGAAACCAGGTGCTGAACTTTCAGCATCCCGCCTCGCCCAATTGTCAACTTGCTTCCTCTGTTATCTTTGATAACACTGCTGGGAATATTTGAAGTTGTTGCTCGAAGGAACTTGTATTTATACCTATTAAGACCAAGGCAAGAACCGACAGTCACTTTTCATGAGGTCAAATGATGCATCAAATGAAGTCAGTAAAAAACAATAAACTACCTGTAAGAAACTTGCCGATCACAGCTAAATGCAATCAAGAGATCAGTATTTGCATAATACATGAAGTCTATCTGGAAGAAAGGCAAGGATTTAAAACTGAAAAAATGTTAATATCTGGACAAACTAAAAGCTTTATTGTTAAATTAAAGATAAATAAATGAGTAAAGACCATCACCTGCAAGTCCCCATGGCCTTCACCTCTGAAGGTGACAGAAGGAGGAACAGGTTGTAGCATAATCTGGATACTTGATCCAGGCCATTCGAGATCATCAATAGCTTCCTTCAATGCTGCAGACTGGAATTTAAATATCATGAAATGAAATATTAAAAGTGGCTCCTGATTAGAATAGTAGGCTAGGAAAATGCATTATATCTGCTGAAAAACATACTTATGCATCTATTAGAGGAACATTTTTTATAGTTTAATCAAAACATGACTCACTCCTAAACAAGCACCATGAGGCCTATACCTCTTAAAACTCAAAAAAGAAGCCTTGGATTAATGATCTTAAGTATACCCTGAGACATGTAGGTTGTCATGGTAAACGGCATAACATCACATCTAGCACTACCTTCAAACCTTACAACCAAATAATCGAATGCATACTTACCATTTATATAACTAAGGAACATTCTTGTAGTCCATCATTAGCAACTTAAGAAAGGGGACATGCAGACGCCACACACTCATATAGCATTCACATACATGCTCTGACACAGGTTGAAGCTCAATTTATAATGAACTCCATTAGGCAACGAACCTGGAAAATTGTGCGAGGTTGAACAAATGGAGGAAAGTGTTGACAATAGCAAGAATATTAGTCTGAAAATAGTCTTTTTGAGTTCAAATAAATTAAGGTAGATTTTGAAAGGTCATGTGCGCTAGTTACAACTAAGGTTTAGAGATTGTACAATTACACAAGCACAATATGTTTGCATTATGATTCAGAGGACTACAAAAAGTTAGAGAGAGATGCAAAGCAATTGTTAAATCAGAAAGCAGTTACAAAACAACCACTATCATGCATTAGAACACCGGATGAGGATAGACCAAAGCAGTGCCAAAGTGTATGTATAAGAGAATACCTTAACAGTAAAACTAAGCGGGGTGCTTCCTGCAGGTTCAAAATTGTAGTCCCATGATATTGTGTCTGGGATTCTGGTCCTGATCTCTGCATATATGCATGCATCCAGGGAATCAACGGACCTTCAAAAATAAAGACAATATTGCATCAAACTCGAATTTAGATTGTGGATCAGTACAGAAATATACAGATGTCACTCTACGAACTACAAGTCCTAGTATAAAGCATCATCAGGTGCAGAAGATATTTTATCCAACTCTCTGGTATAAAGATAGATTTTGATTTTGATACTAAATTGAAGGCCTTTCTATTTTCTCAATTCTCTATTCATAACAACTATTCAGCAGAAAAACAAAGCCAAAAGAAGATTTCATATAAGTTTTGACAATGTCCAGATCCGATAATTTTCCATTTAAATGTGTATCCCCCATTGTGATTGGAAATACTTTTAAGAAGTATCTATGCAGTAAAAACCAATCCAAATCCACCATACTCATCCCAAGCATGTTTTAGCTTGCATATGAAAAAACAAAAAAAAAAAATCTTTCTGAAAAGGGGAATTAGGAGCTCTTTGGTTCATTGCAAAAAATACACCAAGGAAAGGAAAAGAAAATGCAAGGCTTGTTCCATCTGCGGTTTATATTTTCAATAAACTAAGGCTTCAAGTAAGGCAAATACTTGTACTGCACCATTGATTGACTGTCAAAACTTTAGGACTTCAGTTCCCATACAACAACCAAAAGAGAAAAAATCTCAGATTCAGAGCTTCAATTCCCTTTCTTTTTGAATATTCTCCAAGAAAAAAGGAATTTTTTAAGATGGGAATCTTGGAGACCCTGCAAACGCAATATGTCTTTTACCCAATTAAATCTCGGGCCCATGTAACACATCCTTATCACATGGATCAGGTAAATCATCGGATTTTCACCAATGGGATGTGGCCCCTAGAAATTGTTTGCACCTAAGGGTCCAAACCTCATACCTGTAGCCTGTAGGGTAGCTTGCCACCAAAACCAAGGCCCTAACCACTTGAGCCAACCCCTAGAGGTTAATTAGATAGCAATCAATCAAATTTTCACCCTTTAATCAATAACTACACATGACACCTCTAAAATTAAAACGGAGCTAAAGAACAAAAATAGATGGTAAAGTACGCAACATACTTGAGAAGGAGCTGCATATCTGGTCCTGGATATCGAATTTCAATCATGCTTGAGCGCCCGGGCACTGAAAATGTGTTCAAGCAATCCACCAAGAGGCCCAAGCTCACTCCAAACCTAGGCCGTCCTTGTGCACCATACTCATATCGAATGAAAAGCTACATGCAGATATTTTTTCTATAAGAAAATTTTTATTGAGACAAGTAAATAGGCATAGCTCAAGTACACACGATACATGTAGATATTAATAAGAATGTAATGATACATGACCTTTTTTACAACTCTTTTCACAATCTCGTGTGAAATGGAAGGAGGTTATGTGAAATTTGAAATTCAAATAAGATTGGGAAAATCAAAATCCAAAAACAAAATCCTTAAATATATTTTACGAGGTGGCACTATCACATTCATCGATTTGTAAAATGGGTTGGAAAATAGTTGTTCCATATCACTATTTATAATAAAGTTATGTTCCAAAAATCCTTTTCAAACAAATCATACCCTGTTTGGCCGCTAGGAAAAATAGAATCGAACGAATAGAAAAAAATTGCATATCATATTAAAACTTGTCTTAATATCCTAGGAAATCATAAACTAAAATCACAAATAGTTCAACTGAGCTCAATTAAAAGGAAATTCTAGTTTAGTTTTCCATTCTTTGTTTCCTACATATTTTCCATAATTAAGCAGACGATATAGAATATTACGTAAGAGTAAAATAGAAAAAGGAAAGTGGGTACCTCGCTCTGCAGATAGACTTTGGCTTGAAGACAACGGGTTTCCTCCACGATCAAAACGACGCCGTGTTCAGAAAGTTCCAAGACTGCGTCCTAGTATCCAAAAGACGGAAGCTACAACCAATCAGATGACAACGACATGAAACCCTAGATTTTTTTCATTTTATCGAAAGGAAGTGAAAGGAAAGGAAGACGAATGCGGAGAGAGGGCGGGGCATGCCTGGTGGCGTTTCCATCGGACGGCGGTGAGGGCATCGACTATGCCCTGGACGTTGTCGAGCTGGCACACCAGATCAGGGGCTTCCGCCTCGATCGCCGACGAGCTCATGCTCGGATGCTCTTTCCCTCCGTCTCTCTTATTTCCCGCCAAAGGGAAAAAAGAAGAGTAAAAGAAATGCTACTTTTTTTGGCAGCAAGTAAGAAATCACTCCATGGGCTATTCAGAGTTCGTCTATACTTAAGCCTACACAGTAACAAACACCACACACCGCCTACGTGGGTTTTATTTTATTTTTTTATTTTTTAAATTGCTACAGTAAAACGTCTTCGTTTTACTCTGGCTTGAAAGGGGGTTCGAATCGAAACAGTGCATTCGAAAATTTCTCTCCCGCTCGATTCACGCAGTCCCGTCTATCCTTCTCGGTTCCTGCCGTCGTCCGTGTGCCGTCTGCCGTCGTCCGCGTGCCGTCTGCCGTCGTCTGGGTGCCGTCTGCTTCAGCCGTGCCGTCTGCGCAAAACCCAGCCTTCGAATCTCTCTCTCTCCAGCTCGGTTCCCCCCCGGTAAGTAACCCAGCCTTAGAGTAGATTTTTCCCGGAAAATATCTTAGTTTCTAGAGAGATGAAAAAGAAAATCTACTGTTTCATGGAAGATTGAATCCGCGGAACTCACAGCATGTATTAAAAGTAACTCATTTTTTTTATTTTTTTTTCCTTTATCCCATTTTGAATTTGTAGTCCGTGGAACCTCCCGTGTCTTTGTTAGGGCCAGGCCAGGGGCGTTATGTCCGAACCAGATCAATCAGTCCCGATTAAGAAAGTAGTAAAATTCAGTATTTGATTTAGTCTTCGTGTAGGGTTTTCTCACTGAATTTTTGTAATAATCAGTCCCGATTGTTAGGACCCACTGAATTTATAATATAGACTTTTGAAGTGATTATGTAAATTTAATAAAAAGCTATGGACTAATGGTTTTATTTTTGTAATGTCGATCTAAAAACTCAGTTGGTCTTCGTGTAGGGTTTTCTCACTGAATTTTTGTAACAATCAGTCCCGATTGTTAGGACCCACTGAATTTACAATATAGACTTTTGAAGCGATTATGTAAATTTAATAAAAAGCTATGGACTAATGGTTTTATTTTTGTAATGTCGATCTAAAAACTCAGTTGAAATATATTGATGGACAAAGAGGAAGATAGAAGGCTACCCAGGCCTTCTACACCAGTTCCACCGACTCAAGTATGATACATTGGTCATTCATAAAAGGAAGGTGTCTCGATTCTAATAATTAATGTATTTTCATTCGTGTATTGTAGGTTTCTCTTTGTCCAGAAAATGCTTACTACTCGCCATTTATGATTCATCCAAATGCATATCCGAATTCATATACATACGCATGGGGTAGCCAGGTACATTCCCTTTTAAACGTTCAATTTTTTTCCATAAGTTCATTGTTACCCGTTCTAACAATGTGCTTGATTGCAGCCCCCACCAATGCCACCTTTTCCATCAACATTCATCTGCCCGCCGTCGACACATGCAAATGAGCCGGGTCGTGTGCAACAAACGAACCAGGTAGATTACTTTCTAATCTTTTTTTCTTTTATTTTTTTATGCATGCATTCTTTTTATCCATTCTAATATCATGCCTGATTGTAGCCTCCATCAACACCACATTTTCCAACAACATTCATATACCCGTCGTCAAGTAATGCGGAAGAGTCAAGTCGTGCGCAACCCACGAACCAGGTAGATTCGTTTCTAATCTTTTATTTTTTTTATGTGTGCATTTTTATCCGTTCTAACATCGTGCCTGTTTCAGCCCCCACCAATGCCACCTTTTCCAACAATGTTCATCTACCCGCCGTCGAGTAATGCGGAGGAGTCGGGTCGTGTTCAACAAACGAATCAGGTAGATAGATTCCTGAATAATCTTTAATTTTTTTTTGGAATGTGTGCATTTTTATCCGTTCTAACATCGTGCCTGTTTCAGCCCCCACCAATGCCACCTTTTCCAACAATGTTCATCTACCCGCCGTCGAGTAATGCGGAGGAGTCGGGTCGTGTTCAACAAACGAATCAGGTAGATAGATTCCTGAATAATCTTTAATTTTTTTTTACGTGTGCATTTTTATCCGTTCTAACATCGTGCCTGTTTCAGGCCCCACCAATGCCACCTTTTCCAACAATGTTCATCTACCCGCCGTCGAGTAATGCGGAGGAGTCGGGTCGTGTTCAACAAACGAATCAGGTAGATAGATTCCTGAATAATCTTTAATTTTTTTTTTGGAATGTGTGCATTTTTATCCTTTTTTATACCGTGCATGATTGTAGCCCCCACCAATGCCACCTTTTCCAAGAGGGGATATATACCCGCCTTCGACTAATGCGGAGGAGTCAGGTCGGGTTCAACAAATGAACCAGGTAGATAGATTCCTGAATAATTTTTTATTTATTTATTTTTGTATGCGTGCGTTGTTACCCGTTCTAACACTGTGGCTGATTACAGCCCCCACCAACGCCACCTTTTCCATCAACGTTCATGTCGAGTAATGCGGATTGTTCGGACCATGTTCAACAAATGCCATGCACTCCGTCGAGTACCAGAGAGGAATCGACAAGCTTTGAAAAGACCGCAAGTAATCCGGAGACTGCGGATACATTGGCATTTATATCTGGAAGTGAAAATAATGTTGGAGGTGTGTCATTAGACGTAGAGACAGAAGTTGATGAGATTAATGAAGAAGATTCTAATCATGACCAAGTTGAGGAGGAGCCCAAACCTGGTATGAAGTTTGCCACTGAGCATGAGCTTATGGCGTATTACATGCGATATGCCAAGCAACAAGGTTTTGGTGTTATAACACAAAGGACGAAGAGAGATGCTAATGGGAGGGTGAAGTATTTAACGATTGGGTGTGCGCGTGGGGGGAAGTACCATCCTAGTCATAGTAATATCTCGAAGCCACGTCCAACTATTAAAACGGATTGCAAGGCAAGGATAAATGCTCACTTGGTGGATGGTACTTGGGTGGTGACCACTGTTGAGATTGCCCATAATCATAGTACTGTCAGCCCACAAAAGTCTAGATTCTTTAGATCGCACAAGTATTTAGACGAATATAGTCAGAGGATGCTTGATTTGAACGACAGAGCAGGTATTCGAATGAACAAGAATTTCGGGGCACTTGTTGTTGAGGCAGGGGGGTTTGAGAATCTGCAGTTTCAAGAAAAAGACTGTCGAAATTTTATTGACAAAGCCCGACAATTAAGACTGGGTAAAGGTGGTGGTGAAGCACTGACTGAGTACTTCAAGAGGATGAGAATGCAGAATGATGGTTTTGTTTATGTGATTGACGTGGATGAGGAGTTGAGACTTAGAAATGTGTTCTGGGCTGACGCACGTAGTAGAGCTGCGTATGAGTATTTTGGAGATGTTATCACATTCGATACGACATATCTAACAAATAGATATGGTATGCCGTTTGCTCCATTTGTTGGTGTAAATCATCATGGGCAGTCTATATTGTTAGGGGCTGGCTTGATTTCAAGCGAGGACACAAGTACTTTTGTGTGGTTGTTTCAAGCATGGTTGGAGTGCATGGATGGTCGGGCTCCAAAAGCGATCATAACAGACCAAGACCGAGCCATGAAGGCTGCTATTGCGTTGGTATTCCCAGGTATTCGCCATAGATATTGTCTATGGCATATAATGAGGAAATTGCCTGAGAAATTGGGATCTCACGCTGCCTTCAATTCTGGGTTGAAAATTGCAATCCAGAATGCCTTGTATGATTCACAGACATGTGGTGAATTTGAGGAGAAGTGGGGGCAATTTATTCACAAGTATGACCTAGGTGAAAATGCATGGTTGCAAGGGTTGTACAATGAGAGGTCGTTTTGGGTACCGGTTTATCTTAAGGGAGTTTTTTGGGCTGGCATGAGCACGACACAGCGTTCTGAAAGCATGAATGCCTTTTTCGATGGATTTGTACATTCTGGGACAACGTTGAAAGAATTCGTCGATCAATTTGACAATGCATTAAGGAAGAAGGTAGAGCTCGAGACGACAGCTGATTTCAATTCCTCCAACCAAACCATCCCATGTTCGTCCGCATTCCGCATTGAAAAGCAGTTTCAATCCGTATATACGAATGCAAAATTTAAAGAAGTTCAAAAAGAGGTGTGGGGAATGATTTTATGTAACTGCATACTTATCAGCAAGGAAGGTTGCATTTCCACCTATGATGTTTTAGATGAAATCACCACTGATGATGACCATGTAAAGAGCATCAAGTACACAGTTTACTTTAACGATGAGGAGGTTGATGTGAAATGCACATGTGCGTTGTTTGAAATGAGAGGAATTGTCTGTAGACATGCATTGAACGTTTGTCAGATGAATAAGATTCATGCGCTACCAGAAAAGTACTTGTTGGATCGATGGAGAAAGGACTTAAAGAGGAGATACACAGTGGTAAAAAGTAGCTATGATGACTTGCGGCAAAATGCGGATTCACGAAGGTATGAGTTTGTGGTGAAGCGATGTGTGAAATTAGCCACCCGTGTATCGTCGAATGATGCCCACGTTACTGCATTCATGCGCCACTTGGATGAGTTTGAGAATCATTTTAAAGGATTAACACTTGAGTCCAGTTCAACAAAGGTTTCAGAGACTGTGGTCACGGACAAGGGTAAGAAAATATTAAGCCCACACGTTGTCAGAGGGAAAGGGAGGCCGCCAACAAAAAGGAAGGTTCCGCCTGTTGAGAAGGCTGCGTCCAAGCGAAAGAAGAAACAGGTAATTCCTTTTCTCCAAGTCTTTATTACATGCATTGCGTTCACCACATGCATATTTCTTTCTAACGGATGTATATTTTGTGTACTTTCAACTTATTTAGACACGTCGACTAATATTTGATGATACGAACCAAGATTTTGAGGTGTCGGAAGCTCCTACAAATGTTGAGGTAAACTTGACTTTTGTTGTCTATTAATTCTATATTGCTTTCCACTGCAGTCATGACTACTTCTGCTAAGCGATTCTATGTTTTTTTTTAAACTTTAATGTAGGAGCAAATCCCCAGTGTAGCGAAGGATGATTTTGTGGTTCTAACTCAGTGCAGTACTGTCACACAACCAACGCCATCGGGCAATGAGTAGCTGAAGTTATGTATTAGCGATTGCGTTGGAGCTTTTTTTTGTATTTTTATGGATTTTCAGAAGACTTTGATGTATTTATATGCATTTTTTAAGTGTGTTATGTATTTATATGCATTTTCGAAGTGTGTTATGTACGGAGGTATAGATTTTTGGAAGACTGTTACGTATTGTTATGGATCTTGGAAGACAGTTATGTATGTTTCTAGATTTTTGGAAGACAGTTATGTATTTTTCTGGATTTTTGGAAGACTGTTAGGTATTTTCGATGATTTTTGGAAGACAATTTTGTATTTTTCTGGATTTTTGGAAGACAGTTATGTATTTTTCTGGATTTTTGGAAGACTGTTAGGTATTTTGGATGATTTTTGAAAGACAGTTATGTATTTTTCTGAATTTTTGGAAGACTGTTAGGTATTTTCGATGATTGTTGGAAGACTGTTAGGTATTTTGGATGATTTTTGAAAGACAGTTATGTATTTTTCTGAATTTTTGGAAGACTGTTAGGTATTTTCGATGATTGTTGGAAGACTGTTAGGTATTTTGGATGATTTTTGAAAGACAGTTATGTATTTTTCTGAATTTTTGGAAGACTGTTAGGTATTTTCGATGATTGTTGGAAGACTGTTAGGTATTTTCGATGATTTTTGGAAGACGCAATATGTAATTTTTTTTTTTTTTTTACGACTGTTAGGTATTTCTATGGATTTTTAGAAGAATGTGATGTAGTTTAAGAATGTTGTATTTTAGTGAATTTTGGGAAGAAATGTGATATATTGCCACCTATATTCGGTGTTTATTGACGTGAGTTTAGCCCTGATTAACAAACAATATATGTGTCATCTCAAAGCAATATAGTAAAACAGTAGGTTGAACACGTTTCCAACACAGACATTAACATTAATACAATTAGTACAATTAATATACATCAATCCGTACCATCTTTCTACAATTTACTTCTTCAAAAGTACATTTATAGTCCAAGGCAACCAAATATTATTAGAATTGATAACACCCAATAAATACATAAACATATTCGTG
Organism: Juglans mandshurica; assembly: GCA_022457165.1. Classification (NCBI taxonomy): domain Eukaryota; kingdom Viridiplantae; phylum Streptophyta; class Magnoliopsida; order Fagales; family Juglandaceae; genus Juglans; species Juglans mandshurica. Next base: position 26,275,251 of record CM039622.1, read on the forward strand.
CACATCTATTCTCTACGAGCTGCTTTCCAATTTTCTTCTCTTGCTTGTAAAGAAAATTCTCTCTCTCAACAAGTTTATCTTTCGTTTTCTGAACTTCATACTCGCGCAATAGTAAATCATCCTCCCTTTTTCGAGCTGCATTCTCTCTTGTGCGTATTTTTTCCTCTACCAATTGAAGTATATCTGCCCATATAAAGAATTGACACATTTCTTCTCCCTGCATACAAATTGTTAATTCCAATACTGTTAAATATGCCAAATTAAAAAGTACTACAAAAGTATGATAAAAAAATATATTTTACCGTGTTATACTTCGGGCAGGCGTAAAATTTCCTTCCAGGATTTTTCTTAGTATGGGAGGTCTTCAATGGGGCTTTCAACCCACACCAACAAGTTGGTGCTTCAATTTGCAACTCATCAACAACACATGATGATTGACTGGAGGCCATACGTGATCTAAATGAAACATTGAGCAATAATTATTGAAATATTTATTAAACACACATGATGGATTTGAGCAACTACTAAAACATCGTTTAAATGCAAGTGGTGCATGAATGCAGTCCAATATGATTATATACTATGGCTAGCAATAAGCAGGTATTGTGCTTTAATATACTACAACTGTGGTTGCAATAATCTGTTCATCCCATATCATAGTTGCATTCTAATCTAGTCAAACCGTGGCATAATATACTCTATGGGTCCAGTCATAATATCATAGTTGCATTCTAATCTAGTCATAATATACTCTATGGGTCCAGCCCTAAAAAAGTAGAGACCTAATCTAAGACTGCAAATTTGATAATAATCCTATATCTAAAGTCAAACCGTGGCATTCTAATGAAATCTTGAAGCTGAAGCTTTTTTCCATAAAAACTTGAAATTTTTATGGATATAGGATATAGGATATAGGATATAGAAATCTTGAAGCTGTGGCATACTCAAATTTGAAATTTTTTCCATAAACCGTGGCATTCTCAAATTTAATTTTGGACCCTTTTATTTCAGGTAAAGACTGGAAAGAGTATCTTAGAGCAGATATCTAGGGTTTATGGAAATCAGGTACTTATGTCTCCATTGTTGATGCATGCATGTCCATACCTCTCTTCCATGTATGTACATTTTCTGAGGCTAATCTGCACAAGTGAGACAAAAAATATCATTGACAGACTAATACACATACATTTAATCAATCCAATGATTTTTCTGCATTTCTTTGTATGTATTATTTAAGATGATCTATAACGGTAACATGGAAAGGGAAGAGAAATGAAAAAATTTTGATCGGGAGTTCAAGGCTGTAAGGTTGACAAAGTCAGGTAAAAGGAAATGAATTAAGATTTTTTTTTTGAAGTTTTTTTGTTCTCAGTTTGCTATATAAATTCAAACTTTCACTGCATGCTCAGAAAATCTGATATGGGTTTGTACATCCTAGTGCTAGGTTCTTATTGGATCCCCTTGTCTGGCTTGGTGTTGGTACAAAATGTTGCAAGTCTTCCTAGGAAACTGGTAGTCAACATTATTATTATTTTTTATAAGTAACTGCTAGTCAACATTATTGGTGTACCTAGTAGATTCTTTATCAAATTGAGTGGTTAAAATGACTAGTTTTCCCTGGGGAAAAAGGAAACTCGGTATTCTTAATGCTTTCTCTGCACCCCATGGTGTGGTGGGATTCTTAGTTTCCATTTCTGGTGGAAGCTATATCCATGCTTTAGAGTGAGCATGCTTTAGAGTGAGCTGGTCCAAACGGAGAAGAAATCCTTCTTTTTTTCATAATTTGCCAAGGTTGTTTATAACCATCTTTCTTATGTTGGTTTAGGTCCAAATGGAGAAGACTATGCCTGCTATCAGTGTACGGTAAGCCTACTTTTTTTCAACCCTGAATGTGTTAACGAACTAGCTATCAGGCATGATTTTTGCTTCATTCCAATTGGCCTCAATTTATCAGGCTATCACTACGCCACAACACCAGCACTACTAAGTAGTCTATTATGGAACATCTTTAATTTCTGTTGTCTTTCTGAATTTTCATGCCAAACTTTTGCTAGAGCATGTCTTAACTAAACAGTAGTTGTTATGTATAAAGACCCAGCGGCTCTGTACATGTTTGTGAATTGACTCTGTGCTATAACTCAGTGTATTTTCCTGGGATCCTTTGTGATTATTGTCGTTATGTATTCGTGTTATTGTTGGGTCTTGACAAACAAAAATGTTATTTACATTGAAAAAAAAAAATCATACCAAGCTACATGAAAAGTAATGCCTCCCACGCGGATCCTCTCAAAACAGTAGCTACTCGAAGAAGAACCACCAGACATCTAGCATATATAGCTACGCGGATCCTCTCAAAATGTTATTCCTAAATGCTTGATTTTAACCCTCTGGTTTTGATTTTAACACTCGGCTACTGAAATATTAATCCTTCATGCAAGAAATTTGAATAAGATAACAGCTACCCAAGAAATGAATAATGGAAACTTACCTGGTGCAGTTGTTGTTGATCCGCACGTGAACGAAACAGTGAATACGAATCACGATTTCGGGAGTTAGGGCACACAGATGGGGGGGATATTTTACACGGGATTCTGTTTCGAGATGATGGGGGGTGGTGGAGCTTCGGGATGAAGGGGGGACGAAGACGAGCTTCGGGATGAAGACGTTTCGAGAATAGGGGAAGGAAGCTTTGGGACGAAGGGGGGGAACTAGACGAGTAAGTCGGGTCAGGGGGGTCAGGGGGGACCGGTTTACAACAAACCGGGTCTGCCACATCACCAGGTGTGTGGAGTGGGAGAACGACCGGCCTTAGAGTAGATTAATTCTTTCGTTTTGGGTTAGGAAGACTCCACTTATTACACGCCGTTTGTTTTCAGTTTCGACGCAACTGATTGTGGATGTTGAGATGATTTGACTTAAGATATATATTTAAATAGATAACATAAATTTAGATGAGTTTAATTTTTAAAAAATGTTTGGACCACTTAGAGGTAGTTTCAAGAATTCTTACCAATTGATTTTTTATTTATTTAATAGTTAAAGAAATGTTTTTTAACAAGTGTATTTTTTTTAAATATTTAAAGTGATTTAAAAAATACTTAAAAAACACACAAAATAAAAAAGTGCAAAATGCACTTATCGATAGAACTTTTAAGGCCACCTCTTGGTGGTCCTAGCAGTTCTTTTAATTTTTTTTATGAAAAGTTAAAAAAGTAGTGAATCTCATTAATAATTACTTTAGGATGTGTTGAGTTCACTTTAACAACCAAACATAACTAACCTCACGATTTGGCCACGTAAACAGAAGAAGAGACCGTTTATCCCAAGATTCATTGATTAGTCATGTCATCCTAGCTTGAAGCGGGTTCAAAAAATCAACCTATTCAATAGTGTCTTTACCCATGATAAACTAAAATTATTGTTGCCCCCGAATTTTGATATGATCAACATGTTTTTGTTCTTTATATATTTTTTTATGAATCCTTAAAGATATATGCTAGAGAAAAATCTATTAATTCATTTTATCTATTTTATTCATAAGCATTACTCATTTCCTATTATAAGATTTACGGACGATTATCACGTGATATGAGTATAAATGTTGCAAAAGTTAATAGAGTCCTTTCTTTTTTCTGAGGGTAAGGTGTTTTGTCCTTTCCTTTTAAAGGGTAAGACGGTGGTTAGGTCTTGTCTGTAATTCTCAAAGTTTCAGTACTCAAACAACCTAGTCGAACATGACAGATGAGTTGGAAAGATATGGGAAGGTTTTACACTTACATAGGAAGAACAGGAAACCGTAATATTCATTGATGAAGAAACAAGGAGAACATATTTAAAAAGTTAGAATTGTCTGATTATGCTTATGCTTATTCTAATGAAAAAATCTATAAACAAGGAGGCTTTCAAAGCCACGATGACAAAATTATGGAATCCAGAGGGATGGCTACTCTTTAAAGAGGTAGGGCACAACAATTTTTTAGTTGAATTTCAAAAATTGGTGGATATAGAAAGAGTCCTACACGGCAGACCATGGTCTTTTGACAAAAATCTAATTTGTATTCAACTATTTGATAGTAATACTCCTCCACAAGAGATGAAGTTTAATCATGAAATCTTTTGAGAATTGGCTCAACGGTGGGGGAGGTACTAACTGTCGATGTGGATGAAAATGGTCTTAGCTGGGGTAAATATCTTAGAATTAGAATAATTCTGGATATTACTGAACCTCTTGTCAGAGGTAAGATGATTAGAGTGGAAGGAAAGCAAAGGAGGATAGAATTCAAATATGAAAGGTTACATTTGTTTTGTTTTCATTGTGGGGCAATTAAGCATATTGACATGAATTGTGATGTAGAGAAGGCAAGAAAAAACACAAATGGGTTTGGTAGCATCTCTCAGTATGGTCAATGGTTGAGGGCATCCCCTTCAAGTACAAATGGACAGGGGGATAGAAGGTATGGGGTCCTTGGGGTAGTCCAAGACCAATCAATTCAAAAACTAGGTATGGTAGAACAGAATAAAGCAGATGACATCTTGCTTGTAGAAGAACTTGTGATTAATTTTATTTCATCATAGCCAAGCTGTTCAAACAAGGGAAAATGTGTTTTACAATTGGAACATCACAACAACTATGTTGAAATTGAGGTGAACAAGTCAGTTGATCTAACATAGGAAAAAACATTTCATCAAGCAAAGGGGGTTATGACAAGGGCACAAAGCAGTTCAATAACAAATTCTTCTGATACCCCTATTAATCTGTCAAATTCAGTTACAAAACCTATGGAAATGACAAAAGGTGAGGAAGTTAGGAAAAAACAGATTGGCTGGAAAAATAGAGCAAGACAGGCTAATATAAACATAACAACTGAAATGCAGATGGAAACAACTGATGGAAGTGAAACAAGTAGTAAAAGAAGAGATAACACATAACTTGACAGCAGTAATCAACAAACTCATTTCAAGAAACCACGGGATATGCTCATACCTGTAAGGAGATTAACTCAGGAGGAAAAGGTGGAGGCAGCCCCGCCATCATCAATGAAATGCATGGAACTATCCAGGGCTTGGGAATTCTCGTACAGTTCAAGAGCTTCACTGCTTAGTGAATGAAAAGTGCCTAAACATCCTTTTTCTTATTGAAACAAAAAGCAAGAGAGAGGATGAAAAAAATTAGGAACAAACTTGGGTTTGATAGGAGTTTCATTATTGACAGTAGATGACTCAGTGGAGGAATTGCTCTTATGTGGAATTCTCTTATTTCTGTAGAATTGGAATCCTATACAAACTCACATATATCTGTCAAAGTTATAGAGCATCAAAATGGGAAGAAATGGTATCTATTTGGATTTTATGGAAATCTTTGTACAACACTTAGGGAAGGGAGTTGGCAATTGCTAAGAAAGTTGAAAATATGTGACAATAAACCATGTATTTGCATGAGTGATTTTACTGAAATTCTTCAACAACGTGAGAAGGGGGGGTGTTTACGTTTCACGTGGGCTTGCTATTATGATGGGCTTAAGTTTTGTGTTGGACATGATTTAACTTTTATAGAAATTATTTAAAGTTGGGTTGAGCCTAACATTTTAATTTGGGTTTAGTTGTACTTGAATAAATATGTTAGTCAAAAAATTTATTTTAGAATATTTAAGGAACTTAAAATATATTCCCTCCTAAGTTATAATTTGAAAGTTAAGATATGATATTATTATGTATAACTAAATATTTATTAAATTAAATTTCCTAGTGTCAAATTAAATAAATAGAATATTATAAGACGACTTTTAAAAACTTTAGTGACTTTTAGTACTTCGTATAGGTGACGAGTTACAAAGAGAAAATTTAAAAGTAGTACTACGAAGTAAGTAGGTTGATCATAAATTAAGATTGACATATGTTAGTTAGTTACATTATAATTAATTAAATCCAATTATTTGGAAGCCAATATTTATGTACCACACATGTTATGATATTTGCAAGCACGTCATTTATCATAATTCATGATCATGTTTCATTCCCTATATTATAGTTATATATGTATTATGCATCTCACGCATCCCACGTTGCATAATACACATAAGTTTTTATAAGGTCAAGTGTAAGATAAATATTAGATTAAGCAGATGGCTATTTAGATGCATGGTACCAATGCAGTCAGGGTGGATGTGCAAGCCATAGACTCAAGCGTGATCCACCATAGTATTTTATCAGATCAGATCAACGGTTCCCCTTATGGCCACAAGATGTGGAACCAGTATACAACCTTGCACACAGGGTTAAGTGTGTTGGCCAGTTAGACAAGTTAGTTAATCCAAATAAGTCAGATAATTCAAATCAGTCAGATCAGTCAATATACCAAAAATATTTTCAGGTCATGCATGTCATTAACATATTTATGAACAGTCATGATTTTAATTCTCAACATGAAATATTTTCTGCAAAATATTTTGTCAAGTATGTTTACTTTATGATGAGTTTCTTACTGAGTAATCGACACATTTTAGTTTATTTTATGTTTTTAACCACCCAGATAAGGATGATAAAAACGAGCAAATGGGCTAGGCTTAAATGGAGCAGTACGATTTAATTCTAGGCTTTTTAGTTAATTTTATGTCAGATATGTTTCAATTCAGACTTCGGTTATATTTTCCTAAAATATTTTTTAATTAATAATTATTTTTATGAACTAAATATTTATTTTATTAAAACATGAGATCTCTTGCTTATTATTATTTATGAAAATACGTGGCATCCCTAGTCTGCTAGAAGGGAGTGTTACAGAAAAGGTAAAGGTTTGAGTGGCGAGTGGGGAATTAATTTCAAGTGAAGGGAAATGTGATAGGGTGAAGGTGTGACATGGTACTGAGAATACAATGGTTGAGAGAATTCAGCCCAATTCTTTAGAATTTTGAGAAACCAACCATGAGCTTTGATTACAAGGGACAAACAGTGGCTTTAAAGGGACTAGCAGAATCTAAATTGATTGAAGAGGGCTCTTTGAATAAATGTAACAAGTTGGAAAAAAAATGAGGTGGTTTTACAAATGGTTGAAGAAGGGGGCAGTGAGCAAAATAACAACCAAATTGCATTAGCTATAGTTCAAGCCCTATTAGAAGATTATGTTGATGTATTTGCTGAACCCAAGCGGTCACCCCCACCTATATCTCCTGATCATGCCATTACCCTTAACCTAAACACAAAACCCATCTCGATAAGCCCCTATTGATATCTCTATTTTTAGAAAGATGAAATAGAGAGGGTAGTGAATGAGCTGCTGCACAATGGGGTTATACAACCCAGCCAAAGCCCATATTCTGCTCTGATATTATTGGTAAAGAAGGCTGATGGCATGTGGAGATTGTGGGCCACTTAAGCATAGCTATATCAACACTAAGGCTGCACTAGCTCTATGCAAAAAAGTCTAAGTGCAGACTCAGTTGTCGGAAAATCACATACTTGAGCCTCTTGATTTTAGCCCAAGGAGTTAAGGCCAACCCAGAAAAGTTGAAGGCTATGAAGGAATGGGCTCAACCTAACTCACTTAAAGCCTTAAGAGATTTTTTGGGGTTGCCTGACTATTACGGGTCGTGTTAGGGTTGGGTCGTGTCGTATCGTATCGTGTCAATCCGTTATCTTAATGAGTCGTGTTAGAGTTTGAGATTTTGACACGAAATCCTTAATAGGTCGTATTCAGGTTGACTTATTAAGTATAATGTACATGTCTTGACACGACACAAATATGACCCGTTAACAAGATTTGACACCCCTACTTTAATGTGTTTAGGTCCACTTTAATGAGATGCAATAGCTAGACACGTAATAGGCTTTATTCTAATTCCTTTATGTTGCTTATTTAAGAGTTGGCCCACGAGGCCCAGTAGTGAAGAAGAATTTCGTTAGGGAATTATGACATGCATATAGCTGTAGTGGAGCGTACATTGTTTTTCATACAAAAATGTCATAATCTTTTCCCTTACTTTTTTCTTCTTCCTTCTACTATTCTTGGATGTTTCCTCGCTCTCGAAGGAAGATCTTTCATTATAATTTTCTATTATTTCATACAAATCACAAGGGTGTGTTACAACATCCAAGTTTAATTCACTATGGAAAATTCAGCATGTTAAGAGGGAATTGAATGGTGTTGCCCATCGACTTGCTCAATTAGTAGTGACTTTAGAACATGAATTTTTAGATATTAATTGTGCTGTTGAATGTATTGAATCTCTTGTATTGGCTGAATGCCATATTTCAGTTCAATAAAATTGACTACTATGTTGATTTAAAACAAAAAAAAAAAAAGTTTAACTCACTACAACAAATATTGTCTTTTCCCACAAATTTGTTTTTCCAAGATATACTATCGTGTCAAATACTTAGTTGATAACACGAAAACCGTCCGTGGGAAAAAAATATTGGTATTTTGCCATGAGATCACGTTCGACGAGCAAAATTTTGTGAGAAAAAACTTTTGCGGTGACTATTTCTCGCTGCATATAAACTTACTGACAAACCTTTTTTAATTCAGATTATTAGTCTTTGCGGCGACATTATCAGCTTTTGCGGTGATAAAACATTGCCGCCGCAAATACTAATAAAATTAAAACCCTTCTTCCTTTCTTCCCCCCAACCCCGCATACTCTCTCTCTCTCTCTCTCTCTCTCTCTCTCTCTCTCTCTCTCTCTCTCTCTCTCTCTCTCTCTCTCTCTCTCTCTCTCTCTCTCTCTCTCTCTCTCTCTCTCTCTCTCTCTCTCTCTCTCTCTCTCTCTCTCTCTCTCTCTCCCTGCGACTGTCGAGCCTCTCCCCCTGCTGGGTCATCGCGAACGTCTCTCCTTGTCGTCAAGCCACCGTGGGTCTTCCCCTTCAGCCCCTCGTGCTCTCGCCGATTCTCTCTCTCTCTCTCTCTCTCTGATCCCAGCAAATCCGTGCACCTCCGCCATCTCCAGCCATGGCCATCGCCACCCTCAGCAGCCTACGGCTCCGCCAGTCACCATTTTACAAGTTTTTCTTGTGAATATTAGCACAATTTTACATGTTTTTTTTTAAATTATTATAAGCGTGAATTTGGATCTCCAAGGTTCAGATATATTTATTTTAGCCTATATTAAACCATTTGTTATGATTATTTTTGGCTCAGTCTCATTTTTTTATTTAATATTTTTTTTTTCTGAAATCTCTTAGCATTTGCCGTGAATACAACTCGTGGAAAATACACTTTTTTTTGCCGGAAGTGATTATTTCCCACTATAAGATTTCTCCGTAAATAGGTATTTCCGACGAAATATTTTGTGGAAAATATTTTATCGGAAATAATTTTTTCCCGCGAAGACAACTTTTTTCACGAAGAATATATGTTATAGGTAAACACTTTTTGCCACAACCTCTTCCTATGGAGAATAATATTATTTCTCACCACATCATACCAGATGAGACCTTATTTGCCACGAAGAAAAAATGTTTTAACCACCATAGTAGTTCATGGGAAAAAAAAAGTTTTTCCCATATACTTGTGGTTTGGTAGAAAAAGACTCTTTATTCACCAATTATATGCCACGAGTTTCGCACGGAATTACAAATTGGTGGCAAAAAATGTTTTCCCACTATGGATATACTTTTTCCTATGACAGTCACTCCTAGGAAAAAACAATATTTGTTGTAGATATTTTATAATTAATTCTTCATAATTAGTCGAACCAAGGAATGCAATTGATGAAGATCATTGAAAACGTTCAAGCGATCAAATAACATTTGAATCCACTTCAAGCACGTGTAAATTAAACATACATCACTTAAACATTAATTATAATATGTTCGAATGTTAATTATAACACATTCATATACAATTTAAATAGGTTCAAACTTAATATACGCCATTCCAACGTTAAATGGTAATATGTTTGGATGCAAAAATAACTTTCAAATACAATTCGGTGTCATTCCAACAATATTAATTTGAATAAATTCAAACGATGAATTCATTCCTGCAAACTAACACATGACATCAAGTCCATTGAAATTTGCATTTGGACGTAAAAATAATGTTTCATCACATTAATTTAATTACATTCGAATTAAATAGATCAACTTCAGTCAAATACTATGGTAAAACAATAGAATGGTAATGGTAATAAGTTAATTAATTACTCTTTGACAATTCTAATTTAAAGCAAAACAGTACCTACGAGAATTATTTTGGTGATGGAAAAAGTACTACTATATATAAAAAGTATTATTTGAAGAGAAATGTTATAATTACAAAGAGATTTTACAAAAATAAGTTAACAAACTGATATGACTTTACGTGATATGTTAGATTTACTTTATAATAAAAATAACAATATTATAATTTAATGTACGTACCACATCAAACCACGTCCTATATATGAGTTTACTTTATAAAGTTCTTTTGTGGACAAAGGATTTCTCCTATTTGATCATGTGGTTTGAACACCAGACAATTTTTGTTAACTTTTTGTGATCGTGCTCAGAGAAAAGGAGTTTTTAGTATAAAAAATCAAAATAGTTGTAGCGTGGATCACTGGAGTCAAACCGAAATATTCCCCCATGACATTAATTAGCTAGTAATTATTTGTATCTTATATATATATATAGTAAAAATGGATTTGAATATTTGAGGGAAAGTACTTGAAATAATTATCATGTTGCAGTACTGAGCTAGGCCTGATATCTTCAAGCATGCAGGTAGTAGCTAGGGACCCGTCTTCGGATAATAATAAAGCGTAATTCGGAGCAAAATCCATATATTGACACCTTTTAGGTTATTTTACTGGAAATGATACTACTCCATAGATTTATATATTGTGTAAGCTGTGTACGAAGTTCATGGTAATTAATTAACATTTTGATCAACGGTTAATTAAAAGAGCACATAATATTATATATATATAAATATATATTTATGACTTTGCATGAGCCATGCATGCAGCTAAATGCAGGCCAGATGCCACCCGATCAAAGTTCGATAAGAAGTAGTACTACTTGATATAATTAATTAATTTCCTATTTAATCCTGGATTAATATATAGTTGACAAAGATAATTAATAGAGCTTTTCATACTTTTAACAAGAAGAACTGAGTTTCTCCAAGACATGCTCTTTAATTCACTGCTCTGATCTGAGGACACAGATTGATCTTCGAATGGTTAGCTTTGCCTGCATTAACTGCCGTAGTACGTGAATATATAGCCATAAATGGATATTGCAGCAGGTGGCCACTTTCATGCTGATCGGAAACCCTAGCTACTAGCTATATAGCTAGTGTTCTGATTGCTGTATTTTCTGTGTACATAGAAGCATTCAAGTCATGCACCCAATATATATATATATATATATATATATATATATATATATATATATATATATATATATGCATGCTTACCAGAAAAAAAAGAATAAAAATTAGAAAAGAAAAAACAAGTGTTGATCATCACGCGGCTTTGTTATCATCATTTACATCGTGTAAAGACTAGAAGATGATGAGTAAGAAAGACCCGAGTGAATGCCAAGTGTTTCCATTTTCCTCGCTCTTCTAACAGCTTCCAAAGAAAGAGGGCATGCTTTGAGTTGCCGTTCTGATACGTGCATGGATATTAGGGGCAATTAATGCTGAGCCTGGCCTACTGCAAGGAAGCCAACTGGGCATAACATATAGCAATTTACTGTGCGTTTGTTAAGGGAAAAGCGGCTGCTACATGGCTTTGCCTTCCATTTCGGCTTTTCTGATCCTAAGAATCTGATGATTTCCAGATCCCGCCGGCACGTACATATATATACATACATGCTTCCCGTTTTATTTCTCATTAATTGTGACAACTCCCGAAGCTAGCGATCCCCTATATATATACAGTTCTCTTCTTCCTAGCTAGCTAGAACACCCAGCTTGATCACGATGATCGATGGCGTACTGGTCATCCTATAAGTCAAATAATTAAACGGATGAGATCCCCTGCCCCATGTGGTGATTGATCAACAAATGTTCGTGAAGAAAGGGTCTTCGGTTAATTACCAAAAACGTTACACATGGCAATGTGAATACTCATCCCAAAAACTAACTCCATTCACAGCCAAAGATAGGCACTGACGTGACCACAAAAACCTCGCCTGCCCTTGGAATTAGGAAATGGTCACGGCCACTTGTTAGCTCTTCGATATGCTTGTTTCCTTACACACTCCCTAATCCCATGTATTAATACTCTTCACATTGACTTTTGCTTAATTCTCCTTAACGCATATACACAAAGTGGAGAAGTAAATTAATTAAGCGTAATGACATTAGTGAGAGAGAGAAGGCATCGACATGCATTAAGGCTATCCTTACCACCACCAAATTCAGCAGCTGAGTTCCGACGCCAGACTCGTGACTTTCCGACGTTCTTGCCAAACCCTTCATGTTGGCCTGACTCCTCGGGCATAAAAAACCTATTTGATCTTGAGAAAATGGCCGTTCTTGGACATGGCAGTAGTGGCACGGTCTATAAAGTTTTTAACAAGAAAACCAAATCGATTTTTGCGTTGAAAGTGCTTCAGGTCGACCAAAATGTTGTTAGCATTCACCGACAAACTGCACGCGAGGCCGAGATCCTCAAACGAGTTGACTCTCAATATATAGTAAGGTGTCATGGAGTTTTTGATAATGGTTTCACAGAAACTAATGGTGGTGGAGGTGGTCTTTGCTTTGTCATGGAGTACATGGAAGGAGGCTCACTACAAGATGTGTTGCGAGCACATTGGAGACTACCGGAGCATGTAATCTCCGGCGTGGCCAGGCGTGTCCTGGAAGGATTGCACTATTTGCATGGCATGCAGATAGTGCATAGGGACATAAAGCCATCAAATCTACTTGTGAATGATATGGGAGAGGTAAAGATAGCAGACTTTGGGGTTAGCCATGTCGTGGCGGGGACGCGAGAGACATTGGACTCAAACATGGGGACATTCGCATACATGAGTCCAGAAAGATTTGACCCAGAGAGGTGGGGTGGTGATAATGCAGACGGGTTTGCCGGGGACGTGTGGTCACTTGGGGTGGTGGTGCTGGAATGCTATGTTGGTCATTTTCCATTAATTTCTGCAAAGCAACAACTAGATTGGGCATCATTAATGTGTGCAATTTGCTTCGAGGAGAGGCCGGAGATGCCCGAGACGGCCTCACCAGAGTTTCGAAGCTTTGTTCAGAGGTGTCTAGAGAAGGACTGGAGGAACAGAGGGACAGTGACTGAGCTTCTTGGCCATCCTTTTGTGAAGAAACGTACTTAATCAATTCTATGGAGATGGCTGGTTAATTGATTGATTACCAGAAATTGTTAGCTTCTGTTTTCTTTTCATTTTCACCTCACACTAGAAGATTTTATTTATCAGATTTTATGATAATTCTTTTAAATAATCTTACTTAATTTCTGTTTGCATGCTAAAATATGCTAAACAGAAATCTTGTATATAACTCATGTTGCTATAGCATTTTTTGGATGAAAACTGGACCTTGAAAATATGCTAATTAAAATAATTGTTAATGCATAGTACTGCATGCATGCGTTTGATTACGGAAAACATAAATCTTGTTTAAACAGCTTCAAAAATATAGCATTTTTTCAAAAATGCACGCGTCCAGCCCTTATAAGTTGATCTTTCGGTATATATTTTTATTTTGATCAAATACTTCAGCCACAAAGAAATTACACAAAACTAAACTTATAAATTAGTGAAATCATGATATATTTGACATTATACGTCAAATTGTAAAGTTACTTTTATCATAAAATAGATCTAATGAATCACATGAAATCATGTTAATTGATGAATAGTTTATTTTTATATAATCACTACTTTATGTGTCTGTACCACTTATCTTTTGATCTATTTAGATTTTTCTTCCTGCATTATGTGTAAGATTTTAGTGATAATCTTATAATTAACTAATTAATAGATAGAGGAACCTAAACCAAGAAAATCCATCACGTAACGTACGTATCAAATGAGGTTAGGATAAGAGCTAGGTCGTTGATCAGTTCATTCGTTAGTTATCTCAAATAACAAAACTCTAACAGACCTGAACAACTGTGTGGTCGGATGGGCTTACTAGTCCCTCCCGATGCTAGCTACCACATGGAGTTGTGTTGAAGAAAAAACAAATCAATCTATAATTTTTTTTAAAACTTCTCATATGCATGCAATCTTAATTTAATACGTTTGTACGTATATTACACAATTAAATACATGTTTTGTTGTGATTATTTTAATTTAGAGAAATGCCTTAGTCACATATCTCAGAAAAGTAAATTTATAAACTGATATAACTTGATCTGATACGTTAGATTGTAAAATTACTTCTATGCATGCAAAGAAGATTAATATATGTATCATATATATGAAGTGCATGTTTGAGATTGTGGTGGGAAATATAACTTATAGGTTTAGGGCTTATAGTTTATAACATAAGTACTAAGGTAGTTTATAAAAAAGTGATTTTTGAGGTAGAAATTAATGACGATTACTTGAATTTTTAAAGATTATGACTATATCTTTAAAAGTTTGAAAGTTATAATTATCTTAAAGTTGTATGGGTATTTTCGTCCATTGACAGTCTTTTTAAAATTTAAAATATATTCCATATTATTCGGAAAAGTACGTTTGAAAAAAAACATCAAAATAATTTTTTTCCTCAAATGTACTTTTTAGCTTATTTGGGATTAAAAATGCTTTAATATGTAACACCCAAACAACCTAATTTTTTTTTTTATTAAAGAGCTCTTAAGGCTATTTAAGCACTTTTTAAGACTCCTACCGCAACCCTAAACAGGCCCAAAGTCATATCAATTTGTAAGTATACTTTTTGTGTGATCTCTTTATAGTTGTAACACTCCTCCTTAATTTATAGTCTATACGTATTCTCTATCGGTACTTTTATCGATTTGGTCTCTTGACTTCTTCATTTCCTTTGTTATTATAAAGAAAGCAAACACCTCTAAAAATTAGAACTCGCGACTTACATGTCTTGTTTGCTATTATTAATATGGGAGAACATATTGGCAACTCAACCTTTAATCAAAAGCAAAACAACAGTACCTTTAAAATATAGTTGTAATGACCTGACCAATAATTCTAAGGTCGATATATTAATAATTTTTATTGGGCCTAAATACTATTTAATGGGCCATATTGGATAAGGCCACGAGCGATAAATTATTGAGATTGATTAGGAGTTTTAATTAGACTCAATAACTACGTTAAATCTCATTTATTATTTATTGAATAAGTTAGACTCATTTTAGAATTTAAATATTGGTCATTAGAAATTTATTTCAATTTAAAATCATCACTGATTGAAGTCTCCTACGCAGTCTCAGTCACTTCCAATCCTACATTGAATAAACTATTAGATCATGTTTTTAAATTCAAACTCTCTTCTTGAATGATCATGACCGAGTCCAACTCAAACTCGAACTCGTCAGCATCCTATTCCAACAGGGATACAACTCTACAAGTCATCTTTACATTAAAACTCTTTAAACCGAGTCCAACTCAAACTGGTTGTCATCCTCTCCCAAATCTCTCTATAAATATCTTCATTCTGTGTGTTATTTGGAAAAAAAAAATCATAAACCTCCTAGTCCAGCACCGTGATCGATTTTGTGTAAAAAATTTTAGGAAACAACACTATAAGGTAAGTAGTTTGATCATAAATTAGGATTTACATACGTTAGCTAGTTATATATATTACTATTAAAGCTAGTTCTTTCGAAGCCAGTGTTTACGTATCATGCATGTCGTGATATTTGCAAACACGTTATTCATCATATTTAATTCTGCATATTATAGTTATGTATGTATTATGCATATCACATTGCATAAGACACTTAAGCTTTCATAAGATCAAGTGTGAGATAAACTCATAATAGTTAATCAGATGGTCATTCAAATGCATGATATCAATGCAGTTTCAGGGTAGGCGTGCAAGTCACGGACTCAAGCGTGGTCCACCGTGGTATGCCAAAGTACTGCACAATCGGCCTCCTTTGCTGCTGCAGGGGAAGTTAGTGTACAACCTTGCACACTAGGTTAAGTGTATTGGCCAATCAGATAAGTTAGTTCAGTCAACTAAATTAGATCAGTCAGTTAATTCAAATAAATCAGTCTTACATAGCATAAGCATCAATATGATCAATCATGATTTTAAGTTCTTAGCATGAAATATTTTATGAAAAATTTTATGTTAAGTATGTTTACATTATGATTAATTTCTTACTGAGTCATCGACTCATTTTTGTATGTTTTTATATTTCTAAACCATCCTAGGTCAAGATAATTATAACGATAGAGCTGCAGGACGAGACTTAGTCTAGGGAGGCATGACAGTGGTCTAGATTCATATACAGAGATTTTAAATTATGATTTTTATAGCACGGGCTTTGAGAAATTTTAATAAGTGCTTCCGCGCACTCTCTTTTATGATTTCAATATTTTAATAAAGAATTATTTTATTTATAAAATCTTTGTACCGGGCGCTTCCTTTAGGATAAAAGAAAATATTTTTAAGTCAAGATTCTGTAGTAGCACTCCGGTTCCTGAGAATTTTTAAAAGTGATTTTATTATTAACTGTGGGGAGTAGAGTGTTATAGTAGTACTTGTCTAGAAGAATGTATATATATTGGCAACATTATTGTATCAAAGAGCATGGATTACACATGATTGTTAGGTGTGGTGGTGGTGGTGGTGGGTGATGAGGGCACAAAATGCAAATCTATGAAGTTGGCTTCGCTAGATGGGATGGATGACACGTGGTGCAAGCTACACACACTCAATGATGTGTGACCCTCACATGTCAATAGAGAGGGTCAAAATGATGTGTCTAGTGGAAAAAATGGCAAAGTATCAAGATCTGACGCACGTGACACACCAATATGGCAAAGTATCAAAATATGGCGCATGTGACTTCCAAAGGTCACCTATTGTTTAAATCAGCAAAAATTAAATTTTTTTTTTTAAAAGGAAAAAACTAAGAAAAAATGAAGATGGAGACAAAAGAGATTGGTGGTGGGGAGGGATTTCTCACTGAAGTTCCAGCACAAAAATAACTTCACAATGGAGAAAAGAGACCTCACTATGGATGAGGAGGAATAAATAGAAAGAATAAATATAGATAGAAACCACTATTGAGAGCATCCATTTTGCACACATGATGTGGCATCATCTGGACCACACATCTCCCCAAGTGAGTGTTGGGAACAATCAACTAGAAGCAGCCACGCAGTGAGTGCAAAGTGTGCACTGCTATAGTGGCTTCTTTCTAGCATTACTCAAATAGAAATTCATAAAGGAAGGAAAAGGAGAACCATTTGCCCAAAAAAAAGAAAAAGAAACAGAGAAATGGTTTTGATCATTCTTTGAAGGGAAGGGACATAGGGAGAGGAAATGTGTTGGAATGATGGCTTGATTTCTTGTTTAAAACATCATTCCAAAGACTTGGCTTAACTGTGGCTCGACCTTGGCTCGAGTGAACTTCAGGCAGATTGTTTGCTCGATAGTCCACTCAAGTGAACTTCAGATAAATTGTTTGTTCGACACTGGCTCAACACAGACAGATTGTTCTCTTTTTAGGTCTTCTCATGCCACCCACAATATATATGTTATGTTATAACATTTTTAAGTGTGAGAGACGTGAGAGCTGCGGCGATAACAAAGAGAAAAGAGAGATAACTCCTTTTGTGAGATTTGAGAGCTCATTTGGTGTATTGGGGCTTTGTGATTGATTAATGATTTGTGATTTCTCTCTTATACTCCATCTTTGTGATAGTGAATTCCTTGAGATCGACTCTGCCAATGGACGTAGGCTATTGTTCAAGTCAAACCACTTAAATCTTAGTGTTCTTTGTGTGATCGTTGAATATTTGTTATTTGCTTCCGCTAATCTATTCCACAGTTATCTCTAGATATCCAATTTATCCTAAAAAACTGGTATTAGAACACTAGGCTCTGTGGAAGATCTTGAGAGATGGCTATGGAAAAGTTTGAAGTAGAGAAGCTTAATAGTCATAATATCTTCAGCTTATGGCACATCAAGATGAAGGCTCTATTATGACAACAATCCTTGGCAAAGGTCTTGGATGAGATGGTGCCAGATGAATCTCCTACACCGACAAAGGAAGATGAAGAGAAAGCACATAGTGTTATTCTATTGTCTCTCTCCGATGGAGTATTGCTAAAGGTCGCTAATGAAGAGATCATTGCCAGTCTTTGGAAGAAACTTGAGAGTCTGTACACGAAGAAGTTGCTCACCAAACGGTTGTATATGAAGCAACTGTTATACACTCTCAAAATGAAGGAAGGTACTCCTATTTTCAAACATCTAGATGAATTTAATAAAATCATTATGGATCTAAGGAATATTGATATTAAGCTTGAAGAATAAGATCAACTCTTAATTTTTTTGTGTTCGTTGCCTATGTTATTTGATAATTTTGTGAACTCAATCTTATATGGTAGAGATACCATCTTCTTGGCATATGTTAAATTTGCTTTGAATTCTAAGGAGTTGAAAACAAAATTGAGTGTGAAAGGCACAGATGATCAAGCCGAGGGCTTGTTTGTTAAAGGTTCATTTTGTGGTAGATTCGGAGAAAGAAGTTCATAAAAGAGTAGGGGTAATTCCAGTGGCAGCTCAAAAATTAACAAGAAAATTTTTAAATATGACTACTGTCATATTTTTTATCATTACAAGAAAGAGTGTCACAGATTGAAGAATAAGGAGGAAGGTACAAGTTTCTCCAATGTTGTTAGCGTTGAAGAACAGTCTAACAACTCTGATGTTGTCCTAGCAATCAGCGAATCTAGCAGTCGTTTTGGTGACAAGTAGGTTATGGACTCAACTTGCACATCCCATATGTGTCCCAAAAGCGATTGGTTCACTACCTACAAATCAATCAATGGTGATTTCATTTTGGTTGGGAATGATATGGCTTGTGAGATTATTGGGATTGATTCAATTAAGATTAAGATGTATAATGGTTCCATTAGAACTTTGTCTAATGTTTGGCATATTCCATCTTTGAATAAAAATCTTATATCTTTGGACACTCTTGACTATTTTGATTAGGGCTGTAAATAAACCAGTATGTTCGATAATCCATTCGGTACTCGTTCGATTAAACTCAAATCGAACTCGACTCGTGCAAAAAAAAACTCATTCGTGAAAGTAGATACCTACTCGATTTGTAAATAACACATACCTGACAAAACTCGACTAGACTCGGCTAAGACTCGTTAAGGCCCGCTCGTTTATACTCGATTCAACTCGCTAGCTCGACTTAATCAAAACTCATTCATATATTGATAAATATATACATACACCTATGTATATATCCATATATATATATGTATTAGCTAATAATATAAACATACCACTTTTATAATTAAATATATAATATGTAATCTAATTACTTATGTCTTTATAGTGAATATACTTCATAGGTATATTTTATAATTTGTATAATAATTAGTCGATAAAATTTAATAATTTCATCTACTAGTATGTGGGAACCATATATGAAATAGATATATGCTATCATATTAAGTGTATGTATGAATCATATATGTAGGCATATAATATATTATTATTTTGGATAAATATCAACTAGTTAAATATTAATTATTTATAAATTTTTTAAAATTTTATAATTCAATAGATGTTCTACTTGTTAGTTGTATAAATTTAATATTAGATCTTTTATTTTTGTATTTATTTAATTTATTAATTATTAAATCTTTTTCAAAAAAATAAAAAAAATAAACAATTCGAGCTCGACTCGAACTCGAGCTCGTCCCGACTCGAACTCGTTTGTGGGACGAGCTCAAGTTCGAGCTTGAGTTGAGTGTTAGCTTATCGAGTTGAGGTCGAACAAAGAATAAAAGAAAATCTCGAGTTCAGGCTCGAGCTCAAGCTCCAGTATTTTGAGTCGAGCCGAGCTCGGCAAGCCAAAAATCGGCTCGGCTCAGCTTGATTACAGCCCTAATTTTGATTATCAGTATACAACTGAAGGTAGGGTCATTCGAGTCTACAAGGGCTCTTCGGTTGTAATGAAGAGAAATAAGACTGATGGTTTGTATTTTCTTCATAGAAGTACAATGATTGGTATAGCTGCGATATCGACTTCAGACTTGGACATCACTCGAATGTGAGTGAGAAGTCTGTGGTTATCTTGAGTAAGCAAGTATACTAACTTCGAGGTCCATCTTTTGTTATCCATCTAGAGGTGGCGTTCAATATTTACTCATGTTCGTTGATGACCATTTGAGAAAAAGTCGGGGTTTATTTTTCTAAAGTCTTGGAGTGACATGTTTGATAATCTTCAAATATTGGAAGGCTTTGATTGAAAATCCGACAGGCAAGAAGGTAAAGCTACTTTGTACTGACATTTGGGATGTAATTTGATATTGTTAGGTACCGTATAGTTGGATCACTCCATAACAAAATGGAGTAGCTAGGCGGATGTATGCTTTTGGAATGCCAGGCTTGTATAAAGATTGGGTGAAGCAGTTAACACAGCTTACTATTGGGTGAACCTTTTTTCTTTCCACAGCTTTTGAGTTATTGTTTCTACTAGAGATGAGAGAAAGGTTATGGCAAGAAAGTGGAGTTGATGGGAGAGCTTCACAAAAGGACTGCAGGTGGCATTTTAGATCATGCTATTGGAAATGAGCATGATTCTGATTTTGACATTGACCCACAGTGAGAGCAAGTCTACATTTTCGTCTGGTAGATAAAGCAGGCAATTTGACTACTTTCAAGATATGTTCATGCAGACTTTGTGGTGTACTTAATTTGGTAGAGAATATTGGTTATTAGCCTTTTGCGCATGTGCATTCAAAAGTCGTCGTTCAAGTAAACAATTTGTATAGTGGTGCGTTACTTTTGTGTGAAGAGGTTGAATCTCTTCATTAGGACCAAGCTTGTGATTTGATCAAATTGTCTATGGAGATGAAGACTTTTGGGTGGAAATGGATCTTCAAGAGATAGGAGTTGTGCATCTCGTTTGGGATTTGTGGAGGAGTTTTTTTTTTTTTCTTTGGTGGGCATTTTTAATGTCTTTGTTGTCGAATGGTGAAATTCGATTTGGTGAAATTCATTTTGTTCAACCTTGACAAAATTCAAGTCGAGGTAGAAATTTTTTGGAATGGTGGCTTGATTTCCTATTGAAAACGTCATTCCAGAGACTTGGCTCCACTGTGGTTCAACCGAATTTCAGACAGATTGTTCGTTCAACAATCGCTTTAGCGAAATTTAGACAGATTATTCGATCGACATTGGCTCAACACTCCGCTTAAGCGAATGTTCAAAAAACCTAATTTTTAGGTCTTCTCACGCCGCCCACAATATATATGTTATGTTATAACATTTGTAAGTGTGAGAGACGTGAGAGCTACGACCAAACAAAGAGAAAAGAGATAATTCTTTTTGTGAGATTTGAGAGCTTATTGGGTGTATTTGAGCTTTGGGATTGAGGAGTGATTTGTGATTTCTCTCTTGTACTCTATCTTTATGATAGTGAATTCCTTGATATCGATTCCGCCAGTGGACTTAGACTATTCTTCAAGCCGAATCACTTAAATCTTGCTGTTTTTTGTGTGATTGTCAAATATTTTGTGTGATTGTCAAAATGGTCTCTAGATATCCAGTTAATCCTAACAAAATGCTTATAAAGTTGTATGCAGAAACCAAGGCAATGTGTTTAGAACTGACCGTTCTATGCTTCCTTCCGTTGATAAGCTTGAGACTCATGCGTGAAGGTAGAAGAGATGAAATTTATGTATGGGAAATAAACATTCTTTTGAAACATTTTTCTGCTTTCAACGAGTCCTGTCTATCATGGAAAATAAACAAGAAAAGAAAAACAACAAAATCGAGCTCCAACCACATTACTAAGTAGATCCTAGTTTACTCGTGAAATAAAACCCATGGCCCGTTTTAGACCAATCAATATCTCCATCTCAAGGTCCGATTTGATGCTGCCGAAGTGCCAAACGCTAGAAACATAAATGTGAGTGTGGATGAGAGAGAGAGAGAGAGCACAACAATTAGAAAATAAGAATCCGTCTTATAAGCCAACGTTACAATTTATCAAACATACACAAGTCTGCTCAAGCACACAGCCACACATAGTAGGTCAACACCCATAGAAACCTTTCACTCGGCCTAACTCTACATTACATAGTATGTTCTGTAGCTATCACTTGAAAATTTATGGTGCTACCAACATCCAATATTAGTTGACAAGGGAAGATGTCCAACATTCAATATATTTGCTCATTTCTCAAATTTCATGAAAATAGACAGGGGAAGATGTTCAACAACTCTGCATAAAAGAAAAATGATTATGGGGATCAGAAACTTAAAGCCCTTCCATGAATATATGTTGCTCGAGGTGAATTTCACCACTTGACCAGCTTTAATTAATTTGAAAAGGTTAAATGAGTGCCAGGAAGAGAGAGAGAGAGAGAAAGAAGGAGAAGCACAACCTCTTAATTGTTCACGTGGACTGTGCTTCTGTTCTAAGAATTCTGAACTATTTTGGTGGAGCCAAATTCAAACTCTTTGAAATTTCTGTCTGCTTGTGAAAAAAACCACCTGATCCAAAGTTTACAATGAAAAACAAATACCAAACTCACGTGACTAGTGTTGTGATAAAAGGGTGATAGAATGAGAAGTATGAAGGCAACTTCAAACCAAACCAGGCTATCAAAACCGCAAACAGTACTAAGCAATCAGTTCTAGATTATAATACATGTTTCAAGAAAATAGAAAATTAGATAAAATATGAAAAATATTGTCAAGGCCATGCAAATGAGCAAGACTGTAAAGGATATGCCATCAAGCATTCCCTTTGGTAAATTGATCTTCTATACAGGCTTTCATAAACTAATTGATTACGTCCCTGTTCGTGCAGCACATGTAGATCCTCACTTGATACTCATTCAAACAAAACCCAGCACAAATTAAGTCATAAACTGCCCAATTATTTTGATTTTAACAGTTCTGCATTCGTTCAAACAATATATATATATATATATATATATATAATTAATATCTGCCATGGAAAGTTTATTGTTAGTAATTCGAGTATAAGGAGAATAGATGGTAATAAATACTAGGTCAACTTTACACTCTATATAATAGGATGTTGACAAGGAGAAAAACCCCATTCTTAACAAAATCTACTATAGTGAATTTATATAGGGATTAGGGACTTAAAAATAGCATATCACCAAAAACTAAAACCACTTATTGTATTATTTTTAATTTGCTCTCCCTTCTTTCAGTTTCTGAGAATGAGTGTTATACATTCCTTGGTACAATCAACATCAACCCTAATCTACAATGGTTGAAAGTCCTCAAAGGCTAGAGTATGAGATGCTTAACTAAGTGTTTTTAAAAAAAATGAAATAATTTACATAGTTTGGCCATCCTAAGCAGCCTGTCACCTTCAACTAAGTAGTGGGCTAAAAGCAGTTGACTTCTTAGCTTGTCGCAGGGGTCTTCACAAAAAAAGAAATCATAGAAGACAATTAAACAATGACACCAAACTATAAAATGGTTAATCAAATATTGGGATCTTGAGTTCAAGAAGCTATCTCCAACTAATGCATATGATAGATCTAATTTGGTCAATATAGCATCAATCATAACCACAACTCCTTCAACCTTAGTAACGTATGATGTCTTCAGCTGAGCCTTAATCAGAAAAACCAGACAATCACGCTATATTGAATCTACAAAGGAGCTTTGTTGGCGTGGCAATGCTTAGGGCACTACACATGCATCAATTATAATTTGGTATTCGCAGCTTTATGGGATTGAGACAATGGGATCCCTTATCCTCTCCACTCTTTTGCATTGATAAAGGAGGTGCTGAGTAGGATGTTATTAGCTATAGTGAACAGGGGATTACTATCAAGCTTCTCGGTTGGGCCTTGGCAAAATAATGAGATTGTTGTGTCTCATCTCATTTCTACAGATGATACCTTGATCTTTTCTGACGATGTACTAGATCATATCCGCTACTTGAGATGTCTATTCTTATTTTGAAGACATGTCAGGGTTGAAAATAAACTTAGGCAAGCTTAGGACCAGTCCCGGTTGAAGTAGTGGACAATATTAAAGAATGTAATGCAAGACTACTCTTTTTATTATATGCATTGTAGATGCTATAATATATTGTAGATCACGGATCTTGGATACACTGAAATTTGTAAGGGTCATAGTTTATGTAACAAATCGACAACACATAGGATTTAAAAAAAGCAAGAGGTAATTGGCAGGTTGCAGAACTAACCTCGTCTTGATATAAGGTGGATACGGGAGCGAGGTCCCTCAAACTTCCAGTTATCTTCGTCCAAGGATTTAACCTCCTTATCAAGTGAAGCCATCAGATCTGATTTTAGAACTACAATTAAGAAAGCAACTATGAGAACATGTGTCTGGTATGAAAGAGCAGCAGAAAAGAAGAGACCATAGAATAACTTTACACATTCATACTAAGAATCCAGGGAAACAACTGCCTGCACCTAATTGAGCGTGATATAATAACCACATCTAGTTAAGTGGATTTTTCCTTTTTTTGTTAGTCTTTTATTTTCCCCCAAACCAAAACATAAATGAAACATAAGACCTAAATTGCAAATTTGTTTACAACAGTTCGCAGAAACAGGAAAAAAAATGTAAATGAAGTACACATGGATTTTTTTCTGATTGATAAGCAATAAACATTTCATTAAAAAGCTCAAACTGTATATTCCAAGTAGACAGGTTGTATACAAGAGAGATACCTGTCTAGAATGAGGATAAGATAAAAGATAATCATGTAAGTTCAGCACCTTAAAGTCTATAGAAGCAGTCCAAAGGAGTAGAGTATTGAAAAAAAAGTCGAGGAAGTGCACATGGAAACTCAACCTTTTGATAAGCACACATAGAAATTTCACTTGAGAGGCACTTTAAGTCACATACATGGAATCAAAAGATGCTTTAGGTGTGTCAATCCCTGTCAAATTAAATCAACATAGCTTCATAGACACCTTAAGGAATAGAAAAATCACTAAAAAGATAGGAATTTTGGTTGTTTGAAACCCCAAAAAATAGAATTCTTCACTCAGCCGAGTTTGCCTTAGTTGTTTCTTTTATTTTTCTTTTGATGGAAAAATGAATAACGGAAATACAATGACCCGCGCGGCTCCAATAGACTAGTTTCAGAAAATAGCTTAAACTCACGATGGAAAATAGAAGACTAGAACGCAAGGGATACAGATAGCTAAGATCAAGGGATTTTCACAGTAATATGAACCACAGCACTTGAAAAAACTTGGCTATAAACAGCATCCCATCCCACTTATGGTATAACTCCGTGTTAACGAAGATTCGAAATTAGGCCAAATGCTTCCGAAGCTACTGACCCCAAATCAAAAGCCAACGAATCTGACCCCATTGGTAACAATAACTAGCTAAACTCACAATGATAATGCAGAAGAAACAATGACCCGGACGACTCCAATTGATGAACTTCAACAAATAAGCTTAATCATACGAAGAAAAAAATATAAAACCCAGATTGTTTAAGTTAACAAATTCCCACAAGAATGACAATAAACCCCAAAGATAGCGTGGAAACATTACGATTCAGAAAGTTAGATGAATCGGTGAATCGGTGATAGATAAATTTAACTAAAGGAAAGTAACAAACCGAGCAAAGCCTCGTCTTTGCGCTCTTGAATTGAAATGAGATCAGGTGGGATGTGGAACTCCTCCGTTGACAAAGCAGCATTGCTGCTATTCCCTCCCACTATTGTTGTGGTTGATAATGAAGAATGAGCTGGTGATGAACTATTCATTTCTGAATTCCTTCGTTGTTTTTTCTTTTTCTTTCTAGGAAGAATTGCTTTTGCTCAGAAGGAAAATTTCACGCCCAGGCAAAGCCAAATTCAAAGATACAAGCAACTGGGTGCGTGTCTCCTCGTTATTCAACTTGGGGATGGTCGAATTTATATTGTGTTTTATCATTTACATATATATTAATTCAGAAATGTACTGAGTGTGGAATTGAGTATGCAATTTTATTGATCAACGAGGGTAAAACAAAAAAGAGAAATACTTTGGGTCCAAAAATTGTCTCGAATGGGATTTTTTTACCGGATGATTAAGAAAATATTTTTTAATGACGTTGTAAATATTTTATTTTTTTAAAATATTTATGATAATTAAAAAAATACATAAAAAAAAAAGAAAAAAAAAAGAAGAAAAAAATTTACACTATTCAAGACATTTTTTGGATCCCGAATTCGAGACCCATAGCAGTACTCAAGAAAAAAATATATCATTTTAAAAAAATATATTATTATAATTTTAATTTTTTTTAAACATAATTGTATAGATTTACGTGAACGTTTAAAGACTATATATAAACTAACTCATATTAATTTATTATTGAGGCAGGTTTGATCCTATCTTTAAAGCCCAACTAGGTTTTCGGGAATGAGACTCACCGCTGCTTCCAGGCCCACATTAGCCCACATGTCTCGATAACTTCTCTCTTTATGCATAAGAGCACTCTCATGGGCTTGGCAGAGTTTTAGATTAAATTTGGCTAATATGTCACTTTTTGCCTTAGCCTATCACTCAAAATTTGGACTCCAGGATTAGTTATCTTACTTTTTAATGCATTATTTAATTATTTTTAAAATATTTTTTCCTTTCATTTTCATAATTTTCAACAATCTCTATATCATAATACATAAAATCTATCTATCAACATAAATTAACTTCATAATCTGTCAAACTGAATTTTATAAAATAGGAAAAATCTAATTGTAAGCGATTTTGTGCACTAATACGCGCACGCATTCAATATGATTGGTCAGAAAGTAGATTTTATTGAAAACAGTGCTAATTTGAATTTAAAATATGAAGGCAACAATATTAGTACGCAGATTGGTACGCAAACTTGCTTGTAAATAGCAAAACTCTATAAAAAAAATCATACATTTCCAGCTACTATATAACTTCATACAAATGTATTAAAAGTTCATACATTTCCATCTATCAACCTAATACATAATCTGTCAAATCAAATTTCTATCATAAAATTCATACATTTCCAGCTACTTCATAACTTCATACAAATGTATCAAAAGTTCATACATTTTCATCTACCAACCTAATACATAATCTGTCATACTAAATTTTTATCATAAAATCCATACATTTCCAACTACCACATAACTTCATACTAATGTATCAAAAGTTCATACATTTCCATCTATCAACCTAATACATAATCTGTCATTCCATCAAAACAACCATTAAGCTACTACATTATCTGTCCAGCTACTACAAAATCTATCCAGCCATCAAAACATTAAGTATAGGTTCATCAAAAGGTCATTTCTGTCCAACCAAGTATAGGTTCATCAAAATAGCAAAACATGCTTTAAGATGGATCAAAACAGCAACACAAAGTAGGTGGATTAAAACAAGAAGTTACCCTAGCCACTATACGAAAACAACCAAAGGAAATATATTAAGAATGAGATGGTGATCCATTCCTATATTTCTCTAGGATTTCCATTTGAAGTAACGTGAAGTATTCTCGCTACACCGCATTCATGTTATCAACATTCATACTCATGATTTCCATCTCCATCATCTTCTTCATAAGGTCAATCATCTCAGTCATGTCCCTCTCAACCCGGCTTACCGCTTCCCATCGCTCAATCATCATTGTCTTCCTATCACTTTCCATGTGATTTAATCTTTCATCAAACTTAGTAGGTGAAGATTCTTTGCGTTTCCTTTTTCTTTCCCTTTTCTTTTTCAGTTTTCTTGCCTAGTGGCTTATCCATATTGACAGACATGCTCTCGCAAATATTGTCATCCCTGGCATTGGCAGCTGGAATGGTAGAGCAACCTTCCTTTTTGTTGGCAAATTATCCATATGCACTTGCCACTTTGGTTGGTGCCTCAATAGGTTCCAACAATGGTCCAAATTATAAGTGACTTTTTGTGTCGATCGGTACATTACTTTTGCATTCTTAATCTAAACAACAATCATAAAAAATTAATACATATTTCAATAAAAACTTATAATAATTAAAAACATACCTTGTATTGTTCATTGGTACTGCTTGGATGCATTGATTCAACTTGGGCCAAGGAACTACAAAACTTGTTTTTGGCTTTTTGGATGGTTGACCATCGATTAGTCAACGAGCCCATAGAACGTTCAAGCCAATTAGGTTTTTTAAACGAGTTAAAGCCAATTAGGTTTTTTAAATGAATTGAAGTAATCATGGATTCTTATCCACAATTGGGTAGACTTTTGGTCAATCCCTCTAATAACGTCTATGCTAATGTTGAGACACCCTGATATAAGGAGGTTGTCTTCCTCCAGAATGAAGGACACACCCCGTTGGGATTTTTTAGTTTGTACCCTTACTTCTCCTTCGGGTTGTGTCATTTCAACATCGACCTCAACATTATCATGCAAGACACTAGCCATGGGGGGTGTTATTAATACATTCTTCACCACTTTGCAAGATTGTAGTGAAAAGGAGATTGTTCATTATTTGTGAATCCATCCTTCATAAAACAGTAAGCATGCAACAAAATCACAAACCCCATGAAAGACATTACTTTCAAAGCATGAATAATAAAACCATAAAACAGGAAAGCAGAAAAGTACTATACATGACAACAGTTCTAGAACTACATGACCTTCCCAAGCCATCTATCCATTTTAACTACTATTTACTCTCTTGGGCCAACATTATATGTTTGAGATTATGTTTATGCTTCCCCATCAATTATCAATTCTTCACTTTGTGGTGTTGTATGATTGAATTTTAGTTTTTGTCATGACATATTTTCTTGGAAAGCTTCAACAAATAGAGCATGATTTTCTGTTGCCACTACATCAAGCAGATCATGATTTAAGATTAGTATCTAGAAGATTTGTTCTCTCTTTCAACTTCAGTGCTAAAATTTGTAATTTTTTTTTTTTTGCTTTACATCTATTTGTGCTTGATAGTGATTATGTAGTTTTTAAATTCAACTTCATATGCTTGGAATGTGAAATAGTGTTGCAGAAGAGAGTTCTGAAACTAAAGGAGATCTTAAGCTCTCTGTCACTCAAACAATCAAAGGAATTCTGAGACTTAAGTGATGCTTTCCAGACAAAGGTGGGAAATACAAGTAAGTCAAAGCAGAACTTCTAATTGTTATGCTCTAACATGAAACTTAATTTAAGCATATCTCAAACATATCGTAGCCTCAAACTGAAAGTATATGCATTTCATATAGTGCTTCCAATGGCATTAAGATCATCTCAAGACCCCAAAAAATTTTCCAACTTAATGCATCGTGGAAAAAGCTCATCTTAATCGAAAGTGAGAAGTAATCTTTTTTAGATTTTATTGACTAAGCTTGCACATTTATTGTATTTTCTTTAATCTTAATCTTAAGCATCCGACTCACTTTCCTAGTTGAGGTTTCCTTCTTTTTCACCCTAATGAAAAATAGGTACAAGAACATTTAAGTAATCAGTGGCTAGCAGTATGATAATGCACATGCATAACTCCTGTCCACTTCAACCATTTTATAATAAAAACTAAGAGTTCTCTCCCAAACTGCAATCATCCAAAATAACCCATAAGGAATAACACAGGAAAAGAAAAACCAAAACTGTTAAAGTATATACACATACAAGATACATAAAATAGAGTTTCTAAGTTCTCCCTCTTTTTTTCATTTTTTTGAATGGAACAACAGAACTTCTATGGCAAAGGTAATGGCTACAATGTCAGTTACCATGTTCAAACAAAAAATCAAGAAATCTCCATCAAAATCAAGTCCCCTTTTTTCCTCTCTTACCATTTTTTTAACCAAAAAAAAAAAAATCAACAATAACCATGCTCAACATAAAGAAAATAATCAAGAAAAATTTTCAAATCAAAACAATAACCATGCTTGAGAGAAATTTTACAAATCACAATAATAAGAGCAAACAGCTGCCAGAAATTATGAGAGAGTTAGGAGAAGAGATAAACCACATAAATTAACAATTAAGCTGGCCTCGAGGAGGAGAGGCTTCACTGGGGCTCAGTCGTGGAGCAGGCGTGGTTAATGTCAATCAGTAGGGGTTTCGAGATTGAGAATAAAAATGGAAAGAGGGATTTCGGGAGTGAGAGAGAGGAAGGGGAGAGGGATTTCGGGAGTGAGACTGGTGGTAGATTTGTGGAGAGTGGGAGTTTCTTGATCTCTCTCACGGGGGCTCAGTCGTTAGATTATGGAAGTGAAGAGTTATGGCAGTGAGAGAGAGAATTACGGGAGTGAGGGAGAGAATGGGGAGAAGGTTAAGTGAAGAGAATGAGAGATTTCAATTACGGGAGGGTTTCCCTCGAAATTGAGAGGAGTGAGAAATAAATATTATAGTGTTTGGCTAAGTTATTGTTTCTCCACATATTTGATGAGTTACTGTAGTTAATGTCTAAATTTATATAGACATGCCTAATTCGATGTTGGGTGTTTTAAGTGTCATGTTAGCAAAATTGGTTAAAGTTGGATTTTAGCCAAGCCAATGAGAGTGCTCAAGTGGGATGTAAATAAACAAGTCAGTAAATAAGATCGACTAAGTTTGATTTAGTTTTTTTAATTAAATGAATTGTTCCTAAATACAAAATTACAACCAATTATTTAATGATACAACTCATATAAAACTCAGGTTGACTCGTATAAACTCCAATAACTTCATATTTATTATTTTGTTATAGAATTATCATTATATCTATAATGAGAATATTTTTAATATTTAAAGACATCATAGAAAATCATGTTTTTAATATTAAACATGTTATTTAAAATTTTATAAATATAATCATTGATATATGTATATGTAAACTTTATATAGATACTAACAAAAAATAAAAATTTGTTTTTTAAACTTTCTAGATAAAGTTATTAAATTCAATATAAATTATCAATTTTACTAAAATGACACGGCTCATAAATAAACTCGAACCCACTTAAATAGTATATAATATGATCGTGAATGTAAAATCCAACTCGATAAAAAGTTCAAGCTCTTACTCGTTTTGGAATAAAAGTTAAATAAATAAGATTTGACCACTTACTATTAAGTCGAACTCAACTCATCCACGTCCCTAAACACAGATACCTTGTGAGCATCAACAAACTCTCTTTCACTTCTTCATCGGCAAGACCTACCAAGTATCTCTCTCTCTCTCTCTCTCTCTCTCTCTCTCTCTGGTGACTTCTCGTTGGGGGATGATAACTTCTCACCCCCTAATGGCCTGCTAGGGGTTTTGTTAGAGGTCGTAAAAAGTGTTTAAATAGGCTCAAAAGCTCTTTAATGATAAAGTTAGGTTGTTTGGTTGTTACATATTAAAATACTTTTTAATCTAAAAAAACTAAAAAGTACGTTTTGAGAAAACATTATTTTGATGCTTTTTCTCGAACGTGTTTTTCTATATAGTGCAAAACGTAGTTCCAATTTTAAAGAAAACTGTCAATAGACGAAAATACCCATACAACTTTTTCAGATAATTACAGCTTTATCCTATAATCTTATCACAGGCACCACATTACCTCAAATTAGTGTTTATGTCATCTCTACCTCAAAAATCACTTTTTTATATTGTTTCTAAACAAAAGTAACATGTTTGAAAATGTTTAACATTTGGTTACCAAACAGTAAATAGATTTTTAATAGTAAAGCTTATTACTTAAACTCTACAACTCTAAAAAGTATCACAAAAGCTCTTCAAATGCAGATTTTGAAGAACAATATATACAATACAAATGTTTTTTTGGTTAAGAAAATTTTATTTTTGTACTTTGAGAGAAATATATATAGTTGGAACTCATGTTATTTATTCAGTCACTAGATGGATAGACATGACATTATATTTCTTATGTCGTTTTTTTTGGAATTGATCTATTTCTACACCAAGTTGTATGATCCATCTTTTTTTCTTTTTCCGAGGCTTGTGTCGCAATAGTTTGTAAATATGGTAAATGTTCCTACATAAAATAAAATTAGAAATTTAGAAAATGTTAGGAGAGAATAATACTAATTCAAACAAATGCATCTATTTAGATGTATATTTTTCACTTTTATTTGTGAAAATGTTATATTTTATGCCATGGTTTTAAATGGTTAATTATAATTTATAATGTTTTAAGTTCTATGTAAGATTTTTATATACATAGCAATAAACCCTAATAGAAAAGTAATGTTTTGTAATGGTTTTTATTAGGAATGTAGTATTATAAAATCTTTTATTAACTATTTTGATTGCCTCGCCGGTGTGATTTACGAACTTAATTTTTGTACAACCCATTACTTCTTCTACTATTGGTCCAAACAAAATAGCTATCAATTGTCCAATATCATCTTCTTTGTCAATATAGGCACGACAGCTTAAAGTAGAAAAAATGTAACAGTGAGTTTGAATGAATCATTAATATGAGAAATTTGTAATATTATAAGTTATAAATTAAAATATGAACAAAACATGTATACCGTGGCTGTGAGTTGCTCATATTTTTGCAATGATAACACAAAAATTTTTCATTGTGTTCATATCTTGTTCTCTTGTTGCATCCAATGCAAGGCATATAAAAAAAGACATGATGGAAATCAATTACAAAGATTTTTTCTCTAATCCAGAATCTTGGTTTCTATATAAAAATGAAATAAAATGTGTGTAAATTAAATGTAAATATTAAAAAATTTTGAGAAGAAATTGTATTAGAATAGAAATTAGATAGCATGTTATATTTTTATGCCTGTATATAAAGAGTAATAA
Source organism: Juglans mandshurica (assembly GCA_022457165.1). Taxonomy (NCBI): domain Eukaryota; kingdom Viridiplantae; phylum Streptophyta; class Magnoliopsida; order Fagales; family Juglandaceae; genus Juglans; species Juglans mandshurica. The sequence goes on from CM039622.1 coordinate 26,308,129, forward strand.
ATTAATGCATAAAGTAGAATGTTACTGTTATGGGTTGTAAACTCTTGAGGAAGCCAACGACATCATCAATCTTGATTATGGAGTGAACACTAACAGTTGAAGCTGATGCTGATGGATAATGTAATATTTTTTCAACAATTTCTTCAAGTAGTGAATCATTAAGTGTTACCCTTAAAATTTGTATATAAATTCATAAGAACAAAAGTTACTCATGAATAAATAATGTTATTATAGGATATGTATTTCGATATACGTTAATATGTTACCATTTGTGCAATAATGGAAAAAGGGGTTCAATGATAAAAATACTTGTTGCTCATGATGAAAGAGGGAGTCCTATATTTTAATGATATATTAGTAATTTTAGAAACATATAATATATAACAAATGAAATTATTGTTGTTTATTAAAGATACCATTATAAGAACCAACTTTCATATGTGTTGCAAGAATCACTGGTTTACCTCCAATAATGTTTGAAATTGTTTGACATTCAACATGGACAAACTAACCCCACATTGTAAGACAAACAGGCCTAATGCTGTAAGATTTAAATTAAAATATGTAAAACTTAAATGTTGGCAAATAATATCTGAAAGATTCAATTAAAGCGTTAAAAATCTTGTGAAATAGTTTTACATTTGATTGATTAGATATATTTCTTGAATCAATGCTGCCCCATGCATTATAGTTATCTCTCTAGGTGACTTAATGTGTATAGCAACAACTAAGAGATGTGAATAGAAATGTATAAAATTTGTTAGCTATAAATGAATAAAATTATGAAACAAATTAACATGATGTTGTAAGAAATACCTATTTCAGCATTTGTGTCTTTGTAATTATGTAAGTCAGTGAAGGTGATAAGATTATATTCAGGTGGTTGCAATGGTTCATCATCGTCTGGTATATCCTCAATAATTATTCTAGAAGTTAGAATCCATTGGTATTGATGCGTTTCAATTCTGTGTTTTGGATCTAGCAATTTGACAAATCATTGCTAATGTAGTAAGATCGAAAGATGTGCAAAGCATTATCACGCTAATCTATATCTTTGTCAAACATGATTGCTTGCAGCTGATTGCCCTAGAAAGCATAACACATATTTTTGTTAATATACACACAAATTATTGTAAGGTTAAGTTTGGATGATATAGAAATTTAATATTTTTAGAATATAGTTAAGAGCAAAACATTTTGTGAGGTCTATATCTATTTATTTTATAAAAGAATATAACACAAAAAGAATTTTTTTTATAAATAGTAAAATTAAATTTAGTTATGAAAAAAAATAGTAAAGCTAACAAGTGTAATATATCGGATCAATTAATGTCAACTTTTGATACTTTGTTGGTGAATATTGTGTAGTACGTAATCATTTTAATCTTCCAATTCCTTGTACTGGGAGTAATATATGTGATTAATCTATAGATAGTCCGCATGTTGAAGCCCAGCTATGCATAAGACAAGAATATATTAATGCAAGAAATTTAGATCTCATGAGATATTTATAATAAAATATAATAGAAGAAAATATTAAGACGTGATCAATAGCGACATTATTAGAAGATACATTATCTACAGTAATGATACAAAGCTGGCCAATCTCCCAATCCATTATACTGGACTTTAACATCCAAGCAATGATCTCACCCTTGTGATTAGGAATATGACAAAACATAATGAATTTCTTATTCAAGATCCAATTTCAATAACTGAAATGGCCTGTAACACACATATAACTCATGTTTTGTCCCTGATGCCCATATATCGGTGGTCAAACAAACTATTTGACCAATCAACAAAGTCTTTAACTTTTACTTCTCTTTATTATGTAAATTTATACAATCTTTTTGTAAAGTGGTCTAGGATTGCAAGGTGTATCTAAGTTTAAAGTATCCAGAAGTTTAACAAATGTCCGATGCTCCACAAAGCCTAAATGGCAATTCACACTAGATGAAATAATTGGCAATCATCAGCCTTACTTTTGCAGGATTATATTTTTCTAAACTTGGAGGACTAGAATCTTTACAATTGATGTCAGCAGATGACCTACTTATAAAAGAACAACAAGGTTTATTTTAGTACTACTTTTCTATGCTTTTAGTTTTATTATCAAATTGTATTTCTTTCTAATTTGTTATCTTTAGCTTCTTACAGTCCTTAACAAAAAAAGGAAAGAACCAACCATTTCATATTGTGAATACTACTATTACAAGTTATATTTTCCTATTGCTGATGGTGGCTCATCCCAGACATACAACATGTTCTCAAAGGTACATAATTTCAAACTTTGCTGTGATTTTTTAAATCTGAGATATTTGACTTCTTGAATGGCATTTTATATGTTCTCTTTGTGTATTTCATGACAACTGAATGCACTACTACTAAAGCTTTTGTAATTGCTGGAGAAAATATAGTCTTTGCAAGTGGAAGCCCTTTTGAAAATGTTGATCTTAGTATCTCCCATTTTTATTGACTTTTATCTGCTTACCATAGGAAGATTTTTCCAGTGTTAAGAATTAGGTATTTCTATTTATAAATGTTTTATTTTGTATTACAACTTTATAAGATTGTTGTTGGACTGAGATACTCTAATAGATTAAATGAAATACAAGTAACTAACCTTTTAAGGACAACTTGTTAGTGGCTTAAAGAAAGGGAAAGTAGTATTGAGCTGGTAATTTCAATATGTGTAACTTTGGTGATAAATTGTAGTCTTTAACTTCTAGTAATGGCATATCGATTCAACATGAATGGAAACTTGCTTGTGTTAATAATTTATTGAAGGCTTATCTTTTGTGCTAGATGGTTACACTAAATAATTTCAATGGGATTGAGCTTAGTAAATGAGGAATTTGGAATTAAAGGGATAAAGTGGCAATGATTGATGCTTGGATTTTACCATCTCCCATGGTTATTTTGCATCTATGTTTCCTTGAGTTATTTTAGAAATCTTATTTTTCAAATCTTATTTTTCACCTAACTTTTTGTAGTTTAAATATCATAATAATGTAAGAGAATCAAGGCTTTGTATATTATTAGGGACATTCCTAACCTTTTTATCACAAGTCTTTCTTATGTTGTCATTGATAGAAACAGATGTTGGCTTTTCATTGTCATTTAACAAAATGAGTTCTAGTTGCTATCTTTTTTTTTTTAATCTAAAAAACCTATCGGACTTGCTAAATGTATAAATAAGTTATGATTTTTTTTAAGGAAAATTGTCATAATTCATTTATTAGAAAAATTTATATCCATGATAGAATACATTTTAGGATGACCACATATCAAATATGACATCATAAACCAAAATAATGTATTTGGAGCTCCACCAGTACACTATTTCCTTTTGTGACTGGTTTGGTCTTCAATATTGTTGATACTCTTGAATTTTTATAGACAAACGTTCAAGAGACAACACTCACTGCCTAAATAGAGACTTAACCTCACTCTTCATAGAAAGTTTGTGAATTAAATTTTATAAAACTCGTTTATATCTGGAGCATTTTTTTTCTCTAATGGCTCTATAGAATACAAATACTTTTGCATTAGGCTGCATTTGGATATTAAGGTGTTTTTAGATTATCTGAGTCTATTAATGAATATAATATTTCGTGATTTTTATTAAAATATGTTTAAATGTATGAAGTAAGTTGATATAAATTGAGTTTTTTTTTTTTATAAAAAATTAAAAAAATAAATTCTATCAATAATTAATTTGATGTCGATTGAGAAATTTAAGGAAACATCGTTTGCATCGAAACTTATGATCAATCGTTTTTTCATCCTCTTAATATGATTGAAAATGCTAATTTGCCTCCTAACTTTGCCCTTTTATTTTGATCGCTTGTGTATTTAATTTTTTTTTACTTAATAATTAAGAAAATGATTTTTAATGTATTGATATATTTTTTATTTTTTAAAAATATTTAAATATGTTAAATAAAAATATAAATAGAAAATATAAATATCACCCTACTGTACACAGCATCCGCGGTACACTCAATGCATGGAGTGAAAAATAATAATAATAATAATAAGAGAAATTCTATTTACAGTCCTCAAGTGGGGACTGCATGTGCAGGCACATTATTAAATGAGAGAAAACATAATTTTAGGAGAGATAATTTTATAATTTTAAAAAATTTTAAAGTTAAAATAGCCTAGACTTATATTACAGTCTTCATTTAAAGACTGTACCTAACATTACTCTAATAATAATAATACATGATGTGTTGCGGGCTTCCGGCTGTTGTACAGCACAGCTCAGATAAATACGCATTTCATTTTCGCCTAGCGGGCTACAGCCAGACTCTAATCTGAGTCAGGATCGAGCCTGAGGTCGATGATTTCTTTCCGCCGTGGTGATCTAATTTCAACCTCGTGCCCGCTCGGTCTCCATTCAGGGCAGTCCTCTCTCTACGGTTCCGATCCCTCTCTGTTCTGTTGCTCTCTCTCTCAGCTCGCTCTCTCCGTCTGCATCTTTCTCTGCCTCTCTCTCTCTTTCAGTCTCTCTCGGCTCCATCGCAGTGTTAGTGGTCACTGTGTTTCCATCGCACTGCCGAGTACCACCCACACCAATGACACCATTACGCCGAGCTACTCCACAGCGAACAAGAACAACTCCACTGCACCGGCCAGTCGCAAGCCCTGTCTTTGCACCACAGCGGTCCGCTACGGACAAACAATATGACCCGCGTGCCACCGTGCTACCTCAGGACAACCGATCCAAGCTTGGTAAGATGCTCGATGCTCACTCTTTCTACGGTTATCGATTTAATTTGATAGTTCTGAGAGTTTGATGTGGAGTTTGGTTGTGCTGCTTACTGGATTAAGGGTGTTGGTTGAATTGGGGAAAGTCGAGGTCTTGGAGGTCGGTTTTAAGTGTTTTTAGACGGAGAGGGAAGAATGACTTGGTTGGGTTATTTGCATGGTTGTGTTGAAATGAAAACGGAGAATTTTGGGCGTGCATGTCTCAGGTAGTCAGAAATTTAGGGTTGATGTTCGTACTACTGAGTAAATTTTAATCGGTTAAAGGAGTGGGTTTTTGACTTTTGAATGTCTCAGGTTGATGCTTAATTAGACTGTGGATATGGAGTCCTATTGGAGTGGAGTATTTTGGGTATGCTGTTGTGGTCAATATAATGTTAAGAAGGGGTAAGGTTTTTCTTACGTGTATTGTAAAGTTGGATTTTGCATGGTTATATTAATCTAAATATTTTTGGAAATGAGAGGTTTTTGGTTTGTACAATAGTTAATACGTTACCTTTAGGTTAAGTGAAGGTACTCGAAAGAAATAGAATTGTATAGATGGTTTTTGCTAAATTCGGGTTATAGGTGAATTGCCTTTAAGTGCAATTAATGTATTACGGTTTACTTGAGATTTTGATGGGATTTCGTTCGTGGGAATTTCACATGGAGGATGTGACGACCAATTTAAAGAATTAATTGCTGCGATAGAGGCAAGTCTCATGCTTGAGACCAAATTAAGTTTCAAGAAAAGCAGGGAGTTATAGCGTCTTTTTTCGACTATCAACTACGACACTAAGGGTGGTAGCTCTACTAGAGGGAAGTCTAAAAGGAGGGCATTGTGAAGACGGGAGGGAACCAAGGTGTTGGGGTTGGTGTTCGGGTAGAGTTTTAGTTCTACGGGAAACTAGGGGTTGGGGTCGGGTCTGGTGTATTTTGGGTTTTTTTTTCTGGGCTAGGGTCATTTTGGGCAAGGTGTTTTCTTGTATACATTCAGTGTACTTGGTTTTTCCTTTTGATATATACAATATTTTTACTTATAAAAAAAAAAAAAGAAAAGATTTTGATGGGATTTTAGGTATGATCTGTTTTATTTCTTAAAAACAGTGTTCAACTCTGTTAACTCAAGATTGTGGTAATTATGTTTAGGTGACGATCGATATTCGCTTGGCACCATTGTAAGGAAATTCAAAGATGTTAAAAAGTTCAGGTAAGCGGTGCCCTATGCTTGACTTTGCTTAAAAACTGACCGAGGTTGATTTTATGAAAAACTTGCATATTTTTTTTATGAAATCTCGGTCATTTTGTGCACTATTCTTTGTATCCGAATAAGAAAATAAAAGATTTATGTCATAACTAGTGTAGACATGAGCAAATTTTTGTTACTTTGTTCTTAACTGTATAAAGAGTGAATATGAAGTCAGAAATTTTTATATGATTATATGATATTTGTCTGTTCTGATATGATATTGCATCTGAAAACCCTCTGGCCTGACATTCTATTTCTGCTTCTGTTCTGACTTTACCACGGGTGTAAAACTGTGGCCTCTGTTATTATGTTGGTACCAACATCTCTGTTTCTGAATGCACCCACTTTGGAGACAAAGTGTTTTTTGCGTGGTCTTTCCTATGTACACACTCAACGCATCGAGTTTAAAAGGAGAGATTTCACTTATGTTTTTACCCAAATTGACCGCCGAGGATAGCACAACTCTGTCATGGGGATTAAACATGGTCTTTGTTATGTTATGATGATGTTTCAGTTATGCTTATGCCAAAGGTCTTTTGTCTATATTATTATTATTGTAAATAAATGTTTTTGAAATATCGCTCTGTTATTTTGAGATTATGGTTTGTTCTGCATTCTGTAACTGGCTCATGTTTACACACTAGTATAGATTCGCTGCTTGTTGAGTTCCTTTGGTTTTCTCCGAAAATGTTTTTTTTTTTTTTTGTAAATATTCATTCAAAAAGTTCTTTGTAACATAGTGTTAAATCTGGCACAGGCTTTGGAGAATGTGATTTTTTACTCTAGCATTGAATCATTGAGTTGTTTCCATGATCTTTAGGACCCATTTGAATCAATATGCAAAGGGATTTTAAGGTTCCTGATCGCCCCTAATACATTTTGTTGGGTTCTGCTGCATCAAGAAGTATCATAATTTTAGTTTTTAAATGTTAATTAGGAGTATGCAAATTTTGGTTAACTATTTGTCACAAAAGTTTTCATCAATATGTTGTAAAATGTTTTCTTTCCCAAAACGAAGTTACATAGAAACCAAATTTCAGTATGTATGGCTAATTCAATTTTTCTTGTTCCAACTTTTGTTGGTGACAATGGATCAAAATCTTTTGCTATACAATGGGGGAGAAGAGGGAGGGGGGGAGGGGAATTGAACCCCAGCTCTCAAGTTGAAAAACAAGGCTTGATGCCAGTGTGGTCGATGGCCATTGGTACAATGAATTAAAATTCATTCTATATTATATAGTAATCCCTTTTAGTGGTTGTTGCCCAAACATGATAAAAGATCAAGGTCTGTTGTTCTTTGTAAAATGTAACGATGTTGTTTAACTCTCTAGACAATGAAATTGTTTTTAGGATGGAAGATGTATCCCATGTTTATAGGTCCTCTTCTTTTTCTGTTTCAGTTGCTGCATGGAAACTTGGTGCTGTGTTCAATTACGCATTTATCTGTTTGCTGGAATTTCATTGATGCTATTTTTTTGCACTGGCTCTTGCGTGCATGGTTCTTCACTGTCAAGTGAGGTGAGATGACCATGGTGCTTGTTAGCTGAATTTTTATGAATTTATCATCTTGATGAGTCTTAATACGTTGGCTACTTTTATTTTCCTTTTCTTGTTCAAGGTATTTTTTATAACAAAAATCTCTCTATCTGGATGTTATTTACGTTACGCCCTTCAATAACTTGATGAGTAGGAATTTTGCTTTAAAAAAGAGTTTCAATTTTTGCTTTCTCTTCTTTGATTTGGAAGTTGAAGTTCATGCTTTGCCAAACATGTGCTTCTTCATACTGTGGGGAGCAGACCCATTTATACTGATTTCCTGGTTTCATGCTTGATGATTGCAAAGGTTTTTTTGGTAGTTTAAAGTTTAGTGGTTGACGTTATTATCATGATAGAGACTCAGGGTAGCTGGGAGAGTTGAAGGCTAGGTTATGTGAAGGCTAGGTCATATTTCTAGCTTATAGACCATTTAGAAGAAAATGATATGTAAAAAATTAATATTAGAATGTACTTATCATAGCAATTAGTTTTAGATGTCTTTCCCAGTTTAGGGATGCAGGGAATCTCTTATTACCAGAAAAGTGGTGGCTTTTCCTTTTCAATGTTGTTATTATATTGGCATTCCTGACAGCTAACTTTTGGTATTCCGCTTTTGCTTTTGTAGAAGGTAACTATGGTTCTAATGGTGTTCAGAGCTCCTCCTGCTTGTCATGATTTTTGCTTCTTGCTGAATTTCTATGTTGCTTCCTCTATCTACTGCTGGAACTATACTTGTTATATGCATACCGTGGTTTTTGAGAAAGATTATTCTTATTTTCATCATTTTCAAGATATATTATCTTATTTTTCTCTCTTAAAGACAGACTAATAATAATAATAATTAAAAAAATCTACCAGACAAGCATGTTTGAACATTAAGACGTCGAAACAACCCCCTTTTGCTTGACCTGAACTACATTTTTTCACCCATAAGTTTCATTGACATGGCCTTTTCTCTTAACATGGAAAAGCACAGGCTCCCTTGTAGCTGTCACATAATAGCTATAATTTTATTTTGTACAGTTTCACAACTCTACAAGAACACCTTTTCACTGTGTAACACCTTGAAAGTATTCTATTAGTTCAGGAACCTCTTCCACCTTTTCTTGATTGCTTGATGTTCGATAAAAGATATTTGTTTCTCATTCTTAATGTGAGCAGGAGGATCCATGACTCTAGTTCTCCTTTTATTCAATTCTAACTGCATTTACTCCTTTTATATGCCTCCTTAAGCTTCTTTCTAATATCCAATGTATCCCTTCCACTTGTAAAGTGCAGAGCATTGGTACCTAAATGTAACATCTCTTCTTTTTGCTACAACATTTTGTATATCGGATATGTATTTCAGGTCACTATTATCTCCCCTGATCATCTAAAACCATTGCTTTCTTCTGCTTTTCATATTTGGCATGACTAAACATAGACTGAAGGATAAAAAATTTTGAATTCACTGTTGCTAAAGAGTGATCCGATCAAAAGGAGTGATTGGGGCTAAGTGGAGAATAACAATGAGTGTAGAAAGAGACTGTTGAACAACATGATTGGCAGAGTTTTGCAACGAATATGACCTTTGATTGCAACAAAGGAATTTTGTAGTTGAACCCCAGTTACTTAGGCTTAGTTGATTTGAGTTTTTTTGTTTACTGTGATTGTTTGACACCATGCCATCGGAGAGGCATGAAGGCTCCATCTCATCCATTGGACCCATCATCATTTTCACTTTCATTCTATTCTTTTCAGAGTGCTTCAATCTGTTGTTTTGCCTGGTTTTGCATGTTGATATCATCATCTTGTGAGCTGACTATTTTCTGCGTTTAGGAATTTTGAGGATTCTTTTCTCAGAAGAAGCAATTATTTCTCCTCAATAACTCTATATGCTTCAAAACATGTCTATCTTGAAAGGGCTTGTGTTATATTTGCAACAGCCTGCTCTTTTGAACTCTTGGAGTATCTCATAATTCTATGAATAGTGGTAAAATGGCTTGAGTTAAGATGTTTTATTAGGCTTTGGGAAATGAGAGAGAAAAAGTTGATTAAAAATATAAAGTTAAAAAATTGTTTAAATATTATTTTTTAATATTATTTTGTTTCGAAGTTGTAATGGTTTTTGTATTTGGATAATGATTAGGTAATATGATTAGATGAAAAAGTTGAAGATTTGAAATTGAAAAATGTTTTGTGTTTAAGTGATGTTTGGAAAGGAAATATCTGACAATACTACCTTGTTACACAAACAAGTCTCTTTGCATTGGTAATTTCTGTTGGTTGGTAAATAATGTTCAATGAATTCACCAGTTTCTGGCACGAATTCCTTCTCCCACTTACTAAAAGAAACAGAGGCCTAATCATTTTTGGTCCCATTGTCCAGAACATTAGTTGAACGTAGTTTTATCAGTCTCTTGTAGCCAACTCTCATATAATCTAAATGTTGGGAGCCCAAGGTTGGGAGCATTTTAAGCCATTATAGATTCCCTGTTGCTTTAGATTATGATTGTGCCTAACAACTACGATGCAAATTTTGCAATTCCTGACTTCATTGACTATCATCCATCCCTAATCAGAGATAGTGTTAAAAGAGTACATATCTGAGAGTTTAGGGGAAAGTCTTTACCTGTTTTAACCTTCCTTCTGTTACAACCGAGTGTAGGAATTAGTTATCTGAAATGCATTCATAATTTTCAGGCACAAAGTTGCAATCCAGATTTTAGTTCCAACAACTCAGCTATCAGCTCTTTTTATAGTTGCAAGAGATTTATAATGGAATCTTATCATGGGAAGTATGGAAGCTTTCTCGATTCAGATTTCCAAGATTTCATGGCACAAGGGCTTCCCTCTGGATCATGTGGAATGCTGCCAGATGATTTGCCTAGATTGTCAGTTCTACAGCGGAATCTGATTGGCGAAGGTTCCCATCGTCTTCTATCCTCATCCATCAGATTAAACATTGAACCAAAATCCATAACTAAGCTACCTACTCACTCCTGTGAGGTCATAATTATTGAAAGACTACCAACTGGAGTTTTTGCTGACCCATTTGAGCTACAACATCTTCTTCAGCGTGGTGGTAAAATACTTAATTCATTTTTACTAATAAAAAGAGAGATTGTCCGGCTTATGAAATCCAAGCATACTGTATTGTTCTTTCCCAAATTAACTATTTCAAGCCATTTATTGCAGTATTTAACAATGTAGCTGTTTTTGGAGATACAAATTTGGAATTGCCTTCATTTTTGTCCAACCGTTCTGTTGTTGAGGTTCACATGGATGTTGGTCCCAATCTCTTGATAAGTCACAAGAATGGAACTGACATCAACATAGCACTTCCGCTACATGCAAGGTATCCGGTAAGTGACGAGAATATTGTAAATTGTCAAAAAAGAAATGGTAACCGGTAGCGATTCCTCGTTTCATATATACTTTTTATTAGTCAATTTTATTAAAAGTGGGGTCTTGTGAAAAAATAAGGAAAAAAATGGCAGCAAGATTGCGTGCATCACTTCTTGATTCTTTTATTTATTTATTTACTGATTTTTGCAGCCCCTAGATGCAAGTGGCTACTCAAGAGTCAAATTCAGTGCACCTGATGTGTTTGTGCGCTGCAGCATAGAGGGAAACTCACCTAACCAAAGTTGTTTATTTTCTCCGACCGGTGATGGTGCTGAACAGGGAAGTGGTGAGATTGTGTGGAGAATACCTGCCGGAAGGAAGACACATGCTGAAGTTGTATCTGTCGTTACTTTTATCTCAGCCATAGTATCAACTCTATTCATTGTTTTGACATCCATATTCTATTCAAAAGCCATTCCGTACAAAACATTGAAACAATCTTAATTTTTGTTGTGGCCTAATAATTTAGTTGTTCAAATTTTGTCTTAAATCTACTCTTTTTTATGTTTTCTGCTGTTAATTATTATGTGAAGCAAGAATGAAAGGTTGTGCTACTGTCACCATAAGGTGTTTGTTTATTTTGGGGTTGGTGGTGTGAAATTGAATTGCTAACAGTTGGTTTATCTGTGTTTCCAGTGGAACCTGGTTGGGAATACCAAGCCATTCTTCCGAAAAATAGGCATCTTTTGAGCTGGACAATGCATGCCCATTGATCACACTTTAAAATTGAGAGATTACGTTTTATCCATCTATTATTTGGCAATGTAAGTACCATGAGTTGAAAGCAGCTCTTAAGGAATTACAGAAGTTAGGATCTCACCCAAACCAGGAAAGACTTCAATGCAAGTAAAGAAATACACACTTCTGGAACTGGAGCCGATGAAGATATTACATTGGTCTGCATTGTTGTCATAATGACCTTGAGATATCTATCACTTGAATCTACTGCTAATTATGTACTAAGCTAACAGTCAAATTGCAGGTCAAACATTTAGATAAATTCATAAAGAAAATAATTAGTGTATGACTTTGTACCTATATCATTGATAAAACTTCTTGTTTACTTGTCAAAAAATTAAAAATGAAGAAAACTGCACCGATTAATCTCTCTGTAGTTTGAGAGACCAATGTGCTGTAACAAAGATTACGAATATAAAAGAGCCCATCAACGGGAGAAGATGCACAAGTTAGTCTCTCTCATATTCGGTGCAAAAATACCAAATAAATCTCTTCTTTGGGTCCTCCCTCCTAGGAAAAATATCCTCTCCATTTCACTTATCAGTGTAATCACTTTAGAAATATCATGAGAAACTCTAGCTAAGCATTTACATCCATGGTAGCATAAACACCAGCAATAACAGTCATTAGGGTTAGCATGTTGGGGCGCCTGTGCACCCAAGTAATCAAAACCTTGAAGAAAGAAATAGGCTGGCTATTCTTTACAGTTTCCTGGAGCTTGGACATGAAAATTGTCGGAAGGTTCGCCTTAACTAACCTTTTGTTAGTTACAACTACAACGTTGCCAGATGTAAGCCGTTCTCATATTGTCATAATAACAAAAGCAATAATGATAATCGATCTTGTTTAATTGGCCTTATCCTTTCCCTTGTTTAAAGCTTTGACTGTTTTCTTTGGCATTCCGAAGTTTTTTTTTTATAGGTAGTAAGTTAATTCATTGATAAAAAGATAGGCATAACTCAAGTACATTAGAAGTATACAGAAGCATACACCTATTTAGGAACTAAAAACGGGTTACAAAGAAATCATGGAAATTGAGAACATTGAAATCTAAAACAATGGCCCACAAAAACTAAGTCTTCCAGAAAAAACTACGAAACTCTTCCAAGGAACATTGATGATCCTCAAAAAGTCGCTCACTCCAAATATACCAAAAAATAAAAATAGGAGCCATCTTCCATACGGCAGCAATCTGTGGCGTCCAGTGATCCCTCTCCAGCATACTAGTAGTTCAACCACCCTGCCTTGCATTACCCATGCTATTCCCATGCTATTCTTTGGCATTCCAAAGTTTAAATGATGATCATGATAATGGTATTTCCATTTCCATATACCACCTAACAGATCCTAGACTCTTATCTTAAACTGGGGAGGGGACCTGCCAACAGAGGCACATAGTTGAATTACCCGAGGGTGGTTCCGTACAAGACATCCAGCTGGAGCACTAGATGGAACGTGGGAAAGGCATTAACCCTTTCAACAGCGTTTTGAGGACAAGAAAACCCAAAGAATAAAGATATTAATTATAAATAGGAAAAAGGACAATAACCCAAGAAGCTGAAACACATCCTCAAGACCCCCAAACACAATTACAGGATAACAAACACCTCACCCAACAGAAACCTCCAAATGTGATAAGCACCGGCACATCAGCTCAACGACCAATCAAACTCTGACTAAGCCGCGAGTACTATGATCACAATGAGAAGCACAATCCCAAATATCACCAAGAGCAAGCACGCCTGCACACACAAAAAAAAAAAATTAGCATAATAATACATAAAATTTTGAGACCATCATTAGGTCACAGATGAAAGTTGTTGACAATTATACTGTTTCTTTTGTCAACAAAGTAGTTGATGCTTTTTTTTTTTTTTGTTGGGGGGGGGGGGGGGGGGGGGGGTTCGGTTTACAGGGCTCATTAAAGTTGGGCAACCAACTTAAAGAACCGACCACACAGCCTCATTCTGACACTGAGTGTGAACAAGGATCCCTTCTTGCTGAGCCAGAGAACAAGCAACCCTTGTGAAGTAGTAATCTTAATGCGTGTGTAAATGGAAACTGAATCAAATGCACTCTAGGGTCAATGATACACCAAGAGAACTACATGCACAGCAGCAGCAATAGCCTAGATTGTCATCCCTAAATCTAAAACCATTTGGCCATCCTAATCTTAAATTCAGTATTTAGAATTGCTTTCAGACAAGGCCATCATAAAACAAGTATAATGGGTAGCATTTAAATTGGATGGTCCCAGCAAAGGATGCATGCAGTCATGGAGGTCAATACTGTCATTTTGTCCAAATAAATAAAATAGTATCATAAATTACCAGAGACGAATTTGATCTTTGGGTCTTCGAGGCTTTCACAAGTTGAGAGTTCCCTTGTGAAGTTGCAGCTTGAGCACCCTCGATATTGGAGCCAATATCATCTACAAAAACAATATGCATCAAATGTGAAAACATGAGCCAAACAAAAAATACTGGTGACTTCTAGGGATAAGCCAGGTGACTTACCAATCATAGCTCCTTGCTCATGGACCAGCACGGCAAGATCTTTGAAGATCTCATTCACTTCACCAATTTGCTGCTGGATTTCTTGTATACCTTGTTCCCTTTCCTCAATTATAGATTCATTGAAGGCAATCTCATTGTCCAACAGCAAGACCTCCTGTCTGCAGCAAATCATTTAGAGGTTGAGAGTATGCAATCATTTAGAATGCAATTCATGCAACTGGTTAAACCAATGCCTAAAAGCAATCCAACTAAAGTTGATATACAAAGAGCATTCCCCATCTACATTAAATAAAATCAAAGACACAGAGCACAGCGGTAAAGGGATTAATATGGGGCAGATGTAATGGCCCTTGTAATGAGGTTTCAACAGCAGTGTTCTGGCATTAAATAAGCAACACTTTAAGGAAAAGGAAAAGAAGTGTATTCTTTCAAATGTTACTTCAATATCTTCTCATATAAAGATTTTAAATATCTGATGGAAATGGGAAAATATATATATTCGATGAATACTCGAACTTTTGTTATGTTTAGGCAATTATACAGACCTCTCATGATTTTGAGAACTACACTGTAGTCCACAGTAGAGGATCCTATCAACAGAAAACATGCGCTCATGATCCTGCCCTTCATTTAGACTAGAATATGATATTATCCAAGTTTAAGTAGATATGGTGTAACTTTGCAACTTCACGTTTGAGGCATTAATTTAAACAAGGACAAAGATTAACAAAGATTAACAAAGATGCGTCTATATTTAATCACTAAACTGGGGAGAGAAACCAAAATCAACACATTCTGGTTTAAAATCCAAATAAAGCCATAAGTTCTGAAACTCAATAAAAATATAATATAATACATAACAAAAAGACTGAGGAAAGCAGACCAGAAGATGAGTTTTTAACAGATCTTTTAGACAAAAAGAAAAGGACCAAATGAATGACATAAACAAAAAAACTATCAGATGAACAAAACTCACCTTCTAGATTCCACTAAAATAGCACGCTGTTCTGGACTCTTATCAATGCTTACATCCATCTCGCTGGCTGTGTAGCTGCAGGAAGCATGAATGACCAAAGTGTAAATTATGAGAACACACACAAGACAACAATAAATCAATAGAGCATGCATGAACAAATGCACTGTTATAAAAGGAAGAAATGAACAAGAAGTAATATTTAACAAGGCTGCAGGTTTACTTGTCTTTACTTTCGACATCATTTACCTAGAAGGAAGAACTGCTTGGGGAACGAAAGGAGTATATGCTGTTTCCCGCTCAGCCGCAAGCCGTTGAGCCTTCTGAAATTCTTTCAGCACAGCTTGAAAATCTTTCGCAAGTTTAGCATCAGCAACTTTTTTGCTGGCCTGAAATTAAATGGGAAAATTTTTTTTTTTATCAATAAAAGTAAGTTTCATTAATATGAATGAGAATAGGCATAGACCATGTACACAGGGAATATACAATAGAAGACACCTAAATGCATTCTCAAAACGCTAAATTAGAGACAAGAACACATGTACACTATTTCCATTAAGAACAATGGCTGAAAACCATAGGAGTAAAGTGTGTGTGAAAAAATTTTGAAGCTCCGCCATTGTCCGTTTCCTATCTTCAAAACAGCGTGCATTCCTTTCCATCCAAATACACCACATAATGCACAACGGGATCATCTTCCAAGCTGCTGCTACCTGAGAACAACCTTGTAGACCCTTCCAACAAGCAAGCAGGTCAGCCACCTTTGCCGGCATAACCCACGCGACATCCACTCTACTAAATATCCCGTTCCACAGCTCTCTCGTCACCTCACAATGCAATAATAGATGGTCCACTGATTCTTCATGTTTTTTGCACAAACAATACCAATCCATCAAGATGAAGCCCCTCTTTCTTAAATTATCCATGGTTAGAATTTTTCCAAGTGCCGCCGTCCACACAAAAAAAGCAACTTTGGAAGGTACGCGAGACCTCCATATGCTTTTCCATGGGAAATGTACATTACCTTGTGATGCCCGAATTTTATAATATGTCTTGATTGAGAACTTCTTGCTGCCCCTGCACCTCCATTGTAACCTATCACCCTGAGCCGGTAATCTTTCTGATGTGTATATCAAACTAAAAAATTCTGAAACAGTAGACAATTCCCAATCATGGTTATCCCGAGTGAATAAAATATTCCACTGATAAGAGCCTTGGGCAAACACAAGCAGATCCGCCACCGAAGCCTCCCTATTAGCTGCAATGTTATAGAGAGCTAGGAAAGCCCTCTCCAGAGAATGCTCTCCACACCAAACATGCCAAAACCTGATGCTAGTACCCTGTCCAACCACGAATCGAATATTATTTTCAAAGCATTGCCATCCCCCCTTATATATCTCCACAAACCCACACCATACCCCCCTCCTCACTTCATTAGTGCACCAACCCCCCTAAGCACCACCATATCTAGAATATACTACTTCCTTCCACAAAGACTCCCCTTCCATATGGTACCTCCATAGCCATTTCCCCAATAGCGCTTTGTTGAAAGTCCTCAGATTGCGCACACCCAATCCTCCACTCGAAATTGGAGCGCAAACTTTATTCCAATTAACAAGATGGAATTTGGTTTCCTCCCCCAGACCACCCCACAAGAAAGCTCGGAATAACTTCTCGAGCCGATGCGCCACCCCCACAGGCAACGGGAAGAGAGATAGGAAATAGGTTGGGAGGTTAGATAAAGTGCTAGTGATCAGTGTAGGTCGACCTCCCTTTGATGGATACAATTGTTTCCACCCAGCCAGCCGTTTCTCCACTCTCTCAATAACCCCTTCCCAGATACCTCTAGCTTTGAAAGTGGGCCCCCAAAGGGAGGCCCAAATATTTCATAGGCAAAGAAAACACTTCACACCCCAACATATCTACTAGTAGACTAATATGAGGCACCACACCCACTGCCACCATCTCAGATTTGCTCAAGTTTACCTTAAGTCCCGTCACGGCCTCAAAGCACAACAAAAGTGCTCGTATAGTTTGAATTTGACCCACCTCCGCTTCACAAAAGAGAAGTGTATCATCTACAAATAAAAGATGTGAGATCATGATAGAACCATAAGTACCATTGCCCACCGCAAAACCAGCTATAAAGCCACCATCTACAACTGCCTTCACCATCCTGCCAAGTGCCTCCATAACAATAACGAATAAAAACGGAGACAACGGATCCCCTTGCCGCAAGCCGCGAGAACTATTAAAGAAACCCGCTGGAGTACCATTAACTAGCACTGATAAACGCACAGTAGTTATGCAATATCGAATCCATGAAATCCACCTGTCTCCGAAACCACACCTCCCAAGTAAGTAAAGGAGAAAATCCCAATTCACATGATCATAGGCTTTCTCCATATCAAGCTTACATAGTATGCCTGATTTTCCCTCCTTCAACCTCTGATCCAAGCACTCATTGGCAATGAGAACTGAATCAAGTATTTGCCTCCCCCGAACGAAGGCATTTTGAGGCTTCGAAATGATTTGCTCCATTACCACACTTAAACCGATTAGCAAGAACCTTCGAAATATTTTTGTAAACCCCACTCACAAGGCTAATAGGTCTAAAATCATCAACTTCCAGCACTCCCTATTTCTTTGGAACTAGAGCTATGAAGGTCGCATTAAAGCACTTCTCAAACTTTTGGAAAGCATGGAATTCAATAAAGACCCGCATTACATCACTTTTCACAATCTCCCAACAATGTTGGAAAAACCCCATTGTAAAACCATCCGGCCCAGGTGCTTTGTCTTTGGCCATGCTGCTAATGACCTTATGCACCTCCTCTTCTTCAAAAGGTCTTTCCAAAAGGCAAACCATCGAGCTTCGGTCTCCAACTGGTCGTCTCCGTGAACAGGTTCTCATAGTAGCTCACAATATGGTTCTCTAAATCAGGGGGGGAAGAGAGAACTTGATTACCTATCTTAAGAGTCTCAATAGTGTTGTTGCGCCTATGAGAATTGACCACTCTTATGGAAAAACTTCGTACATTTATCTCCTTCTTTTAGCCAAAGAGCCCTGGATTTTTGGCGCCACGATGTTTCCTCCATCAACAAAACCCTCTCCAATTCAGTCACCACCACACTCTTCCTCAACAACGCCTCT
This sequence comes from Juglans mandshurica, assembly GCA_022457165.1. Lineage (NCBI taxonomy): Eukaryota > Viridiplantae > Streptophyta > Magnoliopsida > Fagales > Juglandaceae > Juglans > Juglans mandshurica. The sequence continues at coordinate 26,326,434 of CM039622.1, forward strand.
TCTGAGGCATTTCCCCTCAACATCTGTTCCTCTAAGTCCTGAAGCTCCTCCAGTAAGGTTGTCTTCTGGTTGTCAATACTACCAAAAACTTCCAAGTTCCACCTCCTTAGATCTTGCTTTAAAGCCTTAAGCTTACGTGCAAAGATGAAGCTTGGGGTCCCAGAGAATTGATAAGAAGACCACCAGGCACGAACTTTCTCAGCAAAACCATCCACTGCTAACCACATATTCTCAAACTTGAAGTACTGACGACCCCTATTCATGCCACCACAATCTCATTGATGGAGATCTTGCAGCTTTTCACTGATGTGACATGGCCCTAGAAATTGCTTGCACCCAGGAGTTCAAGCTTATACTTTAGGATAGCATACCCCCAAGACCAAGGCCCTTACCACTTGAGCCAACCCCAAGCAGTTCACTCTCAAAATCAGAATTAAAAGGCAAAATAATGCAAAGTAACATAGTAAAATTCTAAAAGCATTTGGTTCTGATTTTAGCACCACACAAGTGTGCTTATAAACATCCATTGAACCTCCAATCTCACATCCATCACCATAAAACTAACAACCAGTCAACCGTAAGCAAATGCTCAACTAACCAGGTTTACGGAACTCCCATCAACCCATGAGATGCTCAGTGTAAAAGTATTGGCCTCAAACTTCTTCAGTACACGGCCACACCATCACACAAAACCCGTAGGTAACTACAGTCAAAATTTTTTATTTTGTTTTATAACTAATAATTCTTCATTGGCAACTGTTGTCAAATACGCTTCTTAATTGCTTAAATGAAGGACAAGGATGGTTTCATCATTATTTATGATAAGAAGGCAGGTATGTGCTGGAAAGAATAAGAGGTAGAGAGAGATTTGAATAATAAACTACTTACATTAACTTCTACATTATGATCTATTTCACTAGCTTGTTTAAGTTTAGCTGACGTATCCTTCACCAATTGCCCAATATGTAGCCTCGTCTTGTGCCTGTAAGTTAAAAAGACAGATTTTTCAGATAAGTAAGTTAAAAAGATAGATATGAGGACAACTAAGATGGAAATTCATCATTCTATGATTTTTTTTTTTCAGAAACATCAAGATAATGATTTTGTTACAGTATCTTTTCCAAATAATAGAAAGAAGTTTCCCTAACATACATTACCTCAAAATTCCAACAATACAATACTTCCCAGGTTGACCCCAACACCAGCACTTAACAAAAACTAAAAATAAACCAGCATAACCCTCATAACCAAGGCTTTATACAAGTATTGCCCACGAGAGCAATGGACTTACAAAAGGAAATCCTAAACCCGTGATTATGCATTCTGGGCGTTGGAATTATAGATCATTGCCAGTTAAAACCCAATTATTTAAGTCGCAAGATCAAGAATTGCCTCCCAGACATATTCCTGGAGACCAAAACTCGAACTCAAGAAATCAATTCAATGAAACCACACCCAAATTCCCATAGAATCCAACCAACACATTAATACGTTACATATGCAGAAAGTAAACGCAAGGAAATAACCCTACAATCTTTCCCAGGAAAATCCATACGAGAAAACCGAGATAATGGAACTCACAGCTTGTCGCGGAGCTCGGGCGTATCCTTGGGGGTGCCGAGCGTGTTGACGAGCCTCTGAAACGTGGAAACGGCGGTGTTGATCTGGAAGATCCCGGAGGCAACGGCTTGTGTGGAGTCCTGCTTGCCATTGATGCGATCTCGCCTAGAAGTGAAGGGGCGGCCAGCCTCGAGATCCTGGAAGCTCATTATTATCGAAACCCAACCCTAACTTTCTCGAGAAAATCAATGGGAATTTTCCTGGGAAAAAGGATCGGAATTCGGTGTTTGAATACAGTGATCCGGGAAATCCTGACCGGGTAAGGGGATAATTAGATTTTAAGGGAGCTGAGGACGAAGCAGAGATTTTTGGAGGGGAAGAGGGAGAGAGAGAGAGAGAGAGAGAGGAATTCCGATGGTAGAGAGAGAGAGAGGCTGATTCAGGAGACACCTAGACAATTAGGTGAAGTGGTTTTTAAGTTGTTTATGATCTTGCCCGGCACGTCGATATGGACCCGTGGATTCTTATTCTGTTGAATTGTCACGCGCGGACCCAAATTTGATTCCCAATACTTAAATTTTAGGGATATATTTAAAATTAGAAAATGATATTATCCTGCCTAAATTTGTTCTCTTAATTTGACTCCTCATATATTTTTTTAAAAATTTTTTTACTTAATAGTTAAAAAAGTGATTAGTAGTGTTTTGATTTATTTTTATTTTTAAATGTTTAAAGATATTTAAAAGAAAAAAAAAATACAATTTGCATTAAGGGACACATCAAGTGAGCAAACTTGGGTGACATAGTAGCACTACCCTTTAAATTTCTTTTTGAGGTAAAAGCATAGATGATTTGCATTAAGGAAATACAATTATAGTTATCAGCCACTACATTAGAGAGAATACAAGGAGCAATACAAGCTATGTCAATAACTTCTGTCTCGCTTTACAGCCTCCTTTACTAACTTATGTGCTCCATAGTTAATGTCTCATTTGACATGTTGAATTTTTCAATGAACAGCAACCACAGCTAATGAAAGTTTTTGATTATACAACTCAGCTTGCCATCTTGGAGAGCTTGAGAGGAAGCTGCTTGAACAAACACCATAGAGTCGCCTTCAAAAACCAATGAGTTTAGGCCAAGTTCCTTACAAAATGTGGCAGCCACAAATAGACCTCGAACTTCTGCTATAGATGGTTCAACATAGTAATGCATGTGTTTCATCAAGCTAGCCAGAACAACACCATGAGAGTTTCTAATTATAACCCCAACTCCAATCTTGTTTAACAAATTTTGTACAGCCACATCCAATTGATCTTCAACTAGTTTTCAATAGGGGGCTTGCTAGTGTAATGGATCAGAGGAAGGGAATAGTCAAGTATTGGTAAAGGATGACTATATAGTTTCAGTAAAATCAACTTGATCTTGTAATGATTTATTGTAGACTTAAGAAGGGGCCAAAAAACTACCCTCATGGTGAAAATAGTTCCTTCTGAACCAAAGCAACTGAGATATGATGGCAAAAAGGACCAGATCACGTTGCCCCATTCTACGGCACCTCTAAGCAAAGACTTCCCCAAAATCAGTAGTGGTAATGGCAGCTTTTTGAAAAAGTTTTCATCCTAATAACCAAACATCCCTGGCTGGGGGACATGACCACAAAATATAACCCGAGGTTTCCTTCTCTAGCATACAAACTGGACACAATGAATCAGCAACTATTTTTCTGTTAAACAAGTTTTGCTTCGTAGGTAGAGCATCAACACATGCCCTTCAAAGAAAGACTTTTACTACATTAGTAGTTGGTAGAGACCAAAGCTCCCTCTAGAGTGCCCCTTGTTGACCTGTCCAGGTAGTGCTGTCATTGGACCACACTAGTAATTATTTTTGCAAGTGATAGACATTTCTTACTAAAAAATGACCAGTAGAAGTACCTCTCCATATCAATTTGTCTGTCTAGGACATCACACTAACACGTAACTGGATAATTTCTTGAAAGTCTACCTCATTGAAGATCGATTGAAGCATGTTAATCTTCCACCATCCTATCTCTTGGTCAATAAGCTCAGCAACCTTAGCATGTTCAGATAACATGAGATTGGAGATTGAACTTTACATGAGTAGTTCGAGGGAGCCATTTTTCATGCCAAATACTGATCTAGGTCTCATCCCCAACCTTCCAAATCAAGCCTTCCTTAAGTAGAAAAAGAGAGTTGTAAATGCTCCTCCATATGTAGGAAGGTCTCGAACCTATGTTGGCTTGCAAAAGTGACTTGCTTGAAAAATATTTGGCTCGAAAAATCTTGCTTGGTAATGAAGTAGGAAATTGAATGAACCTCCAAGCATGTTTAGCCAGTAAAGCAAGATTGAAACAATGCAAGTCTCGAAATCCCATACCACTTGTAGCTTTCCCACAACTTAGGTATTTCCAGCTTTTCCAATATATTTTGTCATGGTTGTCTTGATGTCCCCACCAAAACTTAGCAAACATAGAGTTCAATCTGTTGCAAAGGGAAAGAGGGAGCATAAACACACTTATACAGTAAGTTGGGATCGCCTAAAGAATAGCTTCGATGAGGATTTCATTTCCAGCTTGTGAAAGAAATTGATACTTCCAATTACCAAGTCTCTTTCCAACCCTTTCAACAATCCATTTGAAAGCAGTCATTCTGGACCTACCAACTAAAGAGGGTAGGCCTAAATACTTATCCATATTTGTTGTAGCATTCAAACCTGCCACCTCCATAAGATAGGTTTCGTTTGTATTTTTTTTAATATTATTTTTGTTTTTAAATTTGAAAAAGTTGAATTGTTTATTTTATTTTGTGTAAGAATTTGAGAAAGTTATAATGATTAGATTAATTGAGAAATGTTGTGAAAACAAACGAGGCCTTAGTATTCTTGCTGAAAAACATGGATGTTTTTCTCAGTTTAGCTGCTGCCCAGAGGCACACTCATAAGTTTCTAGGATTTGGTTTAATGAGGCCCATTCTTTCATTATAGCTCTGCAAAACAAAAAGGCTGTCATCTGCAAAAAAAACAAGACTAATGCTAAGTTGACCTTTGCCTATTGGCACCCCATAAAGAATGTCTTGATGAACTGTTGAATGCAACCGAGAGCTCAACACCTCTGCACAAAGGATAAAGAGATAGGGTGATAGAGGCCAGCCTTTCCTTAAGCTTCTCTGTGGTTGGAATCTTTCATGGGGGACTGCATTCACCAAGGTAGAGAAGGAAGAGGTGGTAATGCACTGTAAAATCAGATTTTTCCAGCTGGATGCAAAGCCAAGTTTAAGAAGCACATCTCTTAGGTAATCTCATTACACCCTATCATGGGCTTTGCTCATATCTAGTTTCACAGCCATATACCCATTAAGAGCAAACATCTGAGTGTACATGGTATGAAGAGTCTCATAAGCAGCCAGGATATTATCTGTGATCAATCTTCTCGAGACAAAGGCACTTTGGTTTGGTGAAATGACGGTGGGTAAGACCAGTTTGAGTCTATTTGTGAGCATTTTGGTGATTATTTTATAAAGGACATTACATAAGTTGATGGGGCAATAGTTATTTACATGTTTGGGGCTGTTGACTTTGGGAATCATAACTAAGTAAAATTAATGGAGGCTATGTTAGTAGAAGAGTTTAGGAATGAAAGTACAGCTTGACTCACCTTCTGGCCAACCTTATACCAGTTTTCTTAGTAAAAACAAGCACTAAACCCATCTAGACCAGGGGCTTTAAGTGGTCCCAATTGAAAAACAGCAGTGGTCACCTCTTCCTCAGTAAAAGGTTTCAATAGGATATCATTCATAGCTGAAGAGACACGTGGTGTTAGTGCCTGTAAACAATTAGAAAAGTGTTAAGGCCGAGTAGAGGTAAATAAAGATTGATAAAATTGTGTGAAAGCCTTGCCAATAGCCATGGGATCAGAGTGAGAGACTCCCAAATTATCAACAACTTCATGAATCTGATTCCTTCTCCTTCTTTGGTTAGCACACAAATGATAGAATTTAGTGTTTCTGTCCCTTGTTGCAGCAAATGGATCTTTGCCATTTGCTTCCATTTCAAAGGAAAACTTCTTTGATGACCCCTGATCTCCTCTTTCAGGTTTTGTGCTTCCTCAATAATGGTGGTTGTCTAAGACATTTGTATAGTCTCTAATCTATTAATCTTAGATTGTAACTGGTGATCAGATATAGAAGTTTTGTCCTTGCTCCACCTTTTGAAGGTTTGCATATCGCAGCCAAGTTTATGATAGAGAGAAGAAAGATCACCATTAAAGTGGTTTGCTTGCATCCAGGACTTTGTGATAATTGTACCAAAATCCTCATAAGTGTTCCAACTAGCCTCATAGCAATTCAATCTACATGGGGAAGAAAGACAATGTTGGCTTTGTCCTATAGTAATTAAAAGAGGGCAATGGCCAAAAGTGACAAAAGAGGGCAATCTTGTCTTTTCATTCCTTACTTTATTTAATCTCAGTTTAAAATTTATGGAGTATTTTAAAGATTTTTGGCTTAAAAATTTGAGAAATTTATTTGTTATTTATTTTACTTAATGTCGTTCTTTTTCTTTCTCTTTTAAGTTTTCATTTAACAGTGATTACAATTGCTATGGATTGATTTTGATAATTTGTGATTTGAATACAATGATGAACTCTAGAATCTTTATTTTGGGGCTTTTCAATTTTCAATTTGTATTTTGTTAATTACTTTATAATCTAGTTTAGTTCTTAACTTAGTTTTATTAATCTCTTAGTTCCATTGCATATTAGATTAATTAAAACTTAATTAGGACTTAAATAATTTCAGTTTTATTATTTAATTTTCAGATTAATTAAGATTGTTTAGCTTAGTCGATTTATTGATTGTTAATTTCAATTTGTTAGTCTTTTACATTTCATTTCGACACTCAAAAATTTAAAAATATGAATCTAGTCTATGACTAGTTTTTTTTTTTTTCCTTATGTTGCACTCTTCCATCCATTGCACTTACCACCACTTTTATTTTCTCTTTGTGAATATTTTCACCATTTTAAACGAGTTTGATTTTAAGTAACTTTCCCTGAGGAGACGATCTACGAATTTATTCCTAATTATTACGCGACATCCTCCTGTACTTGGGATAGCCTTTGCTGCACAAGGGTGAGACGATTAGGAAGGCCTTGGAAGCCTCAATAAAGGAGTGGAAGTTGGCACGAATTTTGACAGTTTTTGTTGATAATGTTTCGTCTAATGATGTCACCTTGGGATATCTGAAAACTTATCTTAGAGAGACAAATAAGACATTCTTGAGTGGTGAATATTTGTATGTTAGATGTGCTGTACATATCTTGAATATAATTGTGACTGATGAGTTGAAATATGTTGATGACTCGGTTGCACGAGTTAGAATAACTGTGAAATTTGTGAGGTCTTCTCCTTCTAGATTGGAGAAATTCAAGGTTGCTGCAAAGATTGTGGGCATAACATCGAAGAAGGGTCTTTATACTGATATTTCTATCAGATCGAACTCAACTTTCTTGATATTGGAGGACGCGCAAGAGTATAAGGCATCCTTTCAATTATTGGGTGATGAAGAAATTCAATATGTCAAATACTTTGATGAGCACGGGGGATTAGGAAAGCCTAATGATGATGATTGAGAGGTAATTTCTACTTTTGCTAATTTTCTCAGGCTTTTTTACTGTGTCAGATTGAAGTTATCTGGTTCTTTGTACCATATATCCCATGAATTTTGTCAACAAATATGTAGGGTGAAAGAAGAATTAAATGACATGTGTAGGGGTTCCAATCTAAGGATGAGGGGGATGTCATTAACCATGAGGGTCAAGTATGACAAGTATTGGAGAGATTTGAGTAGACTAAATGTTTTGTTATATGTGGCTGTTATTCTTGATCACCGTCTAAAAATTTCAGGCATGTTATATGGTTTGAGACTTGTGCACGATCAAGCATGAGCTGATCTTATTGGTAATATGGCCCAAGATACCCTGGCTAAATTGTATGATGAGTTTAATGCAATTAAGGATGGTACTGTATCTACTACACCTACACCTACACCTACAGCTACCCCAACGCCCCCTCCAGACACCGGGGCAACAAAAAAACGTAGATTGGCGTGGACTAAGACCCTCACACAAAATCCCACACTAGTCCGTCAATTTATTAAGGTGGTTACGGAGTTAGACAACTATTTGTCAGGGGATCTTTTTCAAGACGATGATGATTTCGATATATTATGATGGTGGAAGGCGGCATCAAATAAATATCTCATTCTTTCTGAGATGACCCGTTGTATTTTGGCCATCTCTATTAGCACCGTTACCTCAGAGTCAACTTTTAGTACCGGAGGGCGCATATTGAATCATTTTCGTAGTTCATTGTCTTCTACAACTGTGGAGGCATTAATATGCATACAGAGTTGGACGATGGGAAATTATATTTATGTTTTGGATGTTTTAGATTTTAAGGAGACTGACGAAGAGGGTGGTGATTAGTCTAGATATGGACCATCTGGTAATTGTTGTTTTTATTTAATTATTTTGATTTATTTATATTCATTTCGAGTTCATCGATATTAATTTTAGTATTCATTGTTGTAGCAACACATGAGACGACGTCTACCTCCATTGCAATATGAATATGTGCTCAAGTTTCAAAAGACTACCTGCCCAGGCTGCCCCAAATGTCACAGTCAAATACTCAAACAACTTTATCTTTAGATTTTTAGAATATTGAAATTTGAATCATTTGTACGTATTATGTATTCAATGATTTGTAATGTTGATATAATGTCCATTGGACACTTTTATGTTTGTAATTTTGTAATTGTTTAGCCTTTCAATTTTATTTTTATAATAGCTTAGTTATTATTATTAGTTTATTATGTAGTAGCCTTGTAGTCTGTAGTAGTATTTCATTTGCTCTAAATTAGTAAATTTATATCATGTATATAATATTTTTATTCATGTAACTTTTTTTTTAAATCTGATTTTTTAACTTATTATTTTTTTTTAACTTCTAATTTTATAGGCCCAAAAGCTGTTTCTGGGCCATTTTAGCCAGGGGCGGACGGATTGACCTCCCACCCGCACCCCATTATCTGGGACGGGGTACTCTGCCCCTGCACTCCGGGGGCTGGGGACGGGGAGGAAAATGTCTCCCCCTCCCATGCGGGGGTGGGGTGGGGTAGCACCCTTAATGAATTGTATTGCAAATTATGAAATTGTTGAAAATGTGACTTTTTTTTATTTATTTAAAAAACGACTTATGAAATTTTAACTATTTTCTTGCTTTTGCTGGAATAAAAAATTATTAGTTGATATCGTTATCTGTAGGTGGCTACATATAGGGGTGGTAATATGTGATACGATTCGTGAATCCAAAATAAACACAACACGAAATTAATGATTTTAGATTTGAAGTAAATGGATTCGAGTCAAATAGAATTATTCTTAGACCCATTAAGACACTATACATAAGTGGTGTTAAAGGTTTTCAAATAAAATTATTTTTAAACGAAAAGTTAAAAATTTAAATTAGAAAAATTTAGTATGTATGTTTAATGTTTAGAAATGAAGTTACTTTTAAGATATGAAATGTTGTTAAGTTTTGAAAAGATAAATGATATTTGAAGTTTTGGAATGTGCAAGTCTCGCACATTTTTTTTGAAAAATTAGATAAATTTGATACTCAAATAAACAAATTATTTTTTTAATAATAGATTTCACTTTTTACAAAAAAAAAAAAAAAAATACACAATCTAAAATTATATCTAATGTTATTCTTTGAAAAATGCTTAAACCAAGACTCAACGTATCGTACACGGGAAGGGGAATGAGTCAAGAGTCAAGTCCTCCAAAAACCCCAACTGAATTCCTCTCGTTTAATTGACGCCGTTACCTAGGGGTGGATACACGGCACGTACGAAGACACTCCTCACACGTGCAACCCAAAGCCCACGTTATTTTCTCTCCTCGCTCCATCTGCAAAAAACGATCTCCTACCTCGAGTCGAGCCTCATTTTCGCATTTTCTTTCAGACTCTCGACACTGTCAAATAAAATCCCTCTGCTTCTTACTTCTTGGAATCAATATTAAGATGTCGGTTAGTATCTTTCATCTCTCTCTCTCTCTCTCTCTCTCTACTTATCTCCCTCCGTGTATGTGCTTGTATTTTTTTTGTGATTTCTTAGGACTCGATTGATCGATTGTTTGCTTATTACATAAGTTGGGTGTTTGACTCACGGATTTGGCACAGATCCGTACTAATATTATTGCTTCTCTCAATATATTTTGTGCTATGGGAGGTTCTATATGATTTGGTGAAACAAGATTGGTAATGAACCCCAAGGATTGGCCTAAGTGATGAAGGCTTTGGTCTTGGGTATTATTCCATTCAAGGTTCAAGGTTCAACACCTCATGGGTGAAAACAATCCTTTGGGCCCACACCTCCAAGTAAAAAGTCAATAATTTAATCAGTCCGTGTAGATAAACTTCCGAGGGTGTGGTGCACGGGACCTGAGTTTACTCTGCAGGGGTGGGTCCGAATGGTCCTGCCTTGGAGAGGTTCCCCGACATTAAAAAAAAAAAGAAAAAAAAAAGAGAGAGATTGGTATGGACGTTGAGAGAGCGCGAGATGCAGACAGGTTTGGGGGGGTGAGAAGAGAATTTTGTGTTTTGTTTGAAAGTTTAAAATGTTATGTTTTAATATTATTATTATTTTGAGATGTGAAAAAGTTGAATTGTTTGTTATATTTTATACGGAGATTTGAAAAAGGTGTAATGATGAGATGAGATGAGATGAGAATTTTGTGATTTGTCTTGTGCCCCAAACCAGTTGTGTTGCACTCTTTCTGGATTGCAGGATTGGTCTTCTTCTCGGATATGCAACTTGTTCCTTCTACTGTTCTCAGATATTATTTTCAGATTTATTATATGTAATTAGTTCTTTAATGGAAATATCAAATGCATCATTGTATTACAGTTAAGGCATATCTTGGGTAGGTAGACTATTGGATTTTATTCATAAGGTTTGACTCATCAAAAGAAACTATTTGGATGGCCATTCTTCTGTATTGGGCAAAGAATTATATAGTAAAAAATGTTATTGAGTAATTTATGGTATAGATTGGGACCTCTGTGATTTATGGGATTGGAACTTGCACTATTTGTTAATGGAAGGCTAGCTACTTCCCTTTTATACTAATTATTTCATTTTGAAAGAGGCAACCTTAGAGGGATTTGAAAAACATATCATGAGGCATGATAGGATTAAATGTAACATGCGTGGCATTAGGTGGGCTTACCAAGATGCATCGCATTGGTAAACTGTTGTTTGACATTAATCATAATTTGAGATTCACTAATCATGAAAGAGCAATCTTAAAAAGATACTTCCATTCATCTACTTTTCTTACAACCCAAGCATTGACTTTCATACAGAAGAAATCACTCTCTCTTTATTTCTTTCTAGCACCTTTCTTTCTTTATGTTCTCCCATGTTTTGGTTCTAATGGATATTCATTTCTCACTTTCCAACTTTGAATTGGTGAATCAACACTCTCAAATTCTAACCTTGTATGACTTATAAAAAAAAACTTCTAACCTTGTATGAGCCCTTGCTTTGCTGGATTTTGAGTGATTCTATTATTTATTTTTTATCCTTAAAACATAATCTATTATGCTGTACTAGTTTTTCTCTGCGGTGTTAGTTACATATGTGCTCTAACTGCAGATAAAAACTGTTAAAGTTAGCAATGTGTCCTTAGGAGCTTCTGACCGAGACATCAGGGAGTTCTTTTCTTTTTCTGGTGATATTGACTATGTTGAAATGCGCAGGTCAGTATTTTAGTCCTGTCTGTTGCCCCCACCCCCCCTCCCCCTCTCTTGCTCTCTCTGACTTCCTTCAGATCATTATTATATGAATAACAATCTTATCAAATGCTTATGCAGTGATAATGAGCGGTCTCAAATTGCTTATGTTACCTTCAAGGATTCACAAGGAGCTGAGACTGCAGTTCTTCTTTCGGTAATTTCACTTAAGTATATATTTTCGTACGAAGAAATTTGAAAGGACAACAAAATTGTTTTGTGTCCAATATTTCAAAGATGAATTTTCTTAAAAGGAAAATGCATTACCAAGACGATAATACTAAACATGTAATATGCCTAGGATCTAGTATAACCTGGATTAGAGGTAGTCTGTTATAAATCAATCTCAGCTTTCTAAGCGAAGTTTTTATTTTAGGGTAAGCAGAGTGATAATAATAAGAAAGTAAATCAACCAAGAAGCGCTAGCAGTACATAGGTGTGGTCCTTAAAGTTAGTGGGAACTGGGAATATCTATTTCTGAAGAGCTTAAGAAGGATTTGAGTCTAGATTTGATACTTCAAACTGGTTCTGCATATACTGTTAATTATGCCTGATCGAAACTGAGTTTTTAATTGAGATAGAAAGCAAGTAGAAGAAGCTGGATTGATTTAAAAAACATCTCCAGCAATACTAATGCTGAAGAATCTATGGGCCAGTTTGCCTTTTGCACTTATTAATAATGATTTTTATTTATCAGAAAAAGGTCTATGTAATAGCAGCAACAAAGGGGAAAGGCTGCTGCCAGTGTGCTTTATTACTCATTCTCGTTTATAAAACAGTTCTTGTGAAATCCTGGTATTTGGTCTCCATTTTTGGAGGAGAATGTTTTTGTTGTAACCATGTCATGGTTTAGATCGTCTATCTTCATGGAAGATACCCAATGTCTCAATTCTATGCATGTTTCCTGATTTCCTCTTAAAATCGGTGGCGATTACGAGACGAGAAAAAAATCTGGGGCACATCAAAGGGCTGGGCAAATTATCTTGCCTTTCTTCGCGTCCTCTAGATTCTAGCATATTGGGCAGGTCAAAGTCCTAGGTAGTCCTACATCAGTCTTTTTCCCAGCCTAGAACATATAACATATGTAGTTTCTTGATAACAAATAATGCTTGGAATATAAGAAAGACATTTAAAAATAAAACATTGTGATGGTAATCAGAATGGAGATGTTGAGATTGCAGAGTGATAACACGATAATAGTAAGATAATTATCAAATCTATTGTGGAAAATCTAAAATATTGCACCGACTTTGCACGAGATGAGGACAAGTTGTAAATGGTTTGGTTTTCGTTGAGAAAAATCAACAGGTGTACTTGTTAGGAGAAATGATTTCACTGAAGCTGCTATAAGTGCAGGAGAAAGACAAGTGGATTGTGGGAGTGCAATGACATGATTGATTGAATGAAAGATAAGACTTTATGAGTCCTAGATTGGCAGACTTGGATGTGAGGACGCTAGATTTATGTGGGGCACGGTGCTGCAAATCTCTCTCTTTCTCAATTATTTCATATAATGATAGCCTCTATAAGAGGTCAACTGGCTACTTACCAAAATATAGTAATAATAAGAGGTCGACTGCTCTATCATGTTTGTACTAGTTTCTTGTGTTGTATATATAGATAATAAATTACCAATCAAAAAAATATATAGTAAAGATAGGCTTTTATGGCACATGTTTAAATTGTTTTTGTTGAAGTATCCAAGTATCATAAACTGTGCTCCCTCTAGTGAGGATGTAGGAGTAGTATATAATGGATGAAGAACTCTCATCATACTTCACATATATTCAGTTGGAACCCCTAGGGGTTGGCTTAAGTGGTAAAGGCCTTGGGCTTGGGGCTATGCTCCCCCAAGTCTAAGGTTCAAATCCCCTTAAGTGCAAACAATCTCTAGGGGTCATCGGATTGGGGGATTTTTCCCTTGAATTACCCTCCTTGCTGAGGGCCAATGCACCCCTAGGATTAGTCTGGACACTGTTCCTAGACACATGGTGCCAAGAAAAAAAAAAACATATATTCAGTGGGAAGAACAATCAATTGACTGTATATTTGGCATTATGCTGCTCTACTATATGCGTTTTACTACATTAAATTGATGATCTTACAACGCATTGGCACATTTCATTACATATACATGGGTCTCTACTCTTCTATGCATACAAACAAGTTTCATTTACATCTGAATTTTATCTCAGGGAGCAACAATAGTTGATCTGTCTGTCACCATAACTCTGGATACAGAGTACAAGCTACCGCCTGCTGCTTCTGCTACACCCCCTGTAAGAGTCTCTGTCGTAACTACTATCTATTTTGCAATCTAGATTGACCCTGATTGATTTTTGCTCAAATGTCTGCAGGCAACACAAAATAAAACACCGGGTGGTGCTGAATCTGCTTTTAGAAAAGCAGAGGATGTAGTTAGCAGTATGCTTGCTAAGGGTTTCATATTAGGAAAAGATGCTGTCGGCAAAGCAAAGGGCTTTGATGAGAAGCACCAGTTAACTTCAACGGCCACGGCCAAAGTCACTTCTCTTGACCAAAAGATTGGGTTCAGTGAGAAAATAAGTGTTGGAGCATCTGTGGTTGGTGACAAAGTACGAGAAGTGGATCAGAAATTTCTGGTTTCAGAGAAAACCAAAACAGCATTTGCAGCTGCAGAGCAGACGGTCAGTAGTGCCGGATCTGCAATAATGAAGAACCGATATGTATTGACTGGGGCTTCATGGGTGACGGGGGCTTTTAGCAAGGTTGCAAAGGCAGCTGAAGAAGTTGGCCAGAAAACAAAAGAGAAAGTGGGAATTGTTGAAGAGGAACAGAAAAGAAAAATGGTTGATGACCATGCTCAGGTTCATCTTTCCGAGACTCCAAGGGCATCTGAAGCTTCTAAGCCATCACCTGCTCAAGGTTTAATCCTTTGACTTGCTATTTACTGTAAATACAAATTGTTTGAACTCTGGAATCTCTCTGGATTACTTGCTGTGTTTTATAGTGTGAAAGTGGCGACTGTAGGACAAATTTCCCCAAATGGTTGGTCGTGATTGCATTTGGTTTGACTTTTCTTTTTTTGAAGAAAATGTCAAATTGAATGTTCACGATGCTTCAACCTGGGATTGTTATTCATATCTTTCTTTGGGTTTTTGTTCTTAATTTCTTTATTCTCTTTGACTTTATATATATATATATATATATATATATATTTGTTTTTTTTTTTTTTGGGGGGGGGGGGGGGGTCGTATTTTTTTCCCATTTATGAAAAATGTTTTCGCATATATACGATTTGTTTGTTGGGATTAACTGGTTATCAAAATGCTAATTTGAAGTATAACAACGGAAGCAAACAAAAGAAATAACGACAATCATACAAAGAACACCAAGATTTAAGTGATTCAGCTCAATGTGAGTCTACGTCCATTGGTGGGGTCGGTCTCAACGAATTCACTATTAACAAAGGTGGAGTTTAAGATATTAATTACAAAATTCTTAATCCTAAAGCTCCAATAAATGAACACTCAAGAATCTTTACAAAAGGACTCTCTCTCTCTCTCTCTATCTCTCTCTCTAGCATATGACTGTTGATGATTTGAAAAATACATGAGAAAAACATGTATTTATAGTTCACGGCGCGAGAAGCTCTAAAACTGAACATTCGCTCGAGCAAAGCGTCAAGTGCGTGTCAAGCGAACGTTTAGGGCATGCACTTGTTCGAGCTGACTGTCGAGCGGATTTTAAGCGAACTCACGAGTTGGCTTCTTGCTCGAGCGGATTGTCGAGCTAAGTGTCAAGCCATAGTCGAGCTAGGGTCGAACAACAATCAAGCCAAGCCTTTGGAATGATATTCTCAACAGGAAATCAAGCCTAATTCAACATACCTCGTGATGGTAGGTGGCACCAGGACTGAATGTTTTAGTTGCGTAGCACTGGGTGCTAAAAATGTCAATGATGTCTGGACTCTGGGGATGTCTTGCGAAAAGGCTGCCCAAACATGTAAGAAAGCAATCGATATCTAAACTCATTTTTAATATCAGAGCTTAAGTTGAAAGGAATCAAGGAAAGGAGTTCATCTCTTTGGTGGGGCTGCTCCTTAAAAACATGTGGTAATTGAACATCCTAATTTTGTTGTTCTTTCTCTTAACAAAAGTATAAGAAGTTATTATTTTTTTCTCAACTAATTTTCTCGAATACATACAAACTATTTTGTTTTGTGCGTCTGACATTATAGTATTATGTCCTTAAAAATACTTGAAAACTACTTATCTAGAATTTCAAATGTATCACTTGTTCGATACATTCACTCCCAAAATTAAATGTAGTGAGTTTGTCGTAAGCAAACGGAGAAATCAAATTAAAAGTCCAAACATCAACCATTCCACTGAATATTGAAGACACACTTTGACCATAAAGAAAGGAATTAAGCATCATCGACCGTCCCATAATAATAATAAAAAATCATTGATTCCTCTCTTGAATATAAAAGATGACGAACGTAAAATAGAAGAGACAGGAGTGAAAAGAAATAAGAATCTTCTTAAAGATAAATAAAAAATAAATAAATAAATAAATACGTTGATTGAAGAAGGATTCAGTACAACCACTCTGTGATAACTCAATCAATTGGTATATCATTAGTTTTGGGCACTAAGGGACCCACGAACGAAAGCTCAAGACAATCCGAGTGTAATTAACTCCTAATTAAGATACATAAGACACGAGTTAAGGATGGAGAAAACCTAATCTCGAGACCATGGAGCCTCTATATCTATCTATCTATCTATCTATATATATGCATATTTGCTATATAATTATCACTTTCTTTCGGTGACTTATCCCTTTATAAAATGCATGGCTTTATCTTTTGCCCCCCAAAAAAGAAAAGAAAATTCCCATTTCATAATCAGTGGATAATGGGGTCGGTTTGTTGGTTAGTATCGGTTGGTAGTGTCTGTATGTGTGATTTGAAATTATTATCACAAGTCATATATGATATAGAGAGACATGTAGACGAGAAAAAGTTCCGAAGCTATAATATATATATATATATATATATATATATATATATATATATATATGAGTTATTTTACAAAGCAAGTGTGTGGTGTAAGGTTGTTGAATAAAATTTTTCTATATATATTAGACCCGTCCATACAAATAGGATAAAAATATCGCTATTTGTAATTCAAGATCATTTAATAATGACTTTATAGAACTTCGGTTTATGTATTTTCTCAAGATTGCATAGCTTTTGAATCACAGATATTTTGGCCTGTATAACATAATATAAATAGCATGAAAATATCACTTTTGCATTTCGAGATCATCTAATAATGACTCTATATCACATCGGTTTATGTCTCTATCAAGATTTCTCTTGTTACAAGTTTAAGACCCTCACGTTTTTCCTACTTCATTTAGAATATCAAAAATCAAGTTAAAATTTGACTTTTTATTTTTTTTGTCTCAAGTTTTATTTTGTTTTTTTCAGCTTTTATTTTTGTTTTAAATTTTCTGACTTTTTATATGCCAACTTTGTTTTTTTTTTTTCCCTACAGTATTTTAAAGTTGCTTTAATGTTGGATTAAAGATCACAAGAAGAAGTACCAATTTAGCAGCAAACCAAACCATATATGTAGATTACTTTTTTTATTTTGGCTTGATACAAAAACGCTCCAACTCATCTCATTTAATCATTATAATTTTTTTAAATTTTTATATAACTCTTTTTTAAATTCTAAAATAATATTTTATTCAACTTTCATTTGAACTCACTGTCCAAACCTCACGCGGTTAGTAGCTCTTTAAAAAAATAAATGTTTTGGTTGCAGATAAAATGAGAATTAAAGGTTATAAAGTTTATTGGGAAACTTTATCCTTGAAATGAGAATGAAAAGCCAGAGGATAAACATTGCTGAGTTTGCTTTCCTCCACTTTTTGCTGCAACTCAAAAACAAAACTATCTTAACTCTCAAGCTTTCAAAGAATCAAAAGATTCAAA
Organism: Juglans mandshurica; assembly: GCA_022457165.1. Classification (NCBI taxonomy): domain Eukaryota; kingdom Viridiplantae; phylum Streptophyta; class Magnoliopsida; order Fagales; family Juglandaceae; genus Juglans; species Juglans mandshurica. The sequence goes on from CM039622.1 coordinate 26,343,861, forward strand.
ACTACTCCCACCCACTTGATCCCCCACTTAAAGAAAACGCTTTTGATGGACAACAATATTTACGGTAGAAAATGAGTTGTAAAGTTATAGAATGTATAAGTCTCGCGTCCTCTTATGAAAATATAAATTTTTTTAATAGTGTACGGTATACTCTACTTTTTTTCAAAAGAAGTGTAAGCGGTTTTCATAATCTTGATCTGTATATAGTAATATTACTCTATTTATGAGACCCTAGTACTTGTTTGTATTTTCCTTTATTATTGCAAATAATTTATTTTGTTTTTTTAATTATATTGTCAAATCTTTAGCCATGATCTACACCTTCTTTCATGATCTGCTCCTTATAATTGTGTTCAATATCCTATTTTTCGACCTGCAAAATATCTAATTAAATAATTTAAAATGTAAATGTAAATTTAAAAAACAATGAAAAGTCGGGTATATAAAATGTAGTTCTCTTTTAGAGTACCAAATCAAATAGCATGCAATATAAATAAATAAATAATAATACTCCTCAGAATAATAGTGTATATCATGTGGAGAACTTCTTAACACAAAAAAATAAAAAATAAAAAAATTTGCTGGACTTCAGCAAAGTTTAGAACATCAATTTTCTTCTTTTTTCATGGTTTTTTTTTTTTTTTTAATTTTTTTTAAAGGAATAGGAATTGTATCCCAAATTTTATTAATTATCCTCATTTTTCGTGGAGATTTAAAAAAAAAAAAAAAGGTTTAGGCATTTTAATATAGGAAAGTTGCCATTCTTTTCTAAGTGGCCACACCACTTGAATTCCCTTGTATGCGACGTTGCAAAATCCAAAACCTACAAAAGATCAGTAGCCATTGAAAATTTGAAAGGCTTAACTTTGTCACGTACTCATCTTTCGTCGTTAATGAAACTAAAAATAGTAAAAGTTCTTTAAAAAAAAAAAAAAAAAAAAATAGAATGTTTAACACGTCGGTGGAGCTCCACACATTTAGGTATGATTTGGATATTACTAGATGAGATGAGATAATTTTAGATAAAAGTTAAAAATTAAATAAAATATTATTTTTTTAATATTATTATTTTTTTAAAATTTATAAAAATTGAATTGTTTATTATATTTTATGTAGAAATTTTAAAAAATTATAATGATGAGATTTGCGTAATGTTTTCTCCTCTCCCCTTCGGTAAGCAAATTCAAATTGATTCATTAAAATCGAGTTGAAAAATAAATACAGCAAAAATTCACCTTTATTTATGATTTGTTTGAAGTACTTTAAAAAAAAAAATTCATTAAAATAATTGGCCGAGGTGTATAACATAATAAAATATTTATATAATTATTAAAAAATAAATTTTAAAATTTTAATTTTACAAATTATGTACTATGTATACTAATTTGAGAATAAAATAATTGGTTGAACTAATTCTTCTAATTTATCCATCCTTCTTGATAAAATCTCATTTTTCCAAAACATATTTACTCATTACAAAAATCATAGAATGAACATAGACTTTGATTGAGAACAATAATCACGACCTCATGTGATGATGTGTCGTATTGGACCACCTCGGGCTCGTGTTAGATAGTGGGGGCCACACTTGTTTTTTGCTTTTGTTCCAAATGAAGAGGGACCATTTATTTTATTTTTATTCTATTCCCATCTTAATCATAGCATAGTCTCCATTATAAGATCACACCTTCAACTTACCTTACCTGCTACGTAAAAGGCTTAATTCCCTTATAACTAATCTATTTTGGTTTTTATTAAGATATAAAATAAATAATAAAATCTACTTCTTTTTATCAATTTAAACTTTTAAGATAAGTGATAATTTTACATAGAATATAATAAACAATTTAACTTTTTAAAAATCTTAAAATAATAATAATATTAAAAATAATATTGTAACTGACTTCACGGACTCTATAGTCTATACCAAGTTATGAGCGATAGGAAAGCCAAACTGCCGACTGCTCTTCCTTTCTATTTAATCACTGACAAAACTAACCTTTCAATTCATCTACATGCTTCCACATTGTTCTTATGCAACAGCCTTCCTATTTCTATGCTTTTGGTAAGCACTGCTCATAAGCCGCATTTAATTTTGTAGAGTTCAAAAATTATGAAGAAAGTAGTTAAATAAAAAAGAAAACATAGAAAAACTTAGTTCTCTCCTTACATGTGCCATACAATATTATCTTGCATTACACTTCTTGGCCTTGAAATAGAAGGACAAATATTGATAATATTTATTAGATGAGTAATGAATGCTATATAGAGTTTTGAGTATGTAATCGTCGTGCCAAAAAAAATTAGAATCTACCTTTTTTTAAATAATTACGTGATACTTATGCATTATACAATTGCAAATATCATTTCTATTATTAAATATTTCTATAATATGAATAATGCTGCAATAAATTAAAATTGCTTAGAGCCTTAGATAAATATTAATTTCTAATAACATCCCATCATGTGAGAGAATGAATGCACCTTATGTAGTTTATTTAATAAGTGAAATGATATTTATAGTTACAGAATGTGCAATTGTCGACACTTATTTTAAAAAAAATAAGTAAATATACAATTCACAAAAAAAAAATTATTTTTTAATAGGAAATTTTACTATTTTTTTTAAAAGAATTACACAGTACTTGCACAACCTAGAGACTGTATCTATCATTATTTATATGAAAATCTAGGATAAATGTATAAAAAAAAATGTCTCGGGGAATAACTATATTTCATATGAGTGTCTGTCTATGCATCATGCATGTTCAGCAAATTATAACATCGAATTTGATCACAATCGGGGAAGATAATTGTTACACTTTAGTAGTACATAAAATAGTTGAAATGGACAGCCAAGATCAACCCGAAGCACTGCACCCTGGTTATATCACGACATCTGTCATAATGTCGTGGCACGTGATCGTAATCACCAAGTGTATTATTATCCGTGTCCCAATCCGGTCCTTCCCACCGTCGACACAACACAAACGAAAAGTCTACCAATTATTATTATTATTATTATTAATTTAAGTAAATCGGAGTACGTACAGCTATACTTCCTTGAGTGACCGACACTTTCGAGATATTCTGAGATTCTTCTTCTCCGTGCGACCGTCTTCAGATTGCGACACGTAAGGTAAAACACACAATCCATAGGAAAAACAAGCCTGAATGCTTAATGTCACACGGGCAACTTTGCCAACGTGTGACTGTGTGAGTGGAGGAAAGACCCGGAGCACAAAAAGTTGTGAGCATCCCGTTGTGAGGTTAACAGAAACATCTCAGGAGGAGGAGTCATGGATACTGAAACTGGGAGCACCTGGTACCACCAGCACAGCTTTCCAGCTGGCGTTCAGTAACGGTCCGAACAGCCAGCTGGATGTCAACAACGACAACAAAAAGAACCAGCGCATGCTCCGCTTATCCTACGCCACTTCTGAGTTATTTGCCTCGTTTTATGCTTCATTTTTTTTCTCATTTAAATCGCATTTTTGCATTTAAAAAAAAAAAAAAAAAGGAAAAACTTGGAAATTCTTTTAAGATGATTATTCTGTCCGTTTGAAAATATTTCTACAAATCCAAAAGAAAAATATAACAAGCCTAGCATTTTAGCAATGCTGCAATCGGATGTACATACACGTGCCAGAATTAAATAAATAATAATACTGATATGGGAAGACGAAACGCACGTGTGGTTTCTACGGAGACACTCGCGTGGTCGGAAGCCGGTACCGCAGATAGAGCAGACGGAGAGTCGGGGGTGTGAAGAAGATGAGGACAACCGGGAGAAAATGCGGCCTAGAAATCGGCGTGTTTTCGGTGGGAGCGAGATTTCGGGGAGCGTTTTTCGAGCTCTTGCAGGTTGCGGTGGCTTCGGATCGCCAAAACATCGCCTTTTTGGAGATCAATAAATCGATCGACATCGTTAATCTCGTCTGAGTTTTAGAAGTCGTAGCAAACGAGTCAATAAGCAAACGGCGAAAACATGGAAAAGAAGTAGAGTAATTAAAGAACAATCAGAATCAGAATGTGCATTATACCTATGTGCTTCGCCGGTCTCTTAAATCCATTGAACTGAGCCAAATCTGAAACAAATAAACCGAAATCCAACTGCAAGGATTAAACAAACAGAAATGACGGGGAGGTGGTTGATTGTAAGTCGGACGAAGACGTACCAGACTGAGAGGGATTGTGGGAGCAGAGGTAGAGGATGAGGAAGCAGAAAAGGGTGAGAAGGGGGATAACGTGGACGAACTTCTCGGGCCTCGGAGGCGGCGGCGACAAAGACAGACGGGGTGGTTTCGATGCTTTGTACTCCTCCTCGTCTTCGTTGTCGTCATCAAGGTTGTCGTTGCGCTTTGGCTCTTCGACTATGAGGGTGTCGTCCTTGGCTCCGCCATGGCCGTGGAGCTTCGAGACTGGTGACCCCAGAGACTGTCTATGCATCGTAGAGAGAGGGAGAGGGAGAGGGAGAGGGAGAGGGGTTGCTTATTAGTGAAGTTCAGGTGTGGTCTAGGTTTTAATACTAAAAAGACATTGCTGTTCCTTTCAACGTCTTCTCTTCCTTTTTAGTTTTCTTAAATTTTTAATTAATTAATTTATTATTTATTTTATTTTTAAAGAATATTTGAAATGAGGGTATTTCGGCCAAAATGATGGAAAAGGGAGACGGAGAGGCAGAGGAAAAAGGTGTGCGGGTATTGATTTGGGCGCGTCTTTGTGATTTGGGGAGCAATCAGCAATGGATATTCGGCTTTTTCTGTCACCGGTCCCGGTATTCGTTTGATTTAATCCATCTCAACTCTTCTCATTTTATTATTATAATAATTAATTAATTTTTTTAAATTTTAAAACAATTTTTTCAAATTTTCACATAAAATTTAATAAATAATTTAATTTTTATTCTACTATTCACAAACCATCTCAATTCATCTCAACTTATCTTTAAATCCAAATCACTCTTTTTATGTTTATTTCTTCATTTTTTTTTCTAAGGGTAAATTGAAAGAATCTAATCCCACGTAATTGCTTGGTATTATTTTTCCTTTTTTTTTTTTCTTTTAATACATAATTAAGAGTTTCGAATTTAAATTTTCATTTGAAGAATCAAATCACACGCCATCAGATATTTTTCTTTTATTATTAAAAAAAAGAAAATTTATTCCTACTGTTCTAATCTTGCTGAATAGACTAATAATTAAGGGCCGATTTGGATTCTCTGTTATAATTTTAGATAAAAGATAGGCAGTTGAAAAAAAATATTATTTAAATATTAATTTTTAATATTATTATTATTTTAAAATTTGAAATTTGAAATTGAGATTTAAAAAAATTGAATTATTTATTATATTTTGTATGAAATTTTAAAAAAATTGTAATAACGAGATAAGATAAAACAATTTCTAAATTCAAACGGTACTAAGTCAATTATTTTTATGATTGATCTCATATACATCTTCCCATTTTTTTTTATATATATTATTATAATGTTGTTGAAAAAGAAACTTTATATTACAAGAGTTATTTTTTATTTAAAAATTAAAAATAATGTGAAGTGTAGAGTGTTAGGAGGTTGTGAAGATTTTTTGATTATTTCATTTATATACCCATCCAACCCCTCTGATCATTGGCATCACCCCAGCCAATGTTGTACCATCAATCACCCTCTAAGTTAAATTGAAGGGAATGGAATCAATCATTTTTCAATTAGAATAATAATGCACGCATCATATTTTACAATAATATTTTAATTTGTAGAATATTTTTATAAAATAATGTTATTTTTATACATTATTTTATAAAAATATTTCTTTTTTATTAAATATAATTATATAAAATATTGACAAAAAAAAAATTATATAAAAGAAATTACAATTTACAAAGATCTTTTATGGTTGAGCACCTTCTTCAAAAGAGCTTCACGTCCTGGAAATGGATTATTATTATTCTCCATTATCATCCCATCTCTACCATTCATTCTATCCCTCTGCATTTTGATCATAACATTATCTTCATCACTTCTCCCATAAACCCTATTTCCAAACCCACCATTAATAATGCTCTCCTTCTTAATTCCCAGCTCCTCCTCCCTTGTCGCTCCTGTCTTCGTCCTCAGTCTCTGTCTTCTCGCTCTCCTCCTCTCCTCACCTTTTGATAAAACCTCAACCACCTTTTGATCAGTACCCTTACTCAAGCCAAAGTCTGTCTCTTTTCCGCCATTTTTGCCGGCTCTTGGAATTCTACCGCCTTTAGAGGTACCCAAAAGCTCAAACTTGACCTTGCTCCAGCCACTCTTATCTTCGTTATCCCAACCGAACCTTTCACTAATTTCTAACAACTCCGAAACCACACTCTCGTTTCTTAAAGAACTATCATTAATGTTGCCATTCAGTAGATTCTCCGCTAACTCCCACTCGATCCGATCTCTGTAAACTGGATCTTGGAGGACTTGGTCGGCTAGCTTTGCCCAGTCCTCGAAGTCGCGGGCACGGAGGTTCTTGGAGACCCATCTGAGGTAGCTTGAAGGGAGGGTTCCGAGCATTTTTCCCTTGTGCTTTCCGAAGTCTATGACTCGGTCTCTAGCTGGGATTCTCGCATTGATGAGTGGTCTTGGTGTTGAATTAGTTCTGAATTTGGAAGAGCATTTCGAAAGACGGAGAGGATAAGAAACAGTGAAGTGAATTGAAGGAAAAGTTTGGGGAAGAAAGAGGGTCATGGAGATGGTTCAATATCGAAAACAAGCCGCCACCAGAGATGGAGAAGATAAGAGAGTGAGAGGGCGAGGTGCTTTTGGGCCTTGGGGAAGTGATGGTCAAATTTGAAGTATTTCGGCACAAAAAAAAAAAAAACAAAAAAACAAACACAAAACAAAACAAAAGCTCGAGTGGTCAACGAGAATCCTCATGTTGGGCTAGGTGCCCTCTCTGATTTGTCTATTTGGGCTTAGAGATGTCTCGACTTTAAAATTAAGATTCCGATTAGACAGTGATATAAGGTGATATAATTTTAGATAAAAATTAAAAATTAAATTAAAAATTATTAAAATATTATATTTTAATATTATTATTTTAAAATTTAAAAAAATTGAATTATTTATTATATTTTATATACAAATTTAAAAAATTTATAATGATGAAATAAGATGAGATAAAATCGTTCAGCCTAACTGTTGACCACTCCATCTTCTTTAGGACTGAAAGATTCTTCCGGCCTACTTTCTTTATATACGAAATTAATTAAGAAATATCACATCAATAAGTGTAATAGAAATTTTAAAATTTGAGGTACATTTTATTGCGAATTAATGTGACGTCCACAACTTTCGCTTATGTTTTGGTTGAGCAGCGGTGTCAATATGTATACTGTACGGATCACACCCCACAACGAATATGGATGCTTGTGTGCTTGTATGCTTAGCATACGTGTGCATTAAGTCCGAAATGGAAATTTTTATTTATTTTTTTAATAGGCCAGAGAAATGGAAAAAATAAAGGGCAAGTATGAGAGGAAAATCAAATAAGCCTAAACACGATATCAAGTGACATCCATAATGTCAAGTGACTTTATAGCCGGTAAAACCGTTACAAACCATGGTGTTTCAAATCTGGACTATATAGAACCACATCCCCATATGGGCAGTAACCTATACATAATAACAAAAATATGCTAAAGGCCGGAAACATAGCAGAAAAAAAATCTAATGATGGAAATGTGGGACAGACACCCTTCTTAATCCTCGAGCTTCGTCGCATTGTCCTGCTCGTAAGCACCATTGTCACTCACGTCTATATAAAAAAGGTTTCAATAAGCGAAATTGTAGTTAGATGACTTCAGTGAGATTACAAGAATCTTTTTATGTTTAGGTTATCTTTTTATGGTTAGGTTTGGCCGTTGAGTTGAGCTCAATTGAACTCAATTTTTTATAAATAGTAATGATTTGAGTAGTAGAGAAAATTATGTAGAGTCTATCTAAACTGAGTTTAAAGTATGTTTAGAGGTTAAAATGAGTATAGTACTTTTTATGAAAAAATAAAAAAAGTTGCGAGTTCCACATATAAATATGTGTTAAGTTAAAAAAAATTATGGGTTTCACGTATAAGGAGGCCAGTTTTGAGTTGAGATGAGTTTAATAATTTGAGAGTTGAGTATTTGGATGTTAGATTCAGCTAAAAATTAGACTGAACTCAGTTGATCAGTCTTGCAACCAAACGCACTCTTAATAAGTTAAAACTATGACAATTCATATAATGCATGCAATTAATGAAAGTTATTATACAATATATAACACGTAAGAAAACCGGAGCAACAATGTATAACTACTGTGATATAGATCTCGAGCAAAACAGGTGCATTACCTTAGGATAATATAAAGTATCAAGCAATAAATACATATATAATTTCAAAACAATAAGGATTCCCGAACGTCAGACGTGCGACTTCAAAACATCAAGAAAACCCGAGCAATAGGTATACATATGTTAAAAAAAAAGTAAGAACCCGTGCAACAATTATTTAACTTAAGCCAAGAAAATTCCCGAGCAACATATATATACATCCTCGAAACAGTAAGGGTCTCGAGCAACAAATGCCCAACTTCAAATGGATGCATTTCTTAAATAATTAAAGTCCTTGGCAATATAACTTAAAATGATGGCCCGTGAGTCTGAGACCTTCCAGGTTCTCCGACATCCATAAAGCCGCCAAAACCATTTTCTGCATTAACCCGTGCGCCATGGCTTTCCCTAAATATCCATGTTCTGGCTCCTTTGTCACACTGCGGATAACGATTGTCTATGTGACTTTGTCTCAAGAATCGCTTTAGCTTCGTGTAATTGTCCTTATCACAAGTGTTCTCTAGCCTCCGCTAGCAGAGAGAATTTTTTGGCTTGGCCCAAGACTGTCACAATCTCATCCGAGTGCGTTGATATCCCTGCATCAATTCAGGGGATGCCACACTAATTTTAAATGCTCTTAAGTGATTAAGAGAGCTTTATCGAGATAATACTCCATCCCAACTTGGGGTCGTGAATCACCCACACACCCTTATTAAAATATCAGGTAAACTTCTATATATAATATCATCTTATGAGACGAGATACAACAATAAAATCATTTGTATAGTCATCTTACGAGATAGAAAAATTGAAAAGCATACTTACAAAAATATATAGGTTACGAATGAGGAACAATCCCTAAAACCACCCACACCTTCAGATACAAGAATAAACCTACACACCCAGTTACCCTCAGAGATGTAACTGATGTAGGCTGAATGGGAAGTATAACCCACAGTCATCTAACACACATTTGTAAGCATAATCAAAGAGGATAATTACCTCAAATAGTGAATATTCATTGAGCTTTGGTTGGTCGTTGATAACGCAGAACTTCAAGCCAAGATAGCTAGTCCAATGATAATCTCGAAATGTTCAAGTGTGTGCGCGCTTGAAACTTTAGAAAGGAAAGGTTTTTTGGGTTGAACACGAGAGAGAGAGAGAGAGAGAGAGAGAGAGAGAGAGAGAGAGAGAGAGAGAGAGAGAGAGAGAGAGAGAGGAGAGAGAGAGAGAGAGAGAGAGAGAGAGAGAGAGAGGAGAGAGAGAGAGAGAGAGAGAGAGAGAGAGAGGTTTTGGAAACAAAATGTGAGGAAATGGTATGGTCGATGAGGAGAAAAAAGGGAGGGGACAACTTAATGGGTTCTCTACTCATTCGTCAAGTGATTGGTTTGTCGGTTGGCAGGCATCTGTCTGATTGGAAGGAGGGACAGAGACGACAATGATGTTTTTTTGTGAACTTGATGCTCGGCCAAGGAGGAATGAGCTCTTCCATCAGGGTTGGTCCTTTTGGTCTACTGCTCGTGAATGTAAAGCACATGCTGATAAAGCTTTCTAATGCATGTTGCAAATGGTTGGGTTGGAGTGTGAATGGTGGTGAAGTTTGTGGCCATCTCTGATTTGCATGCTTCTATGCGAAATGACACCGTGTTGGTGGAATGAAGATTCTCCAACAGATCTATGTAAGTACTTTGTATGTTTTCGAGCACTAGCTCGGCTAATATCACCTTGCTCACCTAGGCTTTATCTGTATAATACCTCACCCACCTTGCACATTGCTCACCCAAAGCATCTACTCGTCTGATATCTTGTTTTGTTGGGGTTGATGAGCTATCAACGGTTAATTTGAAATATGATAGAGAAAGCAATCAAAAGAAAATTAGACAATCACACAAAGAATACAAAAATTTACGTGGTTCAGCTTGAACAAGCTTACGTTCAATGGCAGAGTCAGTCTCAAAGAACTCACTATCAACAAAAAGGAATACAAGAGAGGTATCACAAATCTCTCCTCAATCCCAAAAGCCCCAGTACATCCAGTGAGCTCTCAAAATCTCACAAAATGAGTTTTCTCTCTTTTCTCTTTGTTCTGGCTGCTCCAAGTCACAATACAATGAAAAATAACATGTATATATATTGTACGGCGCGAAAAATCTAATTACAAACATTCGCTCGAGCAGTGTATCGATCGAACAATCTGCTTGACGTTCGCTAAAGCTGACTATCGAGTGAATAATCTGCCTAGGGTTCGCTTGAGTGAATTGTTGAGTGGACAATTTGTCTGGGGTTCGCTTGAGCAGACTATCGAGCGAAGTGCCGAGCTAAAGTTCACTCGAGTGAAGGTCGAGCCATAGTCAAGCCAAGTCTCTGGAATGACATTTTCAACAAGAATTAAGCCACATTCAACAAATCTCCACCTTGGCTGAATTCCGTCAAGCCTAAAAAAATTGAATTCCACCAAATCGAATTTCACCATTCCACAGCAAAGACATCAAAGATGCCCACCAAACAGAACACAACGTCTATCCTTGAAGAACTCAATTTCCACCCAAAAGTCTTCACCTCCATAGACAACTTGACCAAATCACAAACTTGGTCCTAATGAAGAGATTCAACCTCTTCACACAAAAGCAACAAACCACTATATAGACTACTTACTTGAACAATGGCTTCTGAATACACACGAAGGCTAATAACAAATATTCTCTGCCAAAGTAAGAACATCACAAAGTCTGCATGAGCATATCCCGAAGGTGGCCAAACTGCCTCCTCTATCTACCAGATGAAATTATAGACTTGCTCTCACTCTGCGCTAATGCCAAAATAAGAATCATGCTAATTTCCAATAGCATGATCTAGAGTACCACCTGCACTCTATTGTGAAACTCTCCTAGCAATTCCACATTCTTGCTATAACCTTGCTCTCATTTCTTGTGGAAACAACAAATGAAAAGCTACGGAAGAAGGAAGGTTCACCCAATAGCAAGTTGTATTGACTGTTTTACCCAATCTTTAGACAAGCCTGGCATACCAAAAGCATACTACAAGCTTTCCTCAAGAATCCAATTCATCCGTTCAGTTACTCTATTTCTGTGGAGTGGACCCAACTGTACAGTCTGAAAAATGCTCTACCTTCTAGTCTGTAAATCACTAACCTTCTCAAGTGCTTGAACACATCAAACACGTCACTCACTGAAAAATAAGTCCAACCTTTCTTCAAAATGGTCATCAAACAATATGAGTACAAACAAGGCACCACCTTGCATAAGATGTATCCCAAAAATTAGAACAAATAAAGTGCAGTAAACCTGATTCTGCACTACTTCACAAGAATACAATGCCAACACAAAAAATCAAGCTTCCCTATCTTCTGATCACACAAAACAAAATATGCCTACTCACAAATGACCACACACGTTCACCCATATGACCCAATCACATGTGCATAAACAAGTAATACCTGAATCTGGAGCGTCTGAAGATACAATTACACCAATCACTGTCTCACCATCTGTCTTCTTCTCTGTCATTACCATCGAAGTGCCCTTGTAGACTCAAATGACTCCACTTGCAGTTGAATACTGATAACCAAAGGAATAAAGAATGCAGAAAAGATATAGGATTTTTCTTTAAAGATGTAATATGCCGAACGTTAGACAAACTTCTAACGGTTCCATCATACATCTTAATCTTCATTGAACCGATTCCAATAATATTACAAGTCATATCATTCCCAACCAAAACAGAATCACCATTGACTGATTCGTAGGTAGTGAACCAATCCTTCTTGGGGCACATATGGAACGTACAAGCTGAATCCATGACCCACTTGTCACCAAAACGACCGCTAGAGCTCTTGACTGCTAGGACAATATCAGAGCTGTTCGCCCGATAATTGCACGGTATTAAATGCATCCCGACCATCCTACCATCAAGTATAAAAGACCTCTGTAGAGTTTATAAGAGATGAGATTGGAACCAAGTGATATAATTTTTTTAGGGTGTTTGTTGGTGTTTGCACAACCAAAGTTTGTTTTTGCACACTCTTAGAAATTTGTGTTGTAACTTGAGGGACTGTTTTGGAACCAAACTGTGTGTTCTTATGTTTGTACATTTTCCGATATTGGAAAAGGAAATAAAAAGCTAGCTAACCAAAAATGATATCCAGTCCACGTCCAACAACAAAATGACATTATATGCAAAAAGCAATTTATATTTCTCAAGGGGAGCAATCCGTTTTCCGAAACCCAACCCTCTCCCCCAAGCCTCAGCATCCAACCCATGTCTATCAATGCAAACAAACAATAATATTTTTTACATGAAAAAATATACTTAGCATTTCATTTGACAACTAGTTTTTACGACCATGAACAAAAACGATTTTCTTCAATACTTTGCAATTTATTTAAAATGAAAATGACTTTTTTTAATTGATGTTTGTCAAATATGATTGGCTGAAAATATTTTTTTTGATGGTAGTAAAAAATGGCTATCAAATAGGATGCTAAGTAGCATGACACTTTAACATTATTTCTAGAGATAGCTGCCAAGCATAGATAATAGAGGATTTTCCTTGGGAAGTTTTTTTATGACCCTCAAAAAGAAATTATTTTGTTGAAACAAATGCAACCTTACCACATAAATATTTCATTCTATGAAGAGTGATACTCATTTAGAACTTCAAATATGTGAAGAAGAAAGTCCATTTCATTTTAAAATAGATAGTGATGATGATCATGCCTCAAAATAGGTTAGAGCATCAACCAGTTCCTCTTGCACGATCGACAAGCAAAAGACTCTAGAATAAGTAATGTTTGGTTCAAGTCTCAAATATACAAATCTTATATAAGCCTTTAATAAACATGTGGGCCCCACCAAGAAAAGTAAGTTTTTCACACTTTTCTATAGTGATATCCATTTTTTTTATAAAAAACTTACCCGAGACTTATGCATTTGATACCTGTATATATCATTGGATACTGATGATTAAGTTGGCCCTAAAAATCGATGGACACTGATGATTAAACTTGTAAAATGTTCTATGAGATACACTAATGGAGAGATCATGGGGGAGAAAATGGTATTATGGTCGATAGTCAAAGGAACGCTTTTTCCCTTAAGAGTTCCTCGAAGCCATGGGGTTAATTAATTGACTGTTGCTACTCAGTCGACCGGGAATGTTGCTTGGGCACGACCTTCTCCTCTTTTTCTTTAATCAAGAGCTTTGCTCATTGAGAATTTCATTGGCACCCAACGATGATGAGATAGGTGCGATGGAATCCCACACTTATAGGTACTATTGATTAGTCCTCTTAAAATATGGGTTCAGATGTGGTTTGTGCATTCATTGTGACCTTACACGACCTGTGAATCCAATACGAATATAACACAAAATTATCAGGTCCAGGTTTGATGTTAACGAGTTTGAGTCAAAACGGGTTAACCCGTTAAAACACGATTTATTAACAGGTCAATAATATGTTAACCCGCTTAACATGAAATCAATCCGTTTTGACCTGTTTAGATTTTATTTTAAAATTAAAATTTTATTATTGTTAAGTTGTAATATTGATATTTCTCAGTATACTTATGTTTTTATTATTTTTATTGTTGAGATTGTAATGTTAAACCTATGCTCGTATTTGTTATTATATGATTTGTAAAATTGATTTTATTATATGTTAAAACTTAAAATATTTATATATATTTTTTAAGATATTTTGGCTATTAATAAATATAGATTTGAATTTTTTATGTAAAATTGTTTTAATCAGGTTAAATGAGTTATGCATGTTAGTTCAATCCATTTATATGAAATAAATTTAAATAGATCATATTATATTAATTATTAATCAGGTCAAATGTACATGTATACCAAAGAGGTCAATTATATATTCCCTGGCGAGATTGACATTGGGGCATTTAAAATTGAGACTAACCCAATTGTCTAAAAAAGAAGATTCGTGATCGGCTCCATTCCCAAAAAGGTGTAGACCTTCAGATTCGGAAGAAATTGTAACGGAAAGAACTATGCCAGGCCGCGAGAGATTATATAATCATTAAATATAGTGAATTTTGTCACCAAATTTCATGTTGAAATAGGTAAATCTTTACATCTCTCTATTTATTTACATTTCATGTGATTATTTATTAACTAATTCATAGATGAGCATCCGAGTATGATTTTAATGTCCAAGTAATCATCGTACATCATTCAACCGTATTGTTCAACTTCAACCATGCCAAAAAATTACATCTACAAACTCTATTAACTCCTAAGATGCCAGTCGTTACATGCCAACACGAGGCATTGGCCATGAGACCACATTGAAAGAAAATTAAGCATTCAGGTATAGAGTAATTTTATATACAACTGTGAAGTGCATAAACGCCACATAACCATTTTGAAAAAGAATGAAGTTCACTATTAAAAAATTAATTTTTTTTTATGTGAGTCTCATATTTTATTTATTTATTTTAAAACAATTACGTGACAATTGTACAATTTACAATTACAAATATCTTTTATGTGCGAGGCGTAACTTATCTGAACATGATCGGTTCAATAAAGGGTTGGGTCACGTGCTTAAAGGCCGACAAAAGCAATTTCGGTTGCAGATACGCATAACCCATTACCCGAATAGTTATATATGTCAGCCGAGAGAAGCGCGAGAACTAATAAGGAGACGATTAGGCCCATTCGTGGAGCCCGCCACATGAACAACAAATGCCCAAGCCCATTTTCCACAACTTGTTTAATATTATATAATAAAATAATATTATTTTAGATTTTATTTTAATTTTACTTTTGATTTGATAAATTTAATATAATAAAAAATACTATTATATTTAAAATTATATATAAATTGTCAATAGATTGCAAGTCTATCACTACTCCTAGAATATAGCTACAAGCTAGCCACATTGGAGGAGTTCAAGCACCAAAATTCAAGAAAAACTCAATTAAAGGGGGGCACTCCACAAAAATCAGGTACATAACACAACAGAAGCAGCATTTCCTCTTCATGTTCACTTCACTTTGATTTATCTTAAAAAAAATTGATACACATATAACTTTTTTTGCAATTTTTTATACAATTATATTTTAAATGACGGAGATTTTTGTAAAATAACTTATAAAAATAATATCATTTTACAGAAATATCCTCAATTTAAAAAATGGTTATATAAATAGTTATGCATGTATCATTATTCATGTTAGAATAGTTTGCTAACTTGGCTTAATTATTAGAGTATCCTCTTAGTCCTTATGAGCCTATTAATTTGAAAAAAAAAGCCTATTCATCTTCCATTGAATTACCATATTTTTATCACCCTTATACCAATTACATGATTAGATGATAAGTAATGAATGATATATAATTCTTTATTCATTTATCGCCATATTAGAAGAGAACGATGATAAAAAAAGATGATGAATAACGCTTAATATTTAAAAAAAGAAAATATTAAATGTACTTAAAAAAAATTTACAAAAAATTTACTTCTTCACATGTCAGTTATTGATATGCTAAAAATTATGAAATTTGAAAATCAAAATCTAAATTTTAAAAGAAAACTAACAAAATAAATATTGTAAGTAAAATTATAAATAAAAATGTAAGTACACGTAAGCTTGTAACACTACTCTTTAAAAATTTGTCTTTCTTATTTTGCAAGATGACCTCAAAACTAATCCGATCTGAACTATTTCTAGGTATATTTAGAAAGCATCTATTCAAAACATAAAACACGGGCATTTAAAAAATATAACTGCCTCGAAAAAAAGAAAAAAAGAAAGCTGCTGATAATAAATTTTAAAACAAATGAGTAATGATACATGCTTACTCTATTTTACAATTATATATATATATATATATTATATTTTAAAATGAGAATATTTATATAAAGTCACGTTACTTTTATAAATTATTTTATAGAAATACTCCTCATTTGAAATAGAGAAATACTTTAATCATAAAGAAATTACATAAAAATAATCTTATAAATTAATGTGGTTTGTTAGTTTGTAAAATTACTTTTATTGTAAAGTAAATATAACAGATCAGATGAGACCACTTCAATTTATAAAATTATTTTATGTAATTTTTTATTATGGATATAGCGATACTCTTTCAAATCTAACAGATGAGATGAGACCACTTCAATTTATAAAATTATTTTATGTAATTTTTTGTTAGTCATCTTCCAACATCAAAGTTTTTGGGCCTTGTCACTCTCAGAAGCCTGGCCCAGCTAGCCGCTTAAGGAGGTAAAAAAGATAAAGCCGACGGTTCAGATAGAGCAGATACAAAAACAACGGTCTCGATTTCGCCTGTGATCGGTGACGTTAGCTCTTAGCTAACAAGGACCGAGCGACGCCACTGAGACGGAAAATTCAGACAGGGAAATAGGAATTACTTGCGAGAAACGAAAGGATCAAATAAATAGTAAACTAATTCAAAACACGAACAGAGAGCCCCAGAGAGAGAGAGACAGACAGAGAGAATGGTGCTGTGGGAGATCACGTTGGCTACTGCGTATTTCTTGGGTCTGAAGCGAACGTACAGGCTTGCTCTGAAGATTCAACGCAAGGTCATCAGCCCTAAGCGCCCTAAGATCCGCCAGTTTCTTCACAGGTATCGTATTTTACGTCTGTGGCGTTATCGGCTTCTTTATCATTGTTTGAAAAGCTTGGCGTGGAAGTGTATGGATGCTAATATCTACTATATTGGTCGTTGTGGAACTCTCTAGGGGGTCGGCGGCACCTGTCCACTTTGATTCGAACATTTGGTTAGTTTAAACATATGATTCAGAATAAACTCTATATTTTGGGATCATTCCGCTTGGCATCTGAATCAATGGGTTCTAATACAATGCTTAAGCCTAGATACTAGATTGCGCGAGGATACTCTGAGCGTGTGCTTGTGTGTAATTATGATTTTAATTTTTCAATAAATATTGCATGTATTATTAGTGAATGTAAAAATCTGGGGTCTGATGTATTGAAAAAACAAAACAAAAATAGAGGGGAAAAGGGAGAAAGAAACACTGATAAGCTACTTGTGGGATGTTCAAAATAACTTTCGATTAATTTTCTTCCTTTTTATGTTTGTTTTTTAAGAGTAATTAATTTTCAAGGAGTTATGACAGTGAAGTTATTTAAAGAGGCAGCTTGAGTTGTTAGTTATACTAGTCCTATACCCGCTCGATGCGTGGGAATGGTTATAGTTTCAAGAATGAGAATTGTTCTATGTGATGGTTATTGGTAGTTTTTTTTTTTTTTTTCTTAAGCAAACTTCGTATTAAGAATATAGCATGCAGCTACATAGAAGTTAGAAGGCAAATGTATGCTGTATGCAAAATATTGTCTATATATATATTTTTTTAAAATAACTATTATTTGAGTTTGGAGAGTTCTCTCATAGTTTTATATGCTTGTTTTGGTGAGTGTTTTAGCAACTGTATAATGCTAGTCATTCTAAAGGCGTTCAATATCGGCTTTATTGATTTTCCTACCATAATTAGTTCATTAATTCTCTTTGCGGCTATAAAATTCACGATTCTCAGTAAACTTAAGTAATTCATCTTGCATTTCATAAAAAATTATAACTCGTAAGTAGTGATAAATGCGCTAATTAAAAAATGGTCCTTTTGTACAACTCCAAACGCACCAAAGGTGGAAATAGGCGACACAAGAATATGAATTGAATGTATGAAAAGGAAGAATATATGGCTAGAATGTGACATGAAGGGTTTTTTCTCTTTTGCATAGTGGAGATGGATAAATAATATAAAATGATTAATAATAATGATGAGTTAATGCTTTCAAAATTAAATATGTAACAGGTAATAAATTTTAAGGGAATAATATAAGAATAAAATTAATTAGATGAATGATGAGTTGGCTTAATAGAAACATAAGAACTGGCTTTGAAATTATATTTGTAATAGATTTTTACTAATGGGAATTTCGCCTTGATATTTTTGAAAAACAAAATGACAAAATTACACTCTTGATTAAATAAAAAAGGGTCTAAGATGACTTGCAGGCTAACAGTTTTAATTGTTGTCCAAGTATGTAGTTTCTGCAATATTTTTTTGTTGGATTACTTTTCCCCCACTGATTGACTTTGTCAGTTTGTGTTGTAATGAAAATTATGAAAATTACTTTTGACTTGCACCTGACCTAAAAAAAATCACTTTTGACTTTAGTGAGATTATAGGAGCATTGAGATGGAGCTTTAATCTTTAATGGAACTTTTCAGTGCAATTACCGTGATGTCCACGACTTCTTTAAAAGTGACTATTATGGTTTGTGGTTTGGTTTAAGAGTCTTGTTGCCGACCCCTTATACACACCGAGGAAGACAGTACCCCCTTTGACGATAGTCAACAATTCTTTTGCCAGTCCAGCTAGAGAAAACAAAAACAGTGCACTATCAGTATATGCTTTCTGCTTCCACATCCTTGCCATTTTACTTCTATATGCTATCCTTATCATGAATCTGATGTAAGTAGGCAATGAATACCAATGGGTTTAAGGGTTGTCCTTTATTAGTTGATGGGTCATAAAGAACAAAAGCTAGGCCAAAGGGTCAGTAGAATCTGAGACCTCCATTGTTGGGGTAAGAAACTGACATGGATTTGTAGGATAGATGATTTGTCTTTTTAAGGGGTTTATTTTTTTGGAACTTTATCTCTTTTGCTTTGTCTACAAGTATTTTGTCTGGTCTTCACGTTTCAGGGTATATTGGTGTTTGTGTCTTTTTCTTTCTCTGCAAGTTTAACGATATTATTGTAATTCTCATTTATATCTGGAGATCACTCCAAACTTGACCTATGTAAAGTTTTGCTGTGTATGCATTTTCAATTAACATTTGAAAAGTAGAAGTCTAAGCCCTTGGCTTTTTTGAAGAGGAGTTCTCTTCTTTTCAGTGTTACGTATCTCTAGGCTATTTTTTCCATTGAGGGGTGAGTGGGTTATCATACTTTGTATCTCTTGGGAATTGTCCTTGAGTGGTGATTGTGTGTCCCTTAGAGGGGTTTCTTTTGGATTATGTGTGTGATCTATTCTTTGGGTTTTTTTTTCTCTTGTTTTGCTCGCTGTCTTGCTTTTCTCTAGATTTTCTGGTATCAGAAACCTTGCTTATTATACACCTCCAACTTATTTTCCAGTATCAGAAACCTTGGTTTTCTCTGTACAATTAATACTCCATCTTGTGGTATTCACCATTATTGAGCCTTGTGAATAATAAAATGTATTATTCACAATTCTTTTGACAATGAAACATGCAAATGCTAATTTCTTCAGCAGGTGCCAGCTGCAAATCCTTATTACTTTCTATGGTTTCTTTTTGCTAATTTTGAACCTGAATGAGGTGTTGGGCTTACATATTTAGCCGTAGCATAAGTCTTCACACATTGATATGAAGAAGACATTGCACATATACAGGATAGATGATGTGGCTTAGATTAATTTTTAAACAATGCAAACTGCAAGAATATGGCATCACTGGGACTTGCAAAAAAAAAAAGAATCTTTTTTTTGGGCTCTGCCTAGCCCTTAATGCAAAAAACAACTTTTGCAAGTACCTTCATGTTAATTATGTTAGGTTTTGTGGCTGCAATGAAACCTTCTTTCACAACAATGCACTTTTATCATCATCATTGTGACACCTTTTTTTTTTTTTTTGATACAGCATTGTGACACTTCTAAATGCACAAAGTTATACTTAAAAGTATCAGTTTTTTTCTGTTCCCTTTATCATCTTTGAAACCCAAAATCCGATGTTGCTCCTATCCTGTATTAGGTTGTTATCGAACCCTGTCTATGTTTAATCACATATGCTGGATATATATCTTGGTTGCCTGGATTAAAGTTTCTTTGTTGTTCATTTTTTTTTGTTCGGCGGAGTGTAAACAATTTACTCTCTGGGGTTGATCAGATCAGAAGTACTTGAATATGTGACCTACTTCCATCAATCTCTTTCATGCTACAAGTTAGATTAGAAAGTTATCTCCATTAATATTGTCTTCATGAAGGAGAATGGAGAAGGGTTCATTCTTCATCGTCAATTTGTCGTCTGGAAAAGTATTGAAGCACATTATTTTTAAATCACAAGCTGGGTTTGGTCCACTGGTATTTTTTGGAAGTCCAGGGACCAGAGCCTCTCTAACCCAACAACTTCTCTGGGAACTTTAAAATATAATGGCCAATTTACACTGGCGTTAGGGTTTAAATATACAACAGCTGTATTTGTTACTTATTTTGGACTACTTCTATTGCTATTTTTCTAGTTTTGGAAACTACCTATTTATTTCACGGGTGCTGTTAGTTTGGAACTATTATCAATGACATCACCAGGACTCTTACAATTTTTTCCTTCCTCTCACAGACGAACACGCGCTGTATTTAATATAGCAGTCAATGTTCACCATAACATACAAGAGAGGGACATAGAAGTTGGTCGGAATGTCGGTAACTGGATTCTGAGATGGCTTGACCGAATGAAACCATCAGCTCAGATTCGTGGTTCTTCTCCTGGGGAACCCTCTGATGGAGCTAGGTCAGGCTTGAGTATGACAAAGCAGGTGAACAACTCCAATCTGAAACCTCCTGTTGGGAACCAAACATCGAGAAAACAGGATTCTGGTAGGCAGCTGTTTACTTCAACGAGAAATATTTTGCCAAAGCCTTTTCCAACCATTTCAATGATGGTGCGGCCACCAAAGCCGGCTGGGACTATGACCCAGTATAGGCACTTCTCTGGGATGGAAGTTTTAAGATCAGATTATTCAAGAGGTTGGTCGGAGGGAGGAGGTCTTCGGAAAGACATTATGCAGTGGATGCTACAAAACTAAATGTGAAATCGAGAATCTCTGTTTTTTCATTTAAATAAGTAGAGAAGGTTGCTTATAAGGTGATCAAAACTGTGTTTCTTACAAGAGCAAAAAGACTTTCGAACCACAGAAGAGTTGATTTTGGTTTCTGAGTTTGATGGTAGGACAATGCGAAAAACTGATGGCTAGAACAATTTTATGATTCATCGCCGTGAAGATTTTTCCTTCTTATCTTCTCCATGGTTTTTGTATATTCACTCTCTTTATCAGAGAACTAGCTGCTGCTTGAGATCAGAGACGTATTAGTAATAAGAAAAAGCTTGTCATTTTCTAATGCAATGCTGTTTCTTATTTGGTTATACTTAGTAGAGCTAGCAATCTTTGATACGTAGATTTGAATCAATTTAACACGAACTCGAATTAAATCCGGTTGACCCGTTTACATGATCACCCAATTATTATGAGCATTTTTTCCAAAAAAAAAAAAATTATTATGAGCATGAACATATCTTTTTTTTTTTTTTTTTTTGAATCAAGAATCATAAAACTGTGTATTAACTTTGAGTAATGTCATCAATACATTGCTTTTCCGTATCTATCCTATCAGAAATAAAAGTTGGCATATCTTCCATCCAAATAAGTTCTGATTCCAAACATAAGGGTTGCTTAGCTAATTTATGAGCCACTTCATTTGATGTCCTGTGAACATACTGCACCTTCCATCCTTGCTGCTGTTGTAGCATCTTCTTGGCATCGTGAATTATACTCCCATAGATTGGATAATCAGTATTGTCTTCATTGATAGCTTTCACAATATTTTGTGCATCACCCTCAAACATTACTCTATGAAACCAATGTCCCTACTAATCTCCATAGCTTTCCAAAGTGCCATACATTCTGCTGTTGCAGGGTGTTGCACATATTTCTTTTGATCACAGCAGGCTGTTAGTGCTTCCCCCATTTCATCCCTTATAACTATGCCAATTCCCATTTTTTCCTTTTTTTTTTTTATCAATAGATGCATCCCAATTAACTTTCACCTGTCCTCTGTTAGGTTTCTGCCATCTCGTTGGTCTCCCTATATTGCTGCTATGAAGTTTCTTCTCTATCTCTGATTGAGCCATTTTGAAATCTCTAATCTGTTCTCTTGCTGCAATGATAACCTGGCCAGGGGATATGAATTTGTTTTCAAAAACAAGCTGGTTTCTTCTTATCCATATGTTCCACATAATCAAAACCACTTCCTCCATTTCCTCTTTAGCTAATTTCTGCATCAGTTTCTCTAGTAGTTCCAGCAGGTTACCCTCATTGGTTTTCCAATTTTGGATTTTAGAGCAAGTCTCACACCAGACATCATTAGTAGCAACACACTGCCACAACATGTGTATGACAGATTCCTTTTGCTCCTTGCATATTGGGCATACATCATTCTTTACCAGTTTCTTGCTCAACAAATTAGCTCTCATGGCTAGAAAGTTGTTCCCAGCTCTCCACAAAAACTGTTTGACTTTCCCTGGTACATCCAGTTGCCATATCTTAACCCATCTTTGGTCATCTTCCATCTCCTTTGAAGATTTTCTTTTAAGACTTCTCTTCCTTTCTAGTTCAAGATAATAAGCATTTCTAACTGAGAATTGACCTTTATTAGAAGGGCCCCATACCAGCTTGTCTTCACAATCCATCCTACTCAAAGGTAAGCTAAGAATCTGGTTCACCTCATCCACACCAAATAAATCTCGGATCAAGGCTTCATTCCATACCTTCTCCTCTTGCACAATCAGTTCCTCAACCTTTGCCTCCTCATTTAATCTTGAAACTGGGGATTGAACTCTGAAAGATGAAGGAGTTGTTAGCCATTTATCCTCCCAAATTTTAATACTTCTTCCATTTCCCACTCTCCACCTCAAACCTTCCTTGATCAGATCAAATGCCTGCCAAACACTTTTCCATATTTGTGAAGGTCTGCTGCCCAACTTGGCACTTAGGAAGGATGAGTCTTTAAAGTATTTCTGCTTGTAAATCTGAGCCACTAAACTCGAAAGATTATTAAAAAATCTCCATCCTTGCTTGGCTAGTAATGCTAAGTTGAAACACTCCACATTTCTAAACCCAAGCCCTCATTTTTGTTTTTGTTTTCCCAGTTTTTCCCAACTACTCCAATGTACCCCTTTTTTGGTTTTCTGATTGCACCACCAGAATTTGGCAAACATACTATTAAGCTCATGACAGAGTCTTTTTGGGAGCAGAAAGACACTCATAGTATAGGTTGGGACTGCTTGAAGAACAACCTTAATTAACACCTCCTTTCCTGCAGTTGACAGAAAATTGTTTTTCCAATTTGTGATTTTTCTCCAAACCCTTTCCTTTATGCCTCTGAAAGTGTGGTATTTGGACCTTCCAATAACTGGGGGCAACCCCAAGTACTTCTCATAAGTCCCTACCATCACAGCCCCACCATTTCTCTTATCAACCTATTATCAAGAAGGTTTGTATTTGAACTAAAATAAATTGCAGATTTCTCTTTGTTAAGCACCTGGCCAGAGGCAATCTCGTACACCTGCAACATTGCTTGAATTTTCTGCCATTCCTCAACTCTAGCCCTTCCAAATAAAACACAGTCGTCTGCAAACAATAAATGGTTTACTCTGCAACCCCCTCTTGCCACATTAACCCCTCTTGTATCCCCATGTGAGTTAGAAAAATTGAGAAGAGTGGATAAGCCCTCTGCACAGAGAATAAAAAGATAAGGAGATAGTGGATCTCCTTGTCTCAATCCTCTAGAAGGGTAAAAAGTAGAACCAGGCTGTCCATTCACCAATACTGAGTAAAAAACAGTCTGAACACACCTCATTATCAAGTGAATCCACTTATCACAGAACCCCATTCTACCCATGACAGATTCAAGAAAATTCCACTCTATTCTATCATAAGCCTTTGACATGTCCAATTTAATAGCCATGGAACCAATCTTGCCCTTCTTTCTGGCCTTCATAGAGTGCAAAAGTTCATAGGCAACCATAATGTTATCGGTTATTAATCTATCTGGAATAAAAGCACTTTGGTTTGGAGATATAATGAGGTCTAGAAATTTCTTCATCCTATTTGCCAACACCTTAGACATGATTTTATAAGCCACATTGCATAAATTAATGGGCCTATACTCACTAACTTTACTGGGGCTCTTAACTTTGGGAATTAGAGCTATTAAAGTATGGTTTAAAGAAGGGTCGAAAGGATTACCATTCAGCCAAGAGACAGTATTGCTGACTTCTTCTCCAATTATGTGCCAATGTTTCTGATAAAAACAAGCTTCGAATCCATCTGGTCCAGGAGACTTTAAAGGAGCCATTTGGTGTATTGCTTCTTCAATCTCTACTCTAGTAAACACTTTTTCCAGCCCTTCATTCATTTGAGCACTAACTCGAGGTTCCATCTTCAGAAGGCAATTACTTATTTCTGCTTGACTAGGATTAGAAGAAGTAAACAATTTCCCAAAATAATCGTTAAAGGCTGCTTCTACATCTTCTTTTCTTGACTAGTTTCTACCATTTTCATAACTAATTTCACTGATCTTATTCTTGGCTCTTCTCTGGTCTGCACAACTAAGGAAAAATTTTGTGTTTTTGTCCCCTAGTTGATACCAGTTTTGTTTTGCTCTCTGCCTCCACCTTAAATCTTCCTTCTCCAATAGCCTCTCCACCTCCTTTTGAATTGTTTTTATAACTTCTACATTACTACTGCATTCCCTTTTTTGTAACCTCCTCAAAACTTTTGTTTTTTCTTCTAACTCCCTTCCCACACCTGATCCCTTTTGTTTACTCCATCTAGTTAGAGCTTGTTTGCTGATTTCTAGTTTGGAAAGCCTCATTGGAGTCTCCTCTTCCCTTATTTCTCCACTACCCCATATCCTCCTCAATATCTCAGAACACTCCTCCTCAAGACCCCAACTAGCTTCATATCTAAATATTCTCTTCTTGCTCCTCTCCCTATCAACCATCTGGTTCGTAAACCATAATAATGGCCTATGATCAGAACATCTAGCTGCCATTACATCCACCCAACCCTCTTGAAATAGATTTTTCCATTTTTCATTCACAACAGTCCTGTCTAGCCTTTCTTTGGTGAAGGTCTCATCTTCATGTTTATTGCTCCAAGTGTATTTGTCCCCTCTTCATCCCATATCATAAAGACCCCCTTCCTCCAAAGCACTTTTGAATGCTGCCATTTGACTTTCTTGCCGCTGTCTTCCACCCATTTTTTCATCCTGAGCAATTATTTCATTGAAATCACCAATAACTCCCCACCCAATGTTCATATCAGGTTTGAGGGAGGAGAAAAATCTCCAAGAGGCAGCTCTCTTGCTAGCTTCAGGTTCTCCATAATACCCTGTCAATAACCACTTGTTCAAACCTCCTTCATTGGTAATCCATAAGCTAACGTGTCTATGAGAGTAATTAGCCACCTCAGCTGTCACCGTGTGATCCCAAAACATAATTAAGCCACCCTTCCTACCAACTGGTTCCACTACAAAGAACCCCTTACACTTCAGTCTTTTTTTCATTTTTTCACTTTTATTTTTATTCATCTTAGTTTCCAATAAGAAAACTATGTTGGGCCTCTTCTCCTTCACCATATGGTAAAGGTCTTGAATTGTCCAAGGGTTCCCAAGCCCTTGGCAATTCCAGCTTAGCATTTTCATTGTGATAGGTGGAGCTGTTCAACAGCCACCACCCATACATTTGTATCTGCTGCACTTTCTTCATCTTCCAGATAACTCATCTTCTTTCTTGCTTTTTTCCTCTCTCCCTCCTCCCCTTGACTCCCTTTTCTTTTTTTCACTTGGATGAAATCTCCTCTCTGTATTACCTGTTGACCCACTCCCCTAGCTGTCCTTTTCCATGACTCCCTCCTCAGGCCAGAAACTTCAGTAACAAGAGTCACAGAAATCTCTCCAGCAGCTTTTACTACTTCTGCCTCTACTCTCCCCTCAGCATTCCCCACAATAGGTGGCTCAACATTCCTCTCCTTCTCACCTTGAGTCACAGTAGTCTTCCCATTATTATCAGGCCCATCATTCCTCTCCTTCCCATCTCTTTTAAAACCCATATTTTTCCTTTTTACCCCCTCTTTCTCACCTTCACCTTCATTTTCCCCAGCTGCCCCTTCTGAGATTTTACCACCCCTCTCCCTCAACCTACCTCTTATTCCAACCCTAAGCTATGCTCCATATTGGTCCCCTTCTGTATCTTCTTCTTTTTCACATGAGCTCTTTTTATGCATAATGCATCCACATTTAAAACAAAGATGAGGTAGTTTTTCATACTTAAAAGGAATCCAGTATTGCACCCCTTTTACTGAGATGGACCTACCCCTAGCTAGAGGTCTAAAGAGATCTACAATAATCAATATCCTTAAAAACTCCCCCCCATCCATTCCCATCGTTCTGAGTATCTACCTCCAGAACCTCCCCTGCAGTTTCTCCTATCATAACCCCCCTTTCTTTGTTCATACAGACAAGAGGCAACTCAGACATTTGAACCCATATTCTTTCCCTGGTGAAATTCATCTTATGTGCAGGTATAAAACCATTAAATGGCAATAAGACAAACATGTAGTTGTCAAAAAGCCATGGCCTACCTCCCATTACCTTCAGTTTGTCAGCTTGATTAGCAAATTCAATGACAAAAATATTCAGGCCTACCTCTTTAAACTTGGCTTTCTTACTGATACACCACACTTTACCCATGGTGTCTTCCAGCACCCCTGAACTCAGTTTCCTCTCCATCCAAACCTTTCCCACGACACTACAATCCCCTTTTATTCTCAGTTCCTCTGATATATCATCATCAACCTCTATGTTAAGAGACTCTTCCTCTGTTAAGCGCAGCTTATCCCATCTTTTTTCAAGTTCGTTTATCTTTCTCCTCCACTAGCCACCGTAGCTTTCAGTAACTACCGCCTTAAGATTCTTTTCCTTCTACTTAGAAAGTGTTTATTGCCTGCTGTACCCACCGCAAGTCGCAGCCTCCCTCCTTTCCCACTCACCAAATTCTGTTAGAATCTGTTGTGGACCCCCCCTTCACCTCTTTTTCTCGAGAGAGAAAATAGAGAAAAATAAAAAACTTCCACTCTGCCTCAGCATGAAAATATCTTCTTTGTTCGTTTTCGGTGCATAAAAATTGTTTTTTTTAATCAAGATATTACGTTTAGGACTTTGTTTATTTTTAGAGTAATGCTACATACAGTCGTGGAATGGGCAAATGCCATGCAGTCGCTTTGAAAAAGAGTGGGCTCCATTATTAAAAAATTAGTTTCTTTTCATGTGGGTCCCATATTTATTCACTTTTTTCAAAGCGACTGTACGACGCTTGCACACTCACGACTGCAAGTATCATTTCTCTTATTTTTATTGGTGCGGTTCGTCTCAATAAACTCCGAAGCTCGTCACAATAACAAGAGGGCAGGGCGCAGGCACGTTCCAAAGCCAAACCCGATACTCACGGGTCCTCGGGTCGATTATCTAAATCCAAGTAAGACCCTTTCCAAGTTTTCATTCGTTCTTCAAACGGCTGATCGTAGCCAGAAACCAATTCCTCCTTTACAAGATATAACAAAACATTTGCCATCGACTTTCCCCGGCGGGCCTAACAGGTAATCTACAGCTTCCTTTTCCGTTCGTTTGATTCACATTTGGAATTACAATGTGGATTGTGAGGACTACCTCTCTCTCTCTTATTTATTTATTTATTAAATGTAAGTTAAGTTATCTCTCTCTTTCTTGATGAAGCTGCACGAGTGAGGGCACTTGTAAGGAATCTAATTAATTTGTGGTTTTTGGTGGTAGAAAATTATGTTTCATTAGAATTGATTCGGGATTTGAAAGTTGTAGTTTTTCTACCATAAATTGTGATAACATACTAAGGCGTGAGATTTTGTAGATAGCATAAATTGGACAGCTCCTCGTCAGCACGGTGCAGTGAGAGTAGAATGTGGGTATAATAGATAGCATAACTCATTTAAGGTTATTGTGTGTTTTAAGGTGATGTCTTTAATTCTGATGTGGCTGGCACCTTCACTACTACCATTGCAATTTCACGGACTTTGGTCGTTGTTATTTGGTTTCAGTGAGAACAATTTTATTTATTGACAGTTAAATCTCTATTTCTCAAGAATGTTGGATGCTATTGTAAGAAATCTAAACCTCTTAAAATTTTGAATTAATATCTTTCCTATTGTATGCAGCTCTTCTTGCTTGCTTTTTATCGAACTAGGACGTGTAAGACTATTCTATCTGGTAACTGCCCGGCCACCTCTTTAGCTCATCTCTTGTCAACTCGGGCACCTAGGTTCTGACAACCCTTATTGAAAATGATTGTGCATTAGCTCCCCCTGCAATCAAACTCAAGTTTCACCTTTTGACAACTGTGATCCTATCTCTATAGCCTTCAAACTGATTGCCTTTCTTTTCTTACTATACCAACGGAGCAAAGCCGGGCTTCTAGATGTTCCTCCTTGATTCCTTTTGCAACGACAAAGTCAATTCTATTGATTCTTCAGCCTTGGGGCCTTGCAAGTGAACTCGAGGGAGTTGGTAGATTCAATTTCTTTACATAGGCTGTCCCCACATGATTGGCTAGTCCCATGGCCAGTTGAATTTACCTCATCAGCCATGGGCGGCTGTGGGTGTGCCATTTCAATATTACATGGTCCTTTGATGTAGCTATGTATGCCATGGTTAATTTGGTTTGTAGTGGATTGGATTATGAAAAAATGACAAAGCCTCTTTACTTGTCAGCGTGCACTAAAGGGGAAGCTTGGAGACGGAATTCAAATTAAAGAATCATATGGAGTGGCCAAGTGAGTTGGCCTTTGTAGCAATGCAAGGAATCCTTCTAACTCTCGGTTTTATTTCCTTCATTCTAGTCTCCACCATCAGCCCACTTCAGATTTTCAATTCCTTGGGTAGCCTCCTCTATAAAGGCATTTCGATAAGAATCGGGTTCTCCAATGTCAGTTGATTAGGAACTGCCTGGATGGATACCTTCCCTTGCTGGCAAGTGAACTAATTAGAGGCCAAGGGAATGTGTAATTGCTCTTGTACAACAGTATCAGCTCGTGCATCAGTGGTTCAAGTGCAGTTTGCATACCTTGGTAGGAAAGAGATCGCCTAAGTATTGCACAAGATCAGTTTTTCTTGCAGCCAAGGGGTCGACCTTTGAGAATATTAATCTTAAATTATTTTAGTTACTCAGGGCTAACTATAATATAAGATATGGATGCATGGCTTCTTGTTTTCCTACTTGTTTCCTCCCTTTTTCTTTCTCTTTCCATTCTCTCTGTTTTTTTGGTGGGTGGGGGGAGGTTGGTTGGGAGTGGGGGATGAGGGAATTAGGATGTCAAAGATGTAAATGGTGAATGAGTTTGAAAACTGATCATGTTTAATGGTCTGTTGAGAAGACAAATTAACAACATTATGATCAGAGGTTAGCGTATCTGGTAGATCATTAGAGATGTTTTGACAAATACCTAACGAGGGACAGAACTACTGAGAAGGACATCATCTAAATTGAATTAAAGGTCAGGTGCATGCTTTAACTGAAACGTGTGATTTTGACAAGATATGAATTAGCTTTGAATGAGGAAAGGAAAAAAAGATGATACTTAATATAAAACAAAGTACCTGCAGTCAAAATAAGAGGGCTTTTTTTTTCTTCTTCGGGGGGGGGGGGGGGGGGGTTTCAAATTTGGTCATCCGAAACTAGAGTTTGAGGGAAATGTTGCATTGCTTATCTCAAGTGGAAGATGAGACGAGGGCTGACTATTTTATTCGTTCATGGTATAGATTTTTTGGAAAGGAATCCTTAAATTATGCTGTGGGAGCTTGAATTCTGTGGTTAAAATCAGAAATTCGAAAACGAGATTAAGCGTTTTGAATATGCCCCTGTAATTACCTATAAAAAAATATGCCCCTGTTATTGGAACATGAAAGAGATCCAGAGTGCAGGTTACCTGTCTTTTTTTTCAAGAGCGCAGGTTTCTTTTGACTCTGAACTCAATTGTGGAATTTATTGTAGTTGATTCACTGATCTCTTAGGTGCTAAATATCATAACATCATGAAGAGGGGTGGTTTTATTAGGTCAAAACAATTCTTGAAGAATCTGGTCCATGCATGTTGGAGATTGTTGTTATAAAATTGATAGAACATAGTCTAGAGAGAGTAAGAGAGAGAAGAGGGGGCGGGATCATGACAAGATGTCTTGTAAAAAATAATGATAGAGCTACCTGGTATTCTTGTTGTTTTTTTAGAATGTTGGATAAGCATTTTAATTATGCCAAGATCTTGCAGCTTTGAACTGAATGTGTTGATACTTTCCAAAGCTCAAAGATCTGGCATTGTTGATGGAAATGATAGGTGATATGTGATCAGTCAGTTACTTACTCTTGACAAGGCAACTCCAATATCAATCCAGTGTGGGTGGTTTCATTCTTAGATGTTGTTCTCCTGTTCATGGGTCTACTAGTTTTCCCCTTTTTTTACTTACCTTTTTCTGGTCTCATGTTGAATGTCGTGTCACCCGAATTCAGGTTACTTGAGGATGCACCGGTCATTATTTAATGGCTGGGTAAGTTCCTCCTCTATGTGATTTGACTTGGTATTGAAGCCTCATTTGTAGGGCTATGCAAACCCTCCGCCCACTCCGATTTCGTCCGACCTCCGCTCTGTTTCCGACTCTGACGGAGTCGGAGTTGTCGGAATTTGGAGTCGGAGTTCGGAGCTTCATGAAGGTCTAAAATTCCGAACTCCGACATTTTTTTTAAAAAACTAGATGTAAAATGACGTCGTTTTACATCTGAATTTAAAAAAAAAAAAAAATAAACGACGCCGTTCCACTTAGTGTGGAACGACGTCGTTTCTTCACACGGGGGTCCAAAATGCAGGACCCCCCCTTCTTCCTTCTTCCCCTCACTCTCTCCCTTCTTCTGAATCTTCTCTGTTCCCCTCACTCAGCTCCTTCTTCTCTGTTGCTCCGTTCCCGTTTGCTGTCATGATCCACTGATCTTGCCGTTGTCTGCGCCGTTCAGCCTTTGCGACGCCGTAACTGGTAAGTATACTTAGTATAGTCCGAGACTCCGAGCCCTAAATTAATTAAATTTTGCAATTTTTATTTTTTGCCATGATGTTGGGTTGCCTGGATGTTGGGTTGCTTGTAAATGTAAAATGGAATGGATTATGGTGGAGTGGAAGTGTATGCAGGGAAGGTGTTTGTGAAATGGATTGCTTGGGTTGCTTGTAAATGTTGGGTTGCTTGTAAATGTGGAACACCATGAAATCACTGAAATGGCACCAGTGTAGTTGTAAAGAATGGTACCCAAGTAAGAGCATGCAAAAGACTCTCACAAAAGACAGTGTAGTTGTCCACCGTACGGACCAATACTAGTTGTGCTTTGTGAAAGGAAGTTGGAAAATGAAACTGTTTCACTCGGTGATCCTTAAATGAAGGATATATCCCAACTGAAAGTCAGTCAAAATGTGTTTGCAACTGCTCGGTTCATCACCACTGCAACCATGGAAGTTATAGTTTTGGGTTAGTTGAACCATGTCTGTTTTGTAAGCATACCCTCGCAGATTTGTTCCTGCTGTTGGAGATGAGTTTTCAGTTGTCTGACTACATGAGCAGGAGCCTCACATGTCCCAAACTTAAAAGAACTCCCAATAAACCTTGAAGCAATTTATGCAAGCAGTTGGCTATTTCCTTGCTCATTTGTAAATGGCTGCAGGCTTAGTGTATTTTAACCAACTTTTGTTTTTGAACTAATTTTATTGGTGAATCACTAGTGAGAGACCACAGCTTTTGCAAGAAAGTCACCTTAGCTGCTGAAGCTCAAGTCCAAATACATCATTCACAATCCTATGCTAATTGATAGGGCTTCAAAAGGGAATTCTGCCATTGATAATTGTTGGGGATATGATTAGAAATCATTATTTATGGTTTTTCTTGCCATTGGGGTTATTATCATGCTATCAGCTTCAAATTTTAAAATTAGTTGTGGAGATGGATTCTTACTTGCTGCGAATTGGTTTAACAAAAAATAAGAACCTCTTTCCAAGTATTTGAAATGTGAATTGCAATATACATACCATCCATTCTTTATTTCCTTTTGAATTAATCCATACCTACAAAGAAGGGAATAACTTGGTTGACGCTTTAGTAAATTTGGGAATTGCTTGTTTTCACTTACCAAAACATTAATACGGTATATATATCTTGGATAAAGTAAGAACTTCTTACTTTCAACACTAGTGTTATACTTTTTTGTTGCGATAAATAGTCCGTATGGTCAAGTATACCACTAGTGTTATACTCATTTGGCTCAATTATTTTTCTAGGAACTGCAACAATACTAATATATAGAAACAAAAAAAGACATTAGATAAAGATAACGTTTGGTTGTCAGTTTTTAATTGTTCTTTTTTATCAACATCATGACTCTAATTTCTTTGCTTCAATTTCATTTTTTCAGTACAAAGAAGTTGATAGATATGGATGCTACACCTAGTGGGACTCCACTAGGAGATCCGGATGGCATAGTTCCTAGTCCTACACCGACATCTAGACCCACTTCTAGAGCAACTACTTCTTGTGCAAGTAGTCGATTCCCACTCCCAGTAGACATAGAAGATGAGGATGCTTTTAATGAGGAGGAGGAGGAGGAGGAGGAGATGGGTGTTGAGGACTATCTAGATCTACCACCTGCATTTACAATGCCACAGGTTAAGAAATTGGTCATCCCTCAATACAGTAAGAAGAAGTTGAGGGAAATGCTTGAAGATATGATAATTACTGATGAGATGCCTTTTACCACAGTCGACAAAAGAGGCTTCCGAAAGTTTTTACAAACTATTGAGCCACGATTTTCCATTCCATCACGGTATACGGTGATGCAAGATTGTATGAAGAGGCATGCGAAGGAAAAAGCATAGATGAAGAAGATGTTTATTACCACTGGCCAGAGAGTGTCGTTTACGACTAACACATGGACGTCCATACAGAACGTTTGCTACATGTGTATCACAGCACACTACATTGACAGTGAGTGGAATTTGCATAAACAAATTATTGGCTTCAAAGAAATTATTGATCATAAGGGTGCATCTATTGGGGCGGAGATGGATGATTGTATAAAGGATTGGGGAATTCGAAAAGTGCTGTGTATTACAGTTGACAATGCCAGTGCCAATGACACTGCAATTGATTGGTTCAAGCAGAATACGACGGTGAAAGATAATGTCATTCGTCAGCATGAGTTTATTCATGTTCGATGCTTTGCTCATATCATCAACCTCATAGTTGTTGCAGGGTTAAAAGAGGTTGATGATTCCATTACCAGAGTTCGCAGCATTGTGCGATATGTGAGGGCTTCCCCCAAAGGCTTGCCAAGTTTAAGGCAATAACAGAACAACTTCAAATTGGATGTTCTAGTATGTTGTGTTTGGACATTCCGACTCGATGGAACTCTACATACATGATGTTGAATGTGGCACAAAAGTACCAAAGAGCGTTCGAGCGGATGGAGGTCGAGGATGGGGGCCTGAGGTATGCTTTGTTGGAGTCGACAGGACAGGGGCTCGGTTCACCGGACGCACATGATTGGACTAGTGTGAGGTACCTTGTTCAATTCTTGAAAATTTGTTATGACATAACTATGCGGATATCTAGATCCAAATATACGACTGCGAACTTGTACTTCAGCGAGCTCTCAGAGCTTCACTTCCACTTGAAAAATAGTTGTGCTGACTCTAGGGGATTGTTATCTGCTATGGCTACGAGGATGAAGATCAAATATGATAAATATTGGGGGAATATTGAGGAGATAAATAGATTACTATTTGTGGCTATGATCCTTGACCCTCGATATAAGTTGGCCGTTATAGAATTTTGGGTAAATTCCGTCCTCGGGACAGTGAAGGTTGCACAATTTATTAGAGTGCTAAAAAGTGATATTGTTGACTTATACAGTCACTACAACAATAGTGATCAGCCTTCATCCACAACCGGTAGCTCCTTACACTCGAGGTCGACGGGGTCGACATCTTCCTTAGATGATCATGACCCATCTAGAAAGGGTACAGGCCATCTTATTATGCAACAGTATCATCAACTCATTGCAACGAGGAATATTATGCAGTGTACGTATGAGGTTGAACGATATTTTATGGAAGCTGTTGAGGCACCTAGTAGTGTATTTCAGTTATTAACTTGGTGGAAGGTTAATTCCATCAAGTATCCAGTCCTTTTCCGTATAGCTCGAGATGTGCTAGCTATTCCTGTCACTACGGTTGCCTCGGAGTCGGCGTTTAGCACTAGAGGTTGCGTGTTGGATGCTTATCGGAGTTCATTGTCACCATCAACTATGGAGGCCCTCGTTTGCACACAGAACTGGATAAGCAAAATGCCCATTGGACTAGATATCGTTGGCGTTGATGCCGAGAGCTATAGGCTTGAATCGGGTAACTTTATATGCTTTTAAATGATTATTTAATTATTTTTAATGTTTCATTTATTTAACTTCTACTTTTTATGATTTTATAGACCTAATTGTGAACCCTAACATAATTGCCGATGACTGAGAGTTTGAGATGGACGCCCCTTGAGAGTTGGGATGGAGTTGAGGGACTATGGACTATGGAGAACCCCCTTTATTGGTGAGAATCAAATTTTACTTTTACTGTGTTCTCAGTTTTTTTCCTTGTATTGATTGCGACTTTCTATCTTCATTTCAGGTATGACCATTAAGTGAAATCCTTGTTGCACAAGTGCACGTGTTGTTAACTGTTTACAGTGTTTACTGTTTAGTGTTTATGTAGTTATCTCTAACTCAATGTTCAGTGTTGTAATAAATGAGACTGTTATAACTTATAGCTACATCTTATTTAGTTTTTGAACTATTGTATTTAAGTTTTTTTTATTATTTTTTCAGTATTTTTTTATAGGTTCGGAATTGGGTTTTGGTGAGCCCTGAAGTCGAAGAAGGGCCTTGAGTTAGCCCAATAAACGGTCGGAGCTTTGACCTCCGATCAGAGTCGGAGCAACAATTTTCCTCCTAGTCGGAGGCCGGAAACAACTACTCTGACTCCATCGGAGTTGGAGCTCAATCCTACTCATTTGTTTGCTCAGAATTGAAACTATAACTAGTGTCTGGATTTGGAATTTGAACATTTCAATTCCAATCTCATTTGTATACGTAGGAACTCAATATTTAATTCCAAGGTTATGATTTCCCTCCAATTTCAGGGTTATGTTGTTCTTGTTATGGTTTCCCTTGTGGTTGGTGTGTAGGATGTCCTTTGGTGTGGGGGTGGGGGGTTTACGGCTACCCTTTGTATCTGATGCTAGGGTGCTTGTTAATGTTTGATAAAAGTGTCTGCCTACAACATATGAAATTCCTGATTTGTCTTCTCTGTGCTTACATTACAGGCACTGAAAGCTACAGACATCAAAATGGAATTAGCAGACAGAGCAGTTGGGCTTCTGTTATCTTTTGTCAGCTTATCCATATTCACATATTATACTTTCTGGGTCATAATTCTGGTCAGTTTGCCTTCAACTTAATTTCTCTTTCTCTCGAACTCTATTTATTTAATATACACAAAAACTAAAGAACCATACTGTACCGTAAGAACTTCCTATTAATGTTGTGTATTCATCTCTTGATATCTTTCAGCCATTTGTAGACAGTGATCACTTCATCCACCAGCATTTCCTACCACAAGAATATGCTATACTAATACCTGTATTTGCGGGTGTGGTACTACTTTGTTTCCTATGTGTATTCATTGGATTTGTGATGCTCAAATCCCAAAAGAAGAAGGCATGATGGAAGTACTTATTTGTCATTTTTTACAGCAACTCAAAGATGTAACTTATTTGTCTTGTTCATTTTGCCTTTATTCTAGAACATTTTCTAATCTGGCCGAGTGTTTTAGTTTTGGATTTGTTGCAGCATGCTGATTTTGTGAATAGATCTGTATCCTTTCTACATTCTACTACTATCTGAAGCTCACATTTCGTCATATCATTTTAGGGTTGAAACTCATTTTTGAAATTTATATGTGAACTGCTTAATGTACTGCATTTTGCTTATGATTTGCCCATGGTTGTTATCATGCCACAGATCGCATGATTGTTTTCCTTGCATTTGTTGTGCTGTGTTGGGTAGCACAGGTAACGCAATTGATCAACTTGATACTAAACGAGATACTTCTTAGGATTGTTATCTTATATCATTGCTTTGGAACTCAAGGCATTTGCATCTTATATTTCTATTTTTCAATTTACTCTGAATTCTTAGCTAATTTCGACATTTCTGTGGAACTCAATTAAGCTTGTATCTAGATCATCAAGTGGAAGTAGAAAGGTCTCTGGTGCCAAAAAAAAAAAAAAAATGTTTATGATGTTCAAGCTTATAAACCTAAAGATCATTTGGAAGATATCTTGAACTAATTAGAAGTGGGAGGAGATTGAGGAAATACAGACTTCCTGACTCAGTACCCAACATATATACTAACGGATTATAATGTCAGAAAGGAATATATATACATGCTGCATTTGTCATGCAAAACTTATACTTCTTGTTTTCTGAGCATGTCGGAATGGATCATCAAGAAGCTGTGGGCGCGAAAGTTTGTCCAACCTGCAAGAACCAAGAACGTGATCAACACAATCATATTAAAATGAAAAAACAATCTAGTCTTTCATTGCAGAGGACCAAAGATGCAACCTCAGAGTTTTCAAATGTAACCAACTGCCACTACAAATTACAAACAATGCTTGAATTAAACACGAGCACTTCTGAAGCCAAGTACTCTAAGCTGCTAAGCCTAATAACCATATATAGGGTGTTTGCTATATATATGGTATATGTACGAGAAAGCAATAGAATATACTTGGCCTAGTGCAGATCTTATTACATAATTGAAATTAGCACCATTGATTAATCTTGTAATTTTAAGATTGCAAAAGCATCAGCACGAACGCACGCGAATGAAAATATGAAATAAATTAGCAAGTTGGCTCTTTACCAATATTGTTTTAATTGTACGTTGGAGCATTTGGATGCATGATAAAACTACAACATAGTTACATATATCATAAATCGACTAAATTTGTGGCATGAAGTGTTAAAAAGTATCAGGCTGCACTTCAAGATCATGAAGTTCTCAGACAAGCTCTCAGTCACCAGCTCGACCTCGGTTTCGATTTTGAAGTTCAAGATTAAGAATATCAGATTACTCATGCAGTCCAGATCAGGCTGCACTTGAAGATTTAAATGCAAGTAATGGATCAAAGTGACAGTTAAACTTGGATTGAGTTTATCAACTCAAGATTAGATCAGTATTATATTGAAATTATAATTTTGATTTTACAATATGGTTGTAATCTGATGATAAAACCTTATCTGTAAAGCATTATTAGATATTTGAATACAATACAGATGCCAACTTTCCCAAACTAATCATTTTATATTTGTTTTAAAAAACAACCCACTGATATTCCAAGCAATCTCAATTCTCAACACTCGCAAAAAGTCATATGCCAAGAAAAAATTAATGACAGATAAAAAAAAAAACAAAAAAGACAAAAGCAGCACAAAGAAAGACATCAAATTAAAAGTACTTACCAAAAACAAATCCCATGTTTCATTTCAAGACCATGAATTATCAAATGCAGCAGAAGTTATGGCATGTGAGAACTCCTGGAAATTAATCCTCCCATCTCCATCCGTATCGGCCTCCTTGATCATCCCCGTCAACTCCTCCACAGTAAGCGCATGGCCCAGCTTGGCCATGGAGTGAGCCAACTCGGCAGCCGTGATAAAACCATTTCCATCTCTATCAAAGATCCCAAACAGCTGCCTTAGCTGGTCTTCTGTATATGGAGATTTAGCCGGAAGAAGGTCCGGCGCCACAAGCGCCACGAACTCCGAGAACTCAACCATTCCGTTGCTGTTCTTGTCAGCCTTTTGAATCAGGGTCTCGAGCTGTTCCGGGCTTGGTTTTAGACCAAGTGACCGTAAGAGCGATCCGAGCTCAAGTTGTGTTAGACTGCCATCATTGTTCCGATCAAAAGAACGAAAGATTTCACGCAGCTCTGCGATTTGCTCGTCGTCTAACTCAACTGGTTGCTTGTTGCTCATCTCAACAATAGAAATCGACGTTTTTCTCCAACCTTAATATTCCACTTTAGTATCTCTCCATAACATTCTCTTCTCTATCCTCTCTAACTCTTATAAATATGATCAACCTTGAATTAATCACAGTCCTACAGTTGATTTTTTACACAGAACGATTGAATCACAAGATTCTGGACCAAAATCAGCAGATTAGAACTGTATCCAGGTCAACAGCAAGACTGAAACAATGATATAGGCATAGCCTTTTCTTGTCTCTGAATGGATTCGTAGGAATCAACGAACAGAGCCACTCTTAACTTTGCACTTTCCTATCTATGATTTGTGAGGGAGAGAGAAATAACTTTGTCTTTGTATACCCTGAAGCAAGGAAGCTTTGAAAGAAGATCTACTTGGATATCGTTCTTCTTTCTCCTCTTTTGATGGGTTTACCTCGCCAAATTATCGGATCCAGTAATTTGATTTATTTCACAAAAGAATAGGATCTCCAAAGATAAAGATGAGAAAAAACTTCATGAGTGTTTCTTTAAATTTACATTGAGAAATAACCAACGTTTGCTTAAAGGTCAACACCAAGGACAAGTGATTGATGTTTAATTTTGTAACTTTAATCATGATTTTTTTTTCTTTTTCGTTCTTATATTTTCTTTACTGAGAAGATTTCAAGAAATAGGCGGGAATTCCGTGGGTAATGCCGACGTCTTCCATGCTGCCAGTGCAATGGATATATATACAGAACTTCCTCTAACTGCTTTTTTTTTTTTTTTTTTTGATAAACAAGAAACATTCATTGAAATCAATTAGAATCCTTACAAATAAAAACCTCATCAAGCCAAATAACTTACTTACAAAAGAAGGACAATAATCCCACCACATCACTACATGATCATCTACTTCCCATGCATGTCTTGCCAACCTATGAGCAGCCATATTACCCAAACGGTTTACATGCACCACTTTAACTTCCCCATCAATAGTCTTCAGATATCTTGGAGAATAAACTTAAAATCAGTTAGGAACTCAGATGCATCATTCAAAGCATGAACAAGTAAGAGACAATCGGTTTCCTGCAACACTTTTGGAACTCCCCATTGAACACATAACTGTAACCCCCTTAACAAAGCTGTTTCTTCAATAAACTCTGCAGATGATACTTCTTTTTCAGACTTACTACAAGCCATTAGAACATCCCCATTATGATCTCTTAGAATGACCCCTACCCCGGCAGAATTTCTATCACAAAAAACAGCCTCATCAACATTTAATTTTAGAAAACCAATAGGAGGAGGATTCCAAGAGACAACACTATTTATCTTTGTATTAGAGACATCAAACACTTGCACCTGCCTGTACTCATGTTGTAAGGAGAGAGCATTATTGACTACTACATTAAATTGCAAAGAGACATATTCATAAATAAACATATTTTGTCGATACCAAATCTCCCAAGCGATTGCAATAAACTTGGACAGCAACTCCTCAACACCTCTATCGCAAGCTAAATTTGCCAAATCCCAAAAGGACATTTCAGAGGCTACCGTACCCAGAAGAGGGCAATATTCCACCCAAACTTTCCTTACAACTGAACAGTAAAACAGAGCATGAGCCCCATCTTCACTAACTCGAGCACAAACCCCACACTTGTCATCTTCCAACACGTCTCCTTCAAATTCTGATAAGTGGGCAGTAATTCTAAACATGCCTTCCATGCAAAAATCTTCATTTTCTGAGGTAACTTCACACTCCACAAACACTTACAAAAACTTTTGTGACTATTTTCTCTAGAATTCTGATCCCCTTCCTGAATTTGACACTGTTGTAGCACTTTATAAGCACTTCTAACAGAATAAACACCATTCTCCTCATGAACCCAACATAAAGTATCATCTGAGCTTATATAAATATTCATTTTCAGGATCTGATGCACCACATTTGGATTGAATAGAGCTCTTAGTTCTTGGACCTTCCACCACCCTGTGTTTTCATCAATTAGATTCTAGACTCTCCAATTCTCATCCATCTCATGATCAACTTGTTGAAATTCTAGCAAAGGAGAATCAGGAACCCATTCATCCTTAAAGACACGAACTGATTTTCCATTACCCACTCGCCACCTACAGCCCCTTGCCAACCCTTTAATAGCTTCCAAATCCCCTTCCAAATATAAGATGAATTAAAACCAACTTTGACTTCAAATAAGCAAGTATTAGGAAAATACCGGGCTTTATAAAGTTTGTAAAGGAGAAAACTCTCATTCTTCAGAATTCTCCAACCTTGCTTGGCAAGAAGAGCCAAATTAAATAATCTTAAGTCTTTAAAACCCATGCATCCTCTAAATCTTGAACTGCAAAGTTTCTTCCAACTGACCCAATGAATTTTATTTCCCTGAGCTTGATTTTCCCACCAAAAGTTAGCCATCATTATCTCTAATTCAGAGCACAAAGTTTTAGGAAACAAAAAGCTCTCATAGCATATGTCGGAATAGACATTGCTACAGCCTTTATAAGTACCTCCCGATCCCCTTGTGACAATAAGTTGTCTTTCCACACCTGTAATTTCTGCCACAACCTCTTCTTAATACTCGAGAAAGCTTGTTTTTTGGATTTCCCAACCATAGGTGGTAAACCCAAATACTTTTCATATTGTTGGGTATAGATGCCCCCCCAAAGCTGCATAATCTTAGTTTTAAGCTCAACATTCACATTCATACTAAACACCATCGAAGTTTTGTCTTTATTAATACACTGCCCCGAAGCCCCCTCATACTTATGCAATAAAGAATGAATCTTGACATTTGTAGTAACATCAGCTTTACAAAAAATCACACTATCATCCGCAAATAGCAAGTGATTAATCCTAGGGGCTCCTCTACAAATTCTAACACCCTCCACTACATCTCTTCCTACTGTTCGCTTTAATAACGAAATCAAGCCTTCAGTACACAAAAGAAACAAATAAGGAGATAATGGGTCTCCTTGCCTTAATCATCTACTTGGAATTATAGGTCCTTTAGGACATCCATTAACAAGCACTGAAAAAAAGACAATCCTGACACACTTCATCACTAACTTTACTAAAACACTAGCAAAACCAAGAGCCTCCATCATTCTTTCCAAAAACACCCATTCCACCTTATCATACGCCTTACTCATGTCAAGTTTAAGGGACATAAATCCCTTTTTTCCAGCTCTCTTATTTCTCAGAAAGTGCAACAATTCATAGGCTATTAGCACATTATCAAAAATCTGTCTACCGGGAACAAAAGCACTTTGAGAATCTGAAATCACTACAGGCAGTACTTTCTTTAGCCTATTTGCAATGACTTTTGATAAAATCTTATAAAGCACATTACAAAGACCAATAGAGCGGAAATCTGCTACTCTAGAAGGAGTGGCTGTCTTAGGAATTAAAGTGATGAAAGTATGATTTAAATTCCTAGGAAACTCACCAGTATTCAAAGCTAACAGCAAAGAATCAGTAACAAATTTACCTAGCACATGCCAATACTTCTGAAAAAATACTGGCGACATTCCATCTGGTCCAGGTGCTTTTGATGGGTGCATTTGTTTAAGTGCTACCTCCACCTCCTCAGCCAAGTACGGTTTGGACAGCTCAAAATTCATCTCAGCAGAAACTTTTGTCTCTATCCCGGTTAACACATCCTCCATCTCCACATGCCCTGTTGCTGAAAATAAACCACTGAAATAATCAGTGATTAGAACATCCATATACTCTCCTTTAACCCAATATCCAGCATCATCTTGCAGCTGTACAATACTGTTCTTTTGTCGGCAAGGAATAGCCTTAGAATGAAAATACTTGGAATTACGATCCCCTTCCCGCAGCCACTTCACACGAGACCTTTGTTTTCACGTAAGTTCATCTCTCTCCAGCCACTTTTGAAACTCCTCCCTAGCTTTATTATGTTCATGTTGTAGAAAAGAACACGGATCATTTTCTTGCAACTCCTTCAATCTCATCTTTGCATTAGTTAACTCTTTCTGAACAGGACCAAAAGAATTTTGATTCCATCGTCCCAAATACAGAGCACAGGTTGAGATTCCTTCCATAACACGACTCAAAGAATTAGAACCATCTACTTGTCGCCAAGCCTTCTCAATAATGGCTGAACATTCTTTCTCCCCCACCCACATGGCTTCAAATCTGAACAATCTTCTACCTTTTCGTCGAACAAAAGCCCCATCCGTCTCTAACCACAAGGGATTGTGATCAGAATAAGCTGCTACCCCATGTTGAACCTTCATCTGCGGATACAGATCACACCACAAAGAGTTTGCAAGAAATCTATCCAATCTCTCACAAATTAGGCCATCCCCTTCCCTCCTATTACTCCAAGTAAAACGAGGACCCGAAAATCCTAAATCTCGTAACTCACATGCAGCTAACACCTCCCTAAACTCCCGCATCTGACTTTCACTTCTTAACAGGCCGCCAAATTTTTCAGTCTCCGAAAGAATTTCATTAAAATCCCAAATGTTAACCAAGGTACAGACACCCCACGACCTAAGTCCTTTAACAACCGCCAAACTTCAGCTCGCATACTACTCTCTGGGTGACCATACACCCCTGTCAACAACCATTTCCCCCCATTAGCATTTGTAATAACCACATGAATATGATTTTTGGTGAAATTAACAATAGACAAATTTACATCATCCTTCCACAGTAACGCCAAGCCTCCACTACGACCCACACAATCAACAACAAAGCAATTACGAAAACCAAATTTGAACTTACACAAACCCCATTGTCTAGACCTCAGCCGTGTTTCTTGCAGGAAAACGACATCGGAAACTTCTCGCGTGATTAGATCATGGAGACTGCGAATACCCCGTGGGTTTCCAAGCCCACGGAGATTCCAGCTTAGGAGTTTCATTGGTGCCGGCGGGGCTGTCCAATAGCCACCACCGATCTCTCAGGTGCATGCTCCTCCGAAATAGAAACAACAAGTTTCTTACCTCAGTTTGAAACATCCTCCAACAGCAAACAACCTTTCCTCTTCTTGCCATGATTCCCCTTCTTCGAATTGCTCTCGCGAACAAAACTCTCTTCTTCCTCAATTGCTTTTTAAAAGGACTGGAGTTTGTGAAATTTATTTTGAGTTAAGATAGTTTGCGTTTGAGTTAAGATATTTTATGTAATTATAGAAAATAAGAGATAAAATTTTGAATAAAACTATTATAAAATTAAAATATTATTAAAATATAATTTTTATATTGGAATTTGAAAAAGTTTGAATTATTTATTGTATTTTGTTTGGAAGTTTAGAAAAATTATAATGTTAGATAATAATTAGATGAAAAAGTTAAAATTTTGACATTGAAAAATATTTGTGTTTAAGTGTTTGAATATTAAGAATGGGTGAGATATCTCATCTCAACTCAACATCCAAACCAACCAAAGATTGCCAAAATTGAATAATGGCGTCGTGACACTTTAGAGGTGTCAATAATTTGCTAAAATTTAGTTTTAATTGTTATTACTAGTAATCAAAGAGGATTGATCATAAATGTTTTGTCTCATTTATTTTAATTTACTCAAAAAAGAATAATTTAATGTTGAAGTTTGCATTGTCGAGAAGTACTTATATTGAAGTGGTGATTATAATTTTTAATTAATATATGAACCACCATTTGTGACTTATATATGCATTATTGGTGCATGGAGTATTTCTTGTCACAAATAATTTTTTCCAATTTAAGGAGGTAAGAATTATTTTTCCAATTATTTTATGGAAAATACTTTAGCCACAAATGAATTATACAAAAGTAAACTTACAACTTGACGTGTCTTGATGTGATACGTCAGATTGTAAAATTATTTTTATTGTAAAGTAGATATAACTGATCTCATAAAATCACGTCAGCTTGTAGGTTTACTTTTGTATAATTTCTTTGTGTCTGCATCAGTTCTCTTATTTTATAACTGATATGTATAAAATAGAGGATAATTTTGTAAAATTGAAAATTTATTTTTAATGCAGTGACATAATCACATTGATTAATTATAAAATAAATTTTAAAATAATTATAATTAAGTGTATCATTACTCAGTGTACTTGCATTAATTCAAGTTTTTGGTGCCATACTTATAATTGGAGCATTGATATGCGTCAATGTTTGTAAACACCTAGTAGTAGTT
The DNA here is from genome assembly GCA_022457165.1 of Juglans mandshurica. NCBI lineage: Eukaryota > Viridiplantae > Streptophyta > Magnoliopsida > Fagales > Juglandaceae > Juglans > Juglans mandshurica. The sequence continues at coordinate 26,388,389 of CM039622.1, forward strand.
TTGGGATGAATAAAAGACGCCCCAAAAGACGATCTCCTGTTTAGAGAGAGAAACTCTCCCTTCTCTCTAGAAAACTCCATCTCTTCGAGTGCCCTCGCCGGTGAGAGCCTAACCCTCACCCTCCTCTCTTTTCCCTTCCATTACTGCACTGTGTATATACTTTCATGATAGTATTTTTTCTCCCCTCCACCGGTTCGGTTTTGGTCAGATCTATTGCACTCTGGCTGCCATCAGTCGACACACGTCCCACCATGCCATTCTACAGCCGCCGATCTACGGGGATGGAGCAAAATCGTGCTAAAAAACTCGACTCATGGCCCTCACACGGCTTGTTTCTGCGCATGGTCTTCACACGCTGCCACGCCACGATGCCTCCGCCGATTACACATGCCTTACCAGTAGATTCCCCACTCCGAGATCTTCCAGATCTGCCTGGCCTCACCTCCATACAATCGGCGCATGGTTGCCACCCGCCACCACAGATGCGTGAGAAGACAGATGATTGGCCGCAGATTAGTCCATCCGATGTCATGCTTTCAACTATGTTACTGCTTTCCCTAACTGATGATATTGAAAAAGGGATTACGGATCTCTCCAAAAAAATCTCAAGACAACAAACTGCAGTGCACTCACAACTTTCACTGCTTTCAGTAGAGGTTCCATAGATCGCATGACTTTTCGAACTGCTAACTCTTTTAAGACGACACCCTCTTTGTAGGGCATGGGTGTGGACCAAGAAATTTTTCCCAAAACCTGTTTTATTTGCCTTTCTTCCACCACTTTTGGACTGTGGTTATTGTATTGGGGCATTTGTTGGGGAACCCTATCCCCTTCTCATGTATCATCCTTTCCGTTTCTAATAGAAATTTGTTTGCTGAGAGGAAAAAAAAAAGATTAGACGTTGGACTTGACAGTACATAATTACATTTTAGGTTTGATATGGGTCCAGTTTTGCATCATGTACATGATGATCTATAACCTATATATATATATATATATATATATATAGTTTTCCTAGCAATAACTTAGCTCGTGTTAATTATAAGCCACATTATCTATTCATATGTTAAATGATCATAAATTTAAAATAATAATTTGAAAGCTCATAGAACTTAAAAGATTAAAACCACTTCAACTTCTTTTATTTATAACTGTTAATGACGTGTTTCACACTACCAATCGTACGGATGACACCTGCAATAATGAAGAGACGGCGCTAGTCGTCCTGTGTAAACTCCGATGCTTAAGTCAATAACAATATGAGAATAAGTATATAAAAATGAAGATAAAAATGATATTATCTCTACCAAGTTATTTATAGCAAGATGCGGCGTGATGGCGATCAACTCTAATCAGCAGTCTTGTGTACTTATCCTTTGTGATCTCTTATTTAAATGGAAAGGATATCTCCTGTTTTGTAAGAGTTATCTCACACAGGATATTCGTGCCCAGTCCTGGGCCTGATCATCCCCAGTTCTTCGGGGTTATCTCCACGTAATTATGGTTACGAGTCCTCTACCTGTAGAGCTCTTAGCCTTAAGCCATCCAGAAGTTTTCCTGGACTTGCGGATGGGCTTGGCCTTAGATGGGCTCTTAGCCTTGGAGTCTAAATGTCCCATCCAATAACATTTCGTCTTTTGTTTCTTTATATATAATTATCAAATCAATAACTCTACTCTTATTGGGCTAAAATCATTCATTTTTGTGTTAAATAATCATAAATTTAAAATGATTTAAAAGATTACGAAATAAGGTACGTAAAGAGCACTACGTACTCTAATTCTTTCATTAAGAAAATTCTTTCTTCTTTCCTCTTATATATAACCGATTAAAATTAGTAGAGAGCAGATCGAGGTTTGAAATTGAGATTTTCCCAGCCTCCACACTATAAGAAAAGGCCATTTTCTAGCGATCTTATAGTCGTCGTAAAAGAAATCGTTGTTAATAGTACTTTATTGCGGCGATTGTAAAGTCACCGTAGCAAATTTGGTTTTTATTACGTTGTGAACAGTTCTCAAACTTTCTGCGACCATTTTTTTTTTTTATATCTTTTATGACAATTTTAGAGTATTTACGGCTAAATTCATTTCCAGTAAAAATCACTGCAAAAAGTGAATTTAACTGTAGGTGGCTTTGTTTTTGCGGGGATAAAAGGCAAATCATAACCTGTAATGCCTCTTCCTGTAAGGAGTTAAGAGAGGCTTGTTCTGTACAATTGTTAATTTAACCTACATGTTTACTCATAAAAAAATTTAAATTGCATATTACATAAAAATGAACAAATGCTTGAGATGCCTTGATGTTTGAAATGTAAATTGAGTTTGAGTATTATGATATTCATACACTGATTAGGCCGAATGCCAACACTGCAATGCCCCCAACTTTTCTAACTATTGGAGATGTTTTTATTGACATTGAAAAATAATAATGTAACAGTAACAAAAAAAAGAACTATGAGAAAACCTTTATATTTAAATAGAGTTTAAAACACTAAATTTCACTCCAACTGTTCGTTCAAAAAAAATGCCACAAACTAGAATTCAAACTATTCCATATCCGACACTTATTCCACCACTCTTATCTAACTCTTCCACATATCATGTAAGCTCCCTTTTTGTCTTGCTTCTTTTTGACATCTATAAAGTAAAATTTTACAGGTGTAATGATAAGTCCATAGCTCGGTAAGTAGAATTGGTTAAACTGGGTGTAACATATGAGCCTCATTAAATAAATCAATACATCAAATAAATAATAGCCAATAACATGATTAATACACCATAAAAATAAAATGGTTATACTATGTAATTTAAAAAAAAAAAAAAAAACTTTCTCCATAGGGAAACTACCTCTTCTTAAATATTCTTCAGTGTAGTTATCCTCCCTTTACTTTTTTTCATTTAACGGGTCTTCTAGAAATCCTTCAATATAGTTATTCTCCCAAATAAAAATTAGTAATAGAAACATGCTATCATATAACTCATATAACATTTGGTGTAACTATAATGCACATAAAGTTTCTATAAATGTATCATGACTAGTTACATATAAGTTTAGGCTCAAGTTACAAATTTCATGATATAATAATTTATTTGGAGATGCTCTAATATTTCTATATGATGCAAAATAAATTTTCTATAAAATACATGCTTTTAATTCAGAAAATTTCAGAATCTCTAATAAAAATGTCAGATTAATTAAACCTACTAACCTCGTGATCCAAAATACTACTTGCCACAACTGCAAAAAATCTTCACAACCTCCTAACACTCCACACTCCACATTATTTTTAATTTTTATTATTTTTTTCTTTTATTAAATATTTATTATATGAATAATGAATAAAAAATGTGAAATAATTTAAAAAGAATAAACTAAAAAAAAAGTTTAAAAATATTAAAAATTTAAAAAAATGTGAAGTGTGGTGGAGTGTGGTGGAGATTGTGTAGCAAAGCTTCCACAGCTGTACTACTCAGAACAGAAATCCACCAAGCTGTATGAAGATTCGAGAGATAAATTATTCTGAAAGAGAAGTGGTAGGGATTTCCCAAATCCTCTCGGAAGAAAACTTTGGGACTTTCACTTGAAAAGAAAACTGATGGCTATATATTAAGGGAATTACGTTACAGGCTGGAAAGAATAATGATTTCATCTTCATGGATATTTATGAGACAGATCAAAAGAGAGTCTTAAACTGGGTAACGTAAAATGCTAAAGAGATGAAGAGGTGAAACTGCTCTGTAGAATGAAAACCGAAAAATAAAAGAGGAAGAAGATGAAAGCTGTGTGCGTGAGATGGAAAAGTAGAATTAAAAGCGGTGAGTTTCACTTAAGTGACTCTCTTTTTTTTTTGGGAAAAATCTACTTGCAAGCACGTTCGTGTACCAATTCGTGCACCAATATTAATATATAATATATATTTTTAATGAAACGATGTCAATTAAAGATAAAAATAATTTTCATGATATAGGAGATTTTCTTCTTCTCTCAAAATATTTTTTTTTAAATAAAAAAAATCATCAGTACGCGATATAGTGCACAAACTCACTTGTACCTAACAAAACTCTTTTTTTTTATTTTCACTCACAAAAGCTAATGGGCTGGGTTAGCTTAAAGGGCTGGGTACTACAAACACACTCAGTTCAAGAGAATGACTTTGCCTTTAAAGTATCAGAAGAGATGTGTCACTGCCTTTTCTGATCAGCGAGGTTGGTATGCATCTGTTTTTCAACATTCTTTCCTATCTTTGTCTACTATTATCCACTAGATTTGTTTATTGTTGAATTTTGGCATTGCTGCTCCAGACCCATCTTTTTTGGTTGTCTCAAACGGTTGATGAACAAAGCATTTGTCTATTTATATGTGTGTGTATGTGATCCATTTCCATAACCGATCGAAGAGTTTTATTTGACATCTTACCTTCATGTCTTACAGCTTTCTCGTCTGTAAAGTTTAGATCCTCATTTCCACTTATCAAAAAAAAAAAAAAAAAAGATAGCAAAATATAAATATTTACTAGACCACGTAGGCATTAATCTGTGATAATTTTCCAGCATCTACTGCAGATTAAGACCTCAATTAAGGCCCAAATAATCGAGCGCCAGTTCTCAGCTCACATATCACTTGCAAATTCGAAATCCATTAAAATAAGCTATATCAGCCATTTGTGATCTGTCTGTATGGAGAACAAAATTAAGTTTAGGGTGCTTGCATGTAACATATCATGTGTTTTTGGTTTTGTTTTACCAATTCTAATACATTGGTCAACTGTTTTTATTATAGTTTCCAGGTCACTCCATGTTTTTTATTTTTGACATTAATGGATTGTTTTGATTGTTGACATTTTTTTTTTTTTTTCTAATTTTAGTCTAGGTTGCCTCGATGGAGGTAGGGTTGGTACTATACACCACCTAGATGATTCACAGAAAGTAAAAACTCTACTTTTAAATGCCAAAGGGACGACAATAAGATATACTCTATCAATTCTCTAAATTTTCATCCTGCAAGATTCTGTATTGCCAATAGATCTCTTAATTTGTAAGTTATTTAGTTGATAACTTATTCTTTTACTGAAAACTCGCATCTTCACAAGTCCTTGAACTCATTTTGATCTGTTTGGTAGTTTCTATCTATAAATATCTTACTGCTTAAGATCTTATCTGCCTTTGCTGTTTTAGGTGCATCACACTTTTCTAACTGTGGGGTAAGATGGTGCTTTTAATTTCTGGTACAAAGACATATTTCAACCATTTTTTATTGCTTTTACTGCCTTTCAATGAAGTATAGGTTCTATTCTTCAGTAACTAATTCAATACAGACTTGTTTTGTTGATGCATGTTTCAACAATAAAATGTCATAGTTTGGAACTGATGCACCTACGCATTCTTGCTAACCTATAATATAATCCTCCTGTATCTATCGTGCAATTTCTGGCCAAAAAAAGGAAATCTAATGCGCGGGATATCTTTTCTATAGTTGTTAGTTATCTTTTCTAGCTGAAGTATATATTTAAACAAAAGTTTTTTTGTCAGGCCATGGCTAGGTGTGGTCAACCCACCTGTCTATTAAGAACTGGTACTAGAAAGTGAATTGAAGGTGCTCAGAAACTTGAATTACTACAGATAATCAAAGATTTGGTCTTCGTCTTCTTCTATCTCTCTGTATTGTTCACTAGTATTTTTATTTTTTATTTTTTATTTTTTAAAAGACTATTTCCGGCTAATTTTAGTAGCCAAAATTGGTGGGTTTCAACCATTAATGGTATTATCAAAGACCATTTCTTGCAAGAATATTTCCGGCGACATGAAGTAGTCAAAAAAGTATTTTTCGGTGATAATAAAATCGCCGGTAATAACACTGATTTTTCCTGACTTAAGGTTTGTATAATTTGCAGCGATTTTCTTATCATTTGCGACGAAAATTGTATGCTGAAATCAAGTTTTCCCAACTATAGGTTGAGGAAACTAGGATGTTAATTTACGGCAAAATTTTTGGTTATTGCGGGCGACAAAAATTGCCAGAAATAATAATTTTTTGCGACGATTTTCGAGTTTCGTTGCTTTTTCATAGAAGTGAACAAATAATGCCAAACAATATGCAACAAATTAAAATCGACAAAAATATTCAAATGCAACGATTTCAGGGACTTTTTACGACAAAATTGGCCATGGGCGCTGAAAAAGACCGTTTTTCTTATAGTGGGCCATTTTCGCATCAATCCACTGATCATCCCCTTCTCTGTCAAGAATAACAAATAGCAACAAACTACTAGCTAGCTAGCACCCCTTTTTGCCTTGATCTAATTGTCAGAGAAGGATGATCATCCTTCTATATGGACGGGGAAATTATTTAGAGGACAAGGTTGACACATGCAGAACGATCGACGAAATGAAAGGATCGAGGCTGTGAAAAATATCAATTTCAAACCTCATTCTATATTTGGCAGCTCACACGTGTGGTGAATATACAGAGCAGACAGCAATCAATGAAGCCATCGCATGAAATTGAAACTAATTAATTAACTAACTGCTTGTCATGAACTGGACCATATCTAAATTCTTCTAGTAAATGAGCTCTCGGTTTAGAAAAGACATGCAGTTTTGACTGACAAATCAACGGTCTCAATTTAATTAAATTGGCTTCATATTATGATATGGTTAGAGATAATTGGCATCCCTCCCTTCAATACCGGTGGTAATTTAAAAAGGAAATTAAAATAGCCAATAATATTTTTCTTTCAAAAAAACAAAACTTTGGTCAAAACTGTTTTAGTTGCTTGGAATGTTCATAATTATATAACACCAGAAACAGTTGTTAGACAACTTTGTTTTTTGGCTTTTTCGTAATCATCTGCATGCATGGCCAAAAGGGAAATGTGCTTTCCATTTTCCAATTCGAGAAGGAATATTCACGAGGGGAGGAAAGGCAACTTCGTTGTGGGGTTTTCTGAATATTTCACAAACGACCATGGCTTCAAACAATTCTGTTGTTCTTTCCATCATCATTGTGTTGCTGCTGTTGGCACCGACTTTATCATTCTTGTATACTTACATATCAAAGAACAGCCCACAATCAAGAAAACCTTTGGTCATACATCTGGTCTCATTTTCTGCATCAAATTTCAGAATCAGAGCCTCGAAATTGTTGGAAGCTGAATGGAGAGCAGATTTTACGTTTGAAAACCAATATGATGATTGTAAATTGCATATAAAGCCCTTTGAAGTTGTTGTGTACTACAATGAACGTTATGCAGTCTCATGTGGTTTGGTGGGATCAATAAACCTTGAAAAGAAGAAGCAGAAAAGGGTTTCGATTGGGTTCAATACGAGTAGTACTACTGGTTGTGTAGATCGAGGGCAGCCCTACGGACACTTGGAGAAGCATGTTCTCCGCGAGATTAGGGAGGAGAAAAGGAAAGGTAGCGTGACTCGTTTGAGTTTGAAAATGAATATGCAGTCTTTGGCATATGTTAAAGGGATAGACAGATGGGATTTAAGTCTGAATCCTTCTTGCTCTGGCATTAATGTTTCTTTTGTTGATGCAAGAAATGGGAAGTTTATGGGGAATAGGTACTGTTCAATTCCTTGGTGATTCTCTTTTTTTATTTTTCTTTTTATCTATTGGGTGTATTGTTCATTAATTCATGCAAATTGCAACGTGAGCGATCATGTAATTAAGGTCTAGTTTGGATAGTGAGATGAGACACTACAAGAAATTTTACTTTTAGAGACGAAATTTGTTAGGAACGAAATTTAATTCATCCCTAAAAGTAATTATTGGAGACAAAATTTACAATTCGACTCAAAAAATGGCCGAGTTTCTAAATTCGTTCGAACGAAATATCCATTCAAATAAGATATTTTGTGACGAATAAAATCATCTAAAAAAAGCAAAACCGCTTGAACGGAAAAAAATATATTCGAATAGGGAATTAATGTTTGTTCGAACAGTATATAATCTGTCGAATAATAATCTTGGCGGGAAATTATTTTTTCCGGAGAAAGTTCATAACTGTTCGAACTTAAATTTATTTGTTCGAACGGACGGGATTTGGTGGGAAAATGTGGCGGCAAGGTTGCTTTACTGTTTGAACAAAAAAATATATCGTTCAAACCAGTTCGAACACCATATTTATTCATTCGAACGACTAATTTAGTTGGAAATTATATAAAAATTGTTTATCATCATTAATTTGTGTATATATTTTTTCCATTAAAGTAATAAATATTTTTTCCATTAGTTTGTTATCATTTTCAAAATATAAAAAAATGTGTATATATTATATATTATGATTTATGGTGAGTTAAAATATTTATAAATTCATAAATTAATTTTATGTAATTAATTTCAAAATTTTATAGTGATTTCTTTTATGTTAAATTTATATAAATATAACTTTAAAGATAATGTCATTTTTATATTATCATGAACGGTAAGTAAGATGAAAAAAATATACAAGGTAGCAAACACGAAAGTAGCCCTGTGCTATTTTATCCAATCGAAAGTAGTCTTAGTAGGTTGTCTATCAACACCGGTAGTACTACTAGAAGCTGGATCGGTCAGCATGCCACTAGGTTGTTTTGGTGTAGTCTTCCGCAAGTGCCTCTTACTCTTGCTAACTGTGATCTTGTTAAGGGGCCCCATTTGTGGCGACCTCCACTCAGTCCTAAACACTGTAACCCCCAATCAGAGTAGGATGGTAGATATCATCAGTGCAAATGGTAAACTACTTCCACTGGAATAGCGTGACTCTGATCAAATGCGGAGGAAGAAATACAATGCCAGATCAATCGGGTCCCCCTGTGCTATCTGCAACAAAAATCTGGCTCGATTGATCCCGAAATCAGTCTTGTATTTTTTCGGATCGATGTTACACCCAACAATCAAATTAAGCATTCTGAAAAATGCTATACAGTCGACCTGTCGGATCACCTTGCTCCCATCATATGGAGGAGCCGAAGGGTCTTGCACTAGCTGACGGACCTTATCGTCTATGAGACCATCATCAGGTAGATCCTCATCCTCACTAGCATCCAGCTTTACATTCGGCGCTAGCGATGAGGATGCGGCCTGTGTGTCCGAATCAGATGGTGCGGCCGGTGTGTCTGGATCAGATGGTGCAGCCGCTGCTCCCGGTGTAGCCACCGTAGCCGCTGTAAGATATGAGCCGGCCATGTTCAGAAAATCAAGGAACTCAGCAATAATGCAGGAATTGAAAGTAATACTCACTCCCTGAACCGCTAAGGTGTAGCACAGAGCATCAACGTCATGCTCTCCCATGGCACGGTAAAACTCACCACCATATCTGGATATGCAGTCCCCCATTGCTGACAGATCGGTGTCCATCCCCGGTCGATATGATGGACTGTATGCTCCGTCCCTCCCATAAAAGATTGCAGAAGTCATTCAAAATGATCTCCCGCTTGACAAGTATAAGCCTCGTCTCTTGAGCATGAGCTACTCCACTACTTTGGCCGGTCTAATCTCTCGCACATTTTCTTTCGTTGGATGCTATTAGTATACTATTTATAATAATTGTATAATTATAAGAATATAATTAAAATAATTGTATAATTATATTATTGAAGAATTATATTATATTGAACTGAATTGAAATAATTCGTTCGAACGAAACATATTCTGTTCGAACTAACCATTGTAATGTAACTTCATAGTAGGAAAATCTCTATTTGAATGAAATGTTTTGTTCATTCGAACAGAAAATATGAGTTCATTCAAACAAATTTAATTTGTTTGAACAAAAACATATATGTTTGGCAACTGAGCGTTCGAACGAATTAGAGTTCGTTCGAATTGGAACGCGCCAAACAACCATGGCTGAGTCGACTCAGCCTCGAACGAAAAAATCCAATCTAGATGTTATCCTTTGTTTTAATCGGTAGAAATGATTAAGGAGTGAAGTTCCATCATTTCTACCAATTATTTTGGTGTTAGTTGGCCGAAAAACACCAAAATGGGGGATTTCGGATTCGAAATCCATACCTCCCCCCCAAACACAACCCAGTCGAACAAAAAAAGAAACAATAGAATAGGAGATTTGATCCATATGTCTTAGAAGTTCAAAAGTAGGCTTGCTATGGCGGATTTCGTGGCAAAGGAGTAATGGGCGATTTGGTTGTTCTCGATGGATTTTTGTTCGAATTGGGAACTTAAATGACAATCTCTTTGAACTGGGTATATGATGTACGTGATGTCTCATTCGAACAGTAAAAAATCCGTTTGAATGGTTATTATACTAATAAATGTTGCTCGAACCGACAGTAAATCGGTTCAAACGGTTATTGTACTAATATTTTTCTAATTATAATACTAATACTAATATATAATAATACTAATATTACAAAGTACAAAAGTAAAAAAATAATACTAATAATAGTATTATAATATACTTGTAGTTAATATATATTATAAACACTTAATTATAAAGCTACTATAGTGTAAGTATTATATATAGATAATATATAGCTATAGCTATTATAAGTTATGATAACTATACAAGTTAATATAAGTACTATATATTAATAAGTATTATATATAGTATAAGTATTATATAGCTACTACAGTGTAAGTATTATATATAGTTACTATATAGCTATAGCTATTATAAGTTATGATAACTATACTCATATACGTTATATAATATTATAACACTAATTATAGTTAACTATAGTTACTAGTTACTATTATAAGTTATGATGACTATACAAGTTAATATAATTACTATATATTAATAAGTACTATATATAGTATAAATATTATATAGCTACTATAATGTAAGTATTATATATAGTTACCATATAGCTATATATGAGTATAGTTATGCGTTATATAATATTATAACACTAATTATAGTTACTAGTTACTATTATAAGTTATGATAACTATACAATACTTATTGTAAGTTATATAATAAGGTAACAAGTATAGTATATAGTTACTATTAGAAGTATAGTATAAGTATTATATATAGTTACTATATAACTATTATAAGTTATAATAATTATACTCATATAAGTTATATAATAATATAACACTAAGTATTGTTACTAGTTACTATTATAGCTATAGCTATTATTTGCTAGCTATAAGTTATAGTTACTATACTCATATACGTTATATAATAATATAACACTAAGTATTGTATAAGTACTATATATTAATAAGTACTATATATTAATAATTACTGTACATAGTATAAGTATTATATGAACTATTAGACCAAAAGTATATTATATATTATCAATTATAATATAAAATAGTTGCTATAGTATATATATGTATATTATATATTATAGATTATTAAAATATTATATATAATAGATTATTATAATTATATATACTTATTAGTATAATAATACTAATATTAAGAAAACGAATTAGGCATTAATTTATTTGTTGATGTAAGCCAGTATGACATGGTCTCATTGCGTAGAGAAGATGTTCAACCCGAAGTAATTGATGGTGAAATGTCGGAAGAAGATGCATCAACTGAAGTGTCTAATGAGGATGAGGGCAACTGGTCCAACAAAACTGATAGTGAATGAATTTCAAACAGATATTTTTGTAAGTATTGTTCTTATAAATATCCGTAACGTTTGTTCGAATAATAATTTGTTACAATTTCAAACAGATATGTCTCTCAAACGCAAAGTAACACGTGCGTCATCCCCATCCATTACCGATTTCCTGTGTGGTTCACCTGCCATCAATAGTGGGCCAACATCACCAGACTCAGAATAAGGTATTTTATCAAATTAAATACCACATTTTATGCTCAATTTAAGTAATATATATTTATAAAATAATTTAATTTAATTAAAATATATGTTTTAATTATTGTATATATAATTGTTGTAAGCCAGTGCGAGGTCAAGTCACTACGAAGGGTGTCTGCATAGAGAAAGTAAGGAAAATGGGTAAAATTAAAATTAAAATTCTTGATTATCACATCGGTGGCTTCAGAGAATCAGAAGCGTCGCTTGCTTCTTATGTTGGTATGCTTCGCACGTATGCACCGATGGCTACATCCTCCTGATCTAAAGTGCCCCAAGATGTGAAAGACCACATCAATAATCGTTGCTTGGTAATAAGTTACATCCCAAGCGACTAAGTATATAACATGTTAATTTGAAATTATTTTGTATTTATACTAATTATTTATAATTTTTGAAAGGACAAGTTTGAACTTAATTTTGGCCAATGAGAGGATCAATTAACGATTGAAAAACTGATGTCAAATGCATTCTAGAAGTACAAAGGTCAATGCCATGCACACTATAAGAAGTTCAGTACTACAACATAGGTGTGCCAAAATCCATTCCTAGCAATGCCACCAAATGAATGGGAGAAGGTTTGTAATGTATTTGAAGATCCTGCTTATCAGGTAATTTTGCTGCTATATTTTTTTAATAGTATATGATAGATGTATTAAACATATAGACATATTATTTTTTTTAGCAACGGAATATTGTGAACCAAGCAAATAGATCAAAATTAACGATACACTATCATGCGGGTTATCTAGTGATCCCCATTAAATATTAACATATAATACACTTTTCTGATTTAAGTTCTAATATAGATTTTCCTTTTACAGGAAGAAGAAAGTCCTGCTGACTATGATCTGATCCAATTGTATGCTAAAACACAAAAAAAATTTATGATAGTGTTTGGACCAGTCCCGAAGCAAAGACAAATTATGTAAGTTTAAATTTCTTTAACTCCATTGTCTAATATTTTTGTTACTTATACTAACTTTAATATTTTTATTTTTGTAGGACAAGATGATATCTCTTAAGGAAACTGTTGCGGATCCATCTGATGAATCATTTGTCAACGATGCTCAAATCATTTCTCAAGTTCTTGGATCACGTTTTGGATATTTGAGGAGCCTAGAACGTTGTGTGAAGCCATCATCAACATCATCATCATCTTCTCAAGCCAGATCGAATGATGACAAGACTAAGGAATTGGAGGAATCAACACTTGTGATAGAACGATTGAGGTCAAATGAAAAAGAGTTGCTGACCCGATTAGATCAAGCAGCAGATTTAGAGGCAAAATTAGAAGAGAGACTGCAGTTGAATAACCAAAAAATGTTTGAACAGTTCCAGTAAATCGTGATGTCCCAAAACTCTATGCCACCACCACAATCTTAAAATTTATTTTTTCTTTAATTGCCTTTATATTATGATGTTCCAAAACATTTGAACAATTGATGTTTGAATTACAATTTGTGTAATATTAGTATGGTATTTTTAATTAAATTATGTTATATATCATTAATACCGTTCGAACAGTAAATTACCATTTATAAATCCATTCGAACAAAAACAGACTCGCTCGAACAAAAACTAACCCATTCGAACAATAATCGAGAAATACAGTCCGTACGACTGTTCGAACAATAAAATATTTCTTCGAACAACACTAATATGCAAAACCCAGTTCAAACAGACATAATTTCTCAAAATAAAATGTCTGTTCGAACGGACATAATTTATGTTCGAACAAAAGTCATTTGAAAAATTTATTGGTTAAAACACATAAAATCTGTTCGAACACTCCGTTCGTTCGAACAAGATCAAATATGGTTATTAGATTGAATCAAAATTTCATATTATTCGAATGGACGTGTTGGTTCGAACTGAGAAATATTCCATTCAAACAATGTTTTGAGATGAAATTGGTTCGTTTAAAAAAAAAGTCCCGTTTGAATAGTTTTGACTGATTCTGCCCAATTTCGTTTCTAAAAATGATTTTTTGAGACATCTTCAAAAACCTTTTGAGACGGTCTTTTTGAGATAAAATAGAGACGAAAGTCTCCAAAAATATTTTGGGACGAAATTTGGATTTTATGAGACAAAGTTTTTTGTCCTAAAAACCTAATCTCTTGTAGTGAGATGAGATGATTTGAAAATAGTAGTAAAATGATTTGTGAATAGTAGTAAAATATTTGAGTTGAGATGTTTATGGGTTTTGAGAAATGAGAGAAAAAGTTGAATAAAGATAATATAAAATTAAAATATTATTATAATATAATTTTTATTTTGGGATTTGAGAAAATTGAATTGTTCTTTGTTGTTAGTGTGGAAGTTTGAAAAAGTTGTAATGATTAAATGAAAAAGTTGAAAATTTAAAATTGATAAATGTTTGTGGTATTTGGATAATGAGATGAGATAGAATGTGATGAGATAAAATGAGATGGGAGGCTTTCAACATCCAAACTAGGCCACACTCTCAAGCTTTGAGATTTTTATTTTCTTCTATATAAATATTCGTCCAAGTGATTGTCTATTAAGAGATAAAATAAATAATAAAATCTACATCTTTTCATCAGCTTAACCTTATGGAATAAGCAGTGATTTCACATGACATTAAAGCAGGAGTCCTCAATTTGTACTTTAAAACTTTGCAAGTATTTGTGAAAATTATAGTTCAATTGGTAGTCCTCCATTTATACTAAAGGGTAGATTGATGTGGGTTCTAATCCCCAAGTCACACCAAAATATTAAGGGGAGGGAGAAGTAAAACTCTAATTTCTAAATTCTCAAATTAATCATTCCATTTATGTATTGTCTAAAAATTTAACAAAAGTTGTGTTGAGTGTGCATGAAATTACTCTAGGTCCCTTAAAACATTGACGTGCATACAATTTACCATTATGTCATGATCCTCTCTCTCTCTCTCTCTCTCTCTCCCTCTCTCTCTCTCTAAGACAATGTTAGGATCCCTTTGTAAAACCAAATAAGTAATATATAATAGAAAACAAGATAAAGGCAACAAAAAAGACAAGCCCTCGATTATGTGTTATGGAATGGATCTTCCTATCTATCGGTGTGGGGAACGAGTAGAGGATAAAGGAAAAAATGGATATGATTCTCCACCCCTGCCATATGATTTCAGCGTTCAAACCCTGACTTGCCCATTCGAAAACGAAAATTTCATTTAGCTTGCAAGTTTTCTCGAGCTTGATGTCAGGGCAATTGCCATTCGAACCATATGTTACGGATTCAAATGGATGGTCTAACAAATTCTTACATTTGAACATATTTTCACTACTTTATCCATGCTTTTGAGGCTTTTCTATGGTCAAATGAATAGTAAAAGAGTCAAATTTGTAAATGTAATTTATACTTGGCTGGGATTAGATGCGTATGCTGTTAGGAATAAATGTAATCTTAATAGGACTCTAGGACTGCAGTGATCCGATAAGGATAAGTATTTGAATTGTAGCTTTTATCAAATCTTGTTTGTATTATAAGATAAGAGTCAACAAGAGTCCTATGTGTGCTTCGAGTCTAAGAGTTAGTTGAAGAGATAAAGATGTAAGTTTTATTGAAGAAACTGAAACAGACTTGAAGAAGTGATCCAGTCCGAGATGTTCGCAAATAGTTAGCAAAGTATCTGACTGGGATTCTGGATAAACATGTCAGCAGAATCCTTCTCCAAATCAATGACAATATTGTCTATTTATAGAAGAATCGGCTGAGGGGTTCGCTGATACTTGAACTGTATATATTCACAAGTATTTGAGAGTTTGAAGATTTGAGTAAAACTTCAAGAGATCGTGCAAGAGAGAATTTTTGAGAGAGATTTTTCGAAAAGACTCAATCCTTGAGATTGAGTGAAAGCATACTCCAAGGGGGAGTTGCCATGTTCAAGTTCAACTACTGGAGGTTCCAGTAGGAAAGACAAAGATTGGAAAGTGTCAGTGGTTCTAACTACCTAATTGCGATAGAAAACAAGCGGGTCGCTTGTCTTGGATAAACGTGTCGAGTTATAAAGGTTTTGTATACGTTTTACTTGTAATACTCTCAATCGATAACATTGGTTTTCCTGGATTTGGTTGCCCCGTAGGGTTTTACCTTTGAGAAGTTCTTCAAATGATTTCCCTTCGTAACCAATTTATTGTGTTAATGCTTTTAATATTTTATTTTGGTTACTAATCCATGCTAACAATTTCTGTTTAGCATTAATATGTATAATTAGGGGTACTCAAGTAATTTCAAAATTTACTGTTCATTATTTTTTATCCCGAAAATTATTATACTAGTAAGCCTTTCTTTGCCTATATAAGAGCATTGTCATTGACATTGGCCTAGCCAAATTTTGGCTAAGTAGCTTAAAAGTGGTCTACATTGGAGTAGTATAACTCCAAGACTTTACTTTTAATGTAGACCACTTTTGAGCTACAGTAAATTCATTCATTTCTCAAAATTTGGCCAGCCACTATTCATCTCCAAAATAATATTTTACTCTAAAATTATTCCTAATGACTACTATTGAATAATTAGGTTGAGAAAAAAATAGTTGGGAAATAATAGTTTTAAGTAAAAATTAAATTATTAATTAATATATGAAGTGTATTTGTAAAATATAAAAAAAATTATTATTAAAATATCTAATATTATATTATTATTTTAACGTTTAGATTGATAGTCCGATGTGGATTAACCTCTCTAATGGTTTTGATTTTAGTCAAAATCTCAACTTTTAGTCAAATTTTGGACTTGGCACCATTGCCAATGCTCTAAAGTCTAAGGAGAGCTTGGCTTTGTCGAAAGGCAAAACTTTATTTTCGAAAACCCTTAGGATGTTTAAAACCTAAGAGTCTTTCTCTTCTCCTGCTCTCTTGCTCTTCCCTTGTAATTCCTAAATATTTTCATGTATTGTTATTCATCTTAAATGAAGAACTATGACTGTTTTAATTGAGAATTCGTGACTATCTTGAGTATTGCTTACTTTCTTTCTGCTTCCATTATTTACTTACTACTTACTTACAACTTACACTCTAGTCATCTGGTCCATTTGTTATCTGGTCCCAATATTTACTTAATTTCACATTCTTTATTTTGAATCCAGTTATATGGTCCCTTTGAACTCTAGTCATTTTGTCATTTTCTTTCATCTTACTTCTGCCTCCTTTTGGTATTAGAGCCAACTCGATTTGGCTAGTGACAGTCATATTATTTCTATTCTTTATGTTCATTTTCTATCTTCTATTTTTCGATCCTCACCATTTACTCTATTGTATCTATTTCTTGTCACGGTTGCGCATCCTAGTTATAAAGTGAATTCCGACCACCAAGCAGTAAGACCTGTTTATAGTGTAGAGCATGAGCGATATATGGTTAATTAGGGTATATGTTATGAAATGCAACAGGGACCTGAGAGAAAACATGATAAGTAAGTGTTGACCTTAGGGTTTTAGTGTGATTGAGAATGAATAGGATGCTTAGTTTAAATTTGTCTATTAGCTCTAGATCTAGTTTACCCCCTGATATTATTAATAAGGAAGACTACTCTGTTGAAGAATTTGATTGCCCTGATTTCCACAAATGGAGTATTCTTAAGATTGATGCCAATGCTATTTACAAAACTAGTTGGATTCAGTTTGCTAATCCATTCTAGTACCTTGATTGATTCAGAAGATGATATGAATTGTATCCAAGAGGGTATAATTCTTAGTAAATACTATGAAAAGTCCATTGAAAAATTATTTTATGCTAATGGTTCTCAAATGAAGATTAAATATAAGTTGAATAATGCTAATGTTTGTCAAGACAACTTCTGTTTTAAAATTCATTTTTCTCTTATTAAAAATATGACTGATAAGTTTATTCTTTGCATTCCTTTTATATCTTCTTTATATCATTTTCTTATTGAACATGATGGCATTACTACTAACTTTTTTGGGCAGAAAATAAAGTTCGAGTTTGCTTCAAAGTTTGATATTGATGCTGATAAATGTTTGAATGCTTTGATCTCTACTAAAACTAAACATTTGAATTTCCTAAAACAAGAAATCAAATACAAAAAAATAATTCTGAACAATTATGTGATAAATTGTTATAGTAAAAAATTGATAGTTTTAATAATAATAAAAAAAAGGTTTGTTGATGAAGTTTGTTGATCTTCCTAATGCTTTTTGGCATAGGAAGAAACATATTGTTGATTTCTCCTATGTCAAGGAGGGTAAATCAACAATATCTGAATAGTTTCTTGCTGATTTACCCTATATTTTTCTTAGCAAACATGAATATTATCCAGTTCATATTTAATCTTCATTTGAGAACCATTAGCAGAAAATAATTTCTCAGTGGACTTTTCATAGTATTTACTAGGAATTATACCCTCTTGGATACAATTCATATAAGCTTCTGAATCAATCAAAGTAACTTTGAATTCAAATTCGTGGCAAACAACAATCTTTACTTTGAAAAGCCATTTTAAAGGAATGAAGTGATCAATTAAACATATTTTATCAGTATCATGAAGAGGTTCTTGATGATTGGGACCAGCACCTTCATCTTGCTCATCAATATCGGAAACATTGTGTTGATCAAACTGTTTTTCAATTTCCAAAAGCAATAACTCTTGTTTAATAGAGTTAGTATCAGTTTTAATATTGTTCAACTCACTATTGAGTTTAACAATTTATTTTTTAATAAAAACAATCTCATGTTGGAGATCATTAACAGAAATTTCTTTGAATTTCTTCTTTTTGAATCTTTCCACAATTTTATCAAGGCTAATTTTCGGTTTAACAGTTTTCTCATTGTGCTCTTTCACTATGGTTTTCTAGAGTTTTTGGAGATATTCGTTCTTAAGCTCAAGATTGGTCATTTGGCTAATAAAAGTAATAAGATTTTATTGTTCTTCACCCTTAGCGAGAACATTAAGGGTTTTGCAACAAGAACCTTCACAACCAAACGTAAAATTAAGAGAATTAGACTCTTTAGTAGCAGAGTGATAGTTAGAATAACTTATACTGAATTTATCATCACTAGATGATTCAGAAGATCTTGATTCCAAAATATGAATCAATTCTTCCTTAACATTGTTATCAATGTTTAGCTGATTTATCCTCTTTTTCATCCTGCCAGGTTTGCTATTATAGTCTTTACTAAGGTAACCATACTTACCACTATTGAACATTTTCCTTTAGTAGGATTTTGAGTAAAGTGTTTTTTGGAAACATATTTCCTTTTGTAAAAATCATCACGTCTTTTAGACCTATGTTTTTTGGATTTATAAAACTTATCAGGATTTTTGTAAACAAGGTTTTTCCTTTCTTGCCTAGAAGGGGCAATAAGAGGTAAGCCAAATTGTTCACAGAAATTTCTCATTCATATTTAGCTTTCTTGGTATTTTTCAACTGTTGTCGTAACATATTTTGATCATTACACATGCTAATACTAAGTTTTTTAATAGTATTGATAATATCGCCATACGTGAAATTATCAAACTTAATCAAACCAGTACCATTTGTAAGTTCAAATTTGAACTTATGAACAAAAAGATGAGGCAGTCTCTCAATGAATTTATCTTTCCAATAAGGTTTCAAACTATCTTCTCGTAGCATTATTCTGGAAATGAAAACATTTTGATATCATCTAAAATAAGACATAGTAGGACATCTTAAATTATTCAAATAATCATTTATACGAGCAATAATATTAGAAGGGGTACCAATAAAATGTTTAACAATAGCGTAAATTAAAATGTTATCACCATCAGGAATACTCTGATAGATAATATTATAAAAAATAGGCATACCATCATATTATGCTTAACAGCTCTGATGGTTTGTCTTGAATTATCAGTAAGATGCTAATCCCACCAATGACAAAGAGTACCAGAAAATCCAACGGCTATCAAATCAACAATTTCAACATGAGTAAGATTATGGTTAATATAAGCATTAGCAACCATAAACATTTTATTCATTGTATTGAGAATTTCTTATTTAGATAATTTTTCAATATTCTATTCATAAAACTTATCGGAATAATAGTCTCATAATAGAAACCTACTTCTCCTGATTTACAATTTGAAAAAAGATTTTTCCTAACGCTATTTTCTGTTTCTTTTGATAAGCTTTATGAATGGAGGAGTTAGCAATTCAGCACCAAGATTTGCTTGACGTGATGCAGATGATGATGTCACAAAATTTTATGCCTCCACCATCTTAGGAACTTTTTCTATATATGAGACTAATATTTTGTTTATATTTTTTGTACGTGGTTTGATAACAATCTGGACAATTGTGTTATGGATAATTTAGTCAATGGATTTGAATATTTGAATGGGATACAATCATACATCTCTTATGATATGCTATATTATTACAATTTAAAAATATACGAATTTAAATAGTTGAATTTATAATAGTTAGTTTGATGGATTTCTAGTACTATATATAATAGATATATTTATAATATACTAAAACATATATCAGATAGCTTTAGTTTCTATCATAAGTTAACTAATTTATGTAGATTAATAAATTAGATTAATAGATTCAGGTATATAACATAGAGAAATGAGAATTATGTTATGCCGTTCGAACATAAACTATACTATTCGAATGCAATGTATAATGTTCAAACTCCTAATATACTGTTCAAACGACCTACCTCGTTTGTTTTCACAACTTTTCTCAACTCATCTTATCTAATCATTACAACTTTTTCAAATTTCTATACAAAATAAAATGAACAATTTAACTTTTTTAAATCTCAAAACAAAAATAATATTAAAAAAACATATTCTAAAAATATTTTATTCAATTTTTAACTTTCATCTCAATTCATCTCATCTCATCTCATCTCATTTTCGAAAACAAACAAGTTCGATTGGATGTTCGAACACTAAATTATCCATTCGGACGGAAACTAGTGTGAATAAATACTCGTATACTTCCCTCCATACGCCCATTGTTCAAACTTCTCTCACATCTTTCTCACGTTCGTTGAAATACCCAACCGCCATTCACCACCATATTTGCCGCCACCGTCACACGCCTCTTTAGCTGCCAAAAGGTACGTTGTTCATGGATGTATTTAATATAAGTATACCACTTGGCCAATGGGGCTTGGATCTTGTTTGTGGATCAGAACCCCGTTCTTTTATTTTTCGGCTACCACACACGGTGGATGGCTGTGTGAATGAGGGAATAAACTCACTCCCATCGTTCTTTAGGGGAGAGAATTTAGGTTTTAGTTTCGGGTACGTGTTGACTCAACCATTGATATCTTCTCGAATCCAACGTTTGAACGCCTCCTCTAAATGTTTGAACTTTTAAAGTTGCCAAATATTATTTCAATACATTCGAACACTAAGTAGTAGAGTTTGAACACCAACCCGAATATTGGTTCGAGAATAGCTTTTGATCAAATACTGCTCGTTGATTGAACGAATACTACATTAGTTTGAACAACAACCCAAATAAGTGCTCAAGTTAATAGTAAGTTTACATACTGCTTCTTATTCAAACATTGTTTACATTAGTTTGAGCACCAACTCAAGTACGTGTTCTACATTTCCAGTTTTTTGCAATCTGCTTGTTGTTCGAATGGAGACTACGTTCGTTCGAACATCAACCTGAATGAGTGTTCAAGTTACGGCTTGTTTACATACTTTTTTTGTTCGAACAAACTTTCCGATAGTTCGAACACCTACATAAAATAAGTGTTCAACTTCCCACTTTTTCAGATATTGCTTGTTGTTAGAATGAAGTTAATATTAGTTCAAACACAACTCAAGTTTGGATTCTAGGTCTAATAGAATTCTATCTCTTGTTTGAACTGCATTCTTGTCCGTTCGAACACAAACTAGAATACAAAATCTACTTAAAATACCAGTGTCTCAGAATGCTTAGAGTATTTATTGATCTTAACGTTCGTTTTCTTTAATTCGTAGATTTTATAAATGATGTTTACTTTTGGATCGAAATGTGCAAGGTCATAAGAGGGAACATCGTTGACTGCACTGAACTGACCTCCCAGATAAATACTTATTGAGAGGGCCATTAAGTTCAGTGACTTCAACAACATCATCTGGGAGGGCAGGACTCTGAAGTCTATATTCACTGATAGGGGATGTGGTCCCATCTGTGACCAGTCGAGAGTTGCCTATGCTAACCTAGTGTACGAGTTATATCATGGAGTTATTGAGATGGGTGCTGCAAATGAGGCATTCACCTTCATTGTACTGGGGGTCAGTATTACATTCTCAACTAACAAGATAGCTGAGATTCTTCATATCCCTCGTGAGCTCGGTGCATATTCTGCATTGGAAGTGGTTCAGCAAGACAATGGAACTGAGGAGCTCATGGAGCAAACTTCCCCAGAGGACGAGTTTTCCAATAAGGAGGTACGTCGGCTGATGGTTGAGGATACATCTCCTCCTTATCATGCCAGTAAGGCCATCAGGTAGGTTGACTGCACAACATTCTTTTGGATGTTGGCATTGATTATCTCATATAGCATAGACGCAAGGAAGCATACGATGAGTTTCAACATCGATTGGACTAGATTCATATTGCGATTGGCGAGAGGCTATCTGATTGATCTGTCCCTATATTACCTATTCTGGATCATTGATGGGTCTACGTACTTGCCCGTGAGTAGTCTACCAATTACTCTGACAATCTCTAGACTACTTGTGTTTGTGGGAGTGGAGGCCACTTGGTTTGAACGTCGGCATTGGCCCGAAAAATATCATCACCTTAGGTAAAAGCACGGGTCACCTATGTACTAGGCAGCAGTCAGAGCCTATTGAGAGCACAAGTGTTGCACCCTTAGGGAGATGTACTACCACCACTGTAATAACTACAAGTATATATGAGGTTCCTGATATTGTGCGCACAGAGATTCGTGCTGCATTTACTGATATTGTTCGCACAGAGATACGTGTTGTCATTGCTGATACGTGATGCCTCTCATTGATTGACATAGACAGGTATGCTCGTTTGAAGAAGATAGAGCTAATTACTAGACATTAGCTTTTGTTTTGTGACATTATATATTTTAATATAGGTTTTTATTTAGTTAATGGTTTTACACAATGGGCATCATGTAAAAATATTTATACATGATTTGTTTTTATATTTAATTAAACTAAACGTTGTAAGTTCGAACAAAATTTTTTCGTTCAAACAACATTGTCTACGTTCGAATGAAAAATCTTAGATTCCCACAACATCCAATACTTTGCGCCGAACTATATACAATTATCCCGCCAAAATGTCAATTCGAACTACAATTATAGGTTTAAATAGAAATTTATGTTAGTTCGAACAATAAATTAGTTTGGTGACGGTATATTTTTTTCCCCAAATTCTTCCGTTCGAACGTCACATCTCTTGTTCAAACGATAATTGGACTGTTAGGACTTTCTAAGACAAACGATTTATTTCATTGCTAAAAGTGACCTTTGGGGACCAAAAAAATTCGTCCCGTCCCAAATTAAGAATATCAAATTTGTTGTTGTACATTGTACTTAAAAGTTAAAATACCATGAAAAGGTTACTTTGGAAATGGAGAGAAAATAATTAAAAATTTAGTTACATTAATGCAGTGTATATAATATAAAACTTTAGGTACATACATATATATTTCAAGCCGCAATAAAAAATATATTTAAAGACAGATCGTTACAATATTCCAAAATGAGAAAAATTTCTTTTCTCAGTGAGCTCAATGAACTTCTAGATATATAGGTATTGGTCATTGCCATCTTGGCAAATAATTTCTATAGATTATCTTTCATGAATGTCGTCATCTTACCCTTGATGTAGAGGCCGAGAGAGGCACATGATTCTTGTCCATTATCGTTACTATCATTACATACCATAAGTACATGAAGAGTGATCTTCCTTAACAAGAGGGACAATCGCGCTAGATTGATTGAGATGTATATATATATGTATAAATATATATATATATATATATTATCTATCAGGTTAATTTACAGTCAAAGGTAATCTTGATCATGGTACAGGAATTAGAAATATCGATCCTTATAATTCGCAGTTATAAATTTCTATCACTACAACAAATGCGGGCTTTTCCCACCAATTCTCAAATAGTATGCTGATGACACGAAAATTGCTCGTGGAAAAAAAAAAAAGCCTTTTACCACGGAATCACATCGGCCAGTAAAATGTTGTGGGAAAAACCATTTTTGTGATGAAATAAATGCTTTTTTCGACGATAAAAAGTCGCATCAAATAAACTTACTAAAAATGCGTTCCTTTCTTGAGTAAATAGTTTTTTGCAACAAAGTAACTAGCTTTTTGCGGCGATGTTTCTCGCCGCAAATAATCTTAACACAAATATTGTTCTCTAGTGGGATATTAATTTTTGCGACGAGGTTATTAGCTTTTAACGGCTACTACTTATCATCCTTATATGTTGTAGTGTATATACGAGCGTAAAGTACTAGCTAGCTAGCTTTAATGTTTATTTCATATATGAGATCTCCTAATTAGGCTAGTGTGTATTGGTTTATTTGAAGGACAACTTCCTTAATTATATCAGTTTTCATTTTCTACAATCATTGCGTTCTTGCATCAAATAGGGTTCCATGGTCTTCTTTCCAATAGATAAATGGCTTGTACAAGCTCCAATAAAGAAATGATCATTACTCATCATGTTTTACTTTTTAATTAATTCCTCAAATGCTTGTTTAACTTTTCACTCTTGTAATTAGCATATATAGTATGGAAAATACTTTAGCCATAAAAGGATTATATAAAAGTAATCTCACAAACTGATGTGTCTTAATACGATTCATCAGATTGTATAATTATTTTTATTATAAAGTATATCTAATGGATCACGTGACTTCTCAATTTCTGAAATTACTTTTATGTAATTCCTTTATGACTGTTGTGCTCCTCATAATATAGTGTAGATAGGTTTTCACTAGAGTTATTTTTATTATAAAGTATATCTAATGGATCACGTGACTTCTCAGTTTCTGAAATTACTTTTATGTAATTCCTTTATGACTGTTGTGCTCCTCATAATATAGTGTAGATAGGTTTTCACTAGAGTTTTGCTTTTGGAAAATTTTTAACCCAAAATTCTTTTACTTGTATATGATATTCTCTTGTCAAAAGTAATGAGTACTATTTATAAAATTAGGATCTGTCTTTTTATATATATATATAAAATTAATCCCATATAATTATTTGCAGTATCAAATTACATTTAGACTTGCACTTTAAAAAGATTAAAAAGGAGAGTGAGAAGTAGTCTGTCGTTTTAGTACTATATATTTATAAAAAAGCCCTAGCCCTCTCTCTCTCTCTCTCTCTTAAAAAATCAAGAACTCCAAATCTGATTTTCGTCGGAAGAGGAGGATCGGAGGTCTTGGCTTCCTCTTCCTTCTCCCTCTCCTTCCCCTCATTCCTCCATCCACTCACCTTGTCTATCAAGGTAATTCTTTTGGCTTAGTTTTATTTTGCTTCATTCAAGGCCGAAAAAGATAGATTTACAACTTTCCAGCAACTTTCGAGAGTCACGTGCGGCACAAGCAGACTCTCATACCGCAAATCTTTCAGAGAAAAGTGGAGGTTTTGCGAAAATCACCATGAGTGGTCCTCCTGCACCACCCCTTCCGGCAGCTCTTCTCGCCACACGCATCAGATCATCAGACTCGCCACCACCAGATCTTTTAGATATGACCTTTGTGGTTGAAAAGAGACAAGCGTGTTGATTTCATACGTCGTCATAGATTTCGAAGTCTATCGGAGTTGGTACAAACTGTAATTCGTCTGTCATTTTTCGCATCTATCTTACTGCTTTCCTTTTTGCCTTTCTTATTGTTAATTAAAATTAAAAAAGAGTTGGTCTTTCGGACTTTTGTCTGTAGAGGTTGAGTCATCTTCTTCTATTAAGAGTGAGGTTGGATTGTCTCTTAGACATTTGTCTGTAGAGAGTATCAACAGTAGTGAAGACCAGACTATCACAAAAGGAAATAGTGTACTCGTGGAGCTCCAAATGCATTATTTTAGTTTTATGATGTCATTTTGATATAGGGACATCCCAGAATGTGTCCGTTTATTAATATAAGTTTCTTGATGAATGAATGATGATAGTTTCCACTAAAAAAATTAATAAAGCTTGCTACTGTTGTAATTTTTTAAATCATTACAAAGGACATGCACAGTAACTCATGATTCAGGAATTTGCTACGTACAATCATTTTTACGTATTTTTTGTGCACTCTACTAATGTGATTGGTCAAAGTAGTTATTTTATATTAAAATAAATGATACAGACAATCATATTAGTAATATACAAAGAGTATACAAAAATGACTACATATAATTTTTAATTCCTATATATATCATTTTTCTTATTAAAAAAAGTGAAGTGCACCCAATGCATTATGGGTGGTGCAGATTTGTTATGGAACAATGTCTCATGCATCATCCTGTGGGGACCGAAAATTTCTCGTATTTTCTTTCCATTTTGCTTTGTTTTTGCACCTTTTGGGGGTGGGCCCTGGGAGTTGTCCGAGACTACAGCAATTTCAACTACCAATTATCTACCGCAAGGTTCTTCGTATGTGAGAATTTTATTAGAAATGCAAAAGACATATATATTCTTAGAATAATTCTACATACAATCGTGAAGTGTGTAATCGCTATGTAATTGCTTTGAAAAATAGTGGAGTCCACTATTAAAAAATTAATCTTTTTCATGTGAGTCCCATGTTTTATTCATTTTTTTCAAAACGATTACGCGGCGATTACACAATTCACGATTGTAAGTATATTTTCTCATATTCTCAACAAAGAAAAATGAAAAGGAATTTGGCAACTTGGGTATCCACAAATTGCATCCCAGCTCGATCAAAAGTACATGATCGTCATCAAAATGACAGTTGTGATGTGGACCCGCAATGCCAATATCAAGCTGTGGACCGGAGTAGTTAGATATCTTTGTATTTTCATGAAAATCAATAAACAATATAAAAGATCCCTTTTATATATATAAAATAAATAAATATTTATTACATCTTTATCTCATTCTTTTCTTACAGTGTTGATATAACATTAATATTCATCTACTCTTTATTTGTTTTTTTTTTTTTTTTGGTTGATAGACAATATCACATCAATATAGTATGATCGATCATAATATATATATATATATATCTAAATAAACGACTAGAAAGGGAATTGGAATTGGTATCATTAATTTTTTTTCTTAACCCATATTTTCTTTTTGAAACTAAAGAACAAAGAACTAGAAACTAAGGCTGCATTTGGATCATGTTGAGCTGAGCTGAGTTGAATTGAGTTTTTTATGAATAGTAGTGAGTCGAGTAGTGGAGTGAGTTATGTGGAGCTCATCTAAACTGAATTTAAAGTGTGTTTGGATGTTAAGATGAGTTTAATACTTTTTATGAAGAATTGAAAAAGGTTGTGGATCCCACGTATAAAGACGTTTTAAGTTGAAAAAAATTGTAGGTCCCACGTGTAAGAAGGTTTTGAATTGGGATGAGTTTAATAATTTGAGAGTTGAGTATTTAGATGTTAGACTCAATTTAAAATTAGACTGAACTCAGCTGAGATGGGAACCAAACACAGCCTAAATTGTCTTGTTGAGAATAGTTTTGTCTGGGAATAATTGTGTGTCATAGATTGCCAATCTATATATATATATATATATATATATATATATATATATATATATATATATATGTGTGTGTGTGTATTATATATATATATGTGTATATAGAAAGAAAAATGTTAATTTTATTTAAGAAAAATTTATAAAAAATTTATTTCTCAGCATGTCAGTTTTTGATTTACTAAAACTTATAAAATTTGAAAAACAAAAATTAACAAAATGAGTTTTATATTAAAATTATAAATAAAATTATAAGCATATATAACATTACTGATATAGAAATGGCCGGTCTTGGAGATATGATATAATATAATATAATACAATAATATATATATATATATATATATAAAAGTTTCATATAACATATTAAGGACTTCATTAAAATTGAATTCCAAAACAGGAATGAAGTTAATTGTGATAGATCATTGAACTACGTACAGTACTAGCTGGCCAAAAAAAGAATACTATATATGTATCAGTGGGTCCAACATGATGAGCGAAACTCACGCATTAAGGTGCGCACCTTTAAGTAGAAAATATGAGGCCAATTACATTCTCCATGAATTGTCATATTTCATTCTCTATGAACATAAACAAAATTACATTCAATAAAGTGTGAAGAAAGTAACATGATTTCTTTATACAACAGTTAACTCAACACCTTCAGGCTCCTCAAACTCATTCTCACTCTTGCTAGCAGCCATAAGCACCTTCCCTTGATCATCTCTCAGAATGCACCATGTTCCAGATTTACATAACTCAACAAAAACAGCTCCATCAACATTAAGTTTGAGCCAACCTGTTGAGCGGGGTTTCCAATGAAAATGCTACTTCAGCTGTACATTTGTCTTCAATCTGACTTCTGTGTAATTTCTTATCAAACTCAAAGCACTTTCAGCAGCCACTCTTGGATTTAATAAAACCTGATCATGCACCATTTTATTATGACTATACCAGAAACTCCAAGCCAAACTAAAAAATATGAGGCGAATTAAATCGGAGAAATGATATTTGTAATTATGGAGTGTTTAATTTTTTTTTTTAAAAAATATGAGTAAATATGATATTCACATGAAAAAAAAATTAATTTTTTAATAATAAATTATATTCTTTTTTAAGAAGATTGTGGGGCACTTGTATCTATTATTACTCTTGTACAGATTGATCAATTTATACGCGATATTGATCTTATATTAATTTATATTATATATGTATATACTAGTAGTAATGAAACGTCCAATGGACGTTTGCCCAGTGGAGAGAAAATATATGATGAACAATAGGGGTATAACCAGTCCGGTCTGTCTGGTTTTCATAATATAGGAACCGGTTCCAGACCGAACCAGTTCAAAACCGGACCAACCGGTCCGGTCCGGTTTTCCGATTTTAATTTACACCCCATTGAAGAAAATGATACAAGAAAATGTATAACGAACCATGAGATTAACAACTTTACACAAATAAAAATAAGAGCAATGAAAATTACAGTTGTGAAAAAAAAAACCTCGAATCTGTAAAATTAGAAAAAAAAAAAAAAAAGAAACTTCAATGACAATATCAGTACAGTCAAAGACAAAAAAATAATGCTATACAGATCTAGAAAATATACTATCGAATTTGCGCACATTTGACAAAAAAATCATAATAAACAATAGATCAGAGAAATTATAATAATAAAACTAAACAAACGGCCAAGAGAGAAAAAAAATTATTTTGCAGATCTAGAAAATAAATTTCCAGATTTATGCGCATTTGGAAATAAATTTGGTAATAAACAATAGATCGGAGTATTCGTAACAAAAACACTAAACAAACGTTCAAAAGCAAAAAAGACTCATTTACAGATCTGGAAAATATTTCTAGATCAGTGTAGATATGAGAAAAAACGTCAGAAACTTTCACAAATCTAGAATAAAATGTCGAAGATTTTATATTAATTTTTTATTCATAGGGTGAGCAAGTGACGGTGAAGAAAGTGGCAGCTTCATAAACGAAAACTGAAGAAAAAAGAAGGGAAAAAATTAATATACAAATAGAAATAATAGAAAAACAAAACTTTCAGATCTAAAAAAAAAATCCCTCCAGATTTGAGAAATAAATTTTTAGATCTTTGAGTTCGGAAAAATATATGCTAAAATCCTAGAGGAAAATACATATCAAGAGAAAAATATATATAAAAACAAAAATAAGAAAATAACAACATTTTCAAATCTGGAGAAAAGAAGATCGGATCTATAAGGATTTGTTAAAAAAAAAAAACCAAATATCCAACCAAAAAAATGATAGCGGCAAAAAAAATTATACAAATATAAAACAAAAAAAAAGAAAAAAAAATTCCAAATCTAAAAATAAAATCTCAAATTTGTGTGAGTTCAGAAAAGAAAATGGTAAGAAATAAATAAATGGCTACGGAGAGATGTAAAATAAATAAAGAAGAACAATCCAATATACATCAAACGAAAGAAGAAAAAAACCCTCCCAAATCTGAAAAAATATAACTCGAGAATAAAAAGCCAAAAAATAATATTCTTTTTAAGTTTGAGAAAATGCATATCAAACCAGAAAAAGAAAAAAAATAATATACAAACAAAAATGTGGAAATATTAACATTTTTCAGAAACGAGTAACAGGATCTCTTTAAATATGTGAAGATCTGTTCAGATCTATAAAGAAAAAAAAACGACAGATCTGGTTGGAAATCGCAAATCAGATTGAGGTCGAGATGATGGAAACAAAAGGAGAGAGAGGCATTGGGGCTGGGCTCATAGCTTCGGCGGTTTGGGTTTCAGCAAGACAAAGAAAAATCAAGGGTCGCGAGGTAGAGAGAGACATAAAAGAGAGGGGGTCTGAGTTGAGAGAGAAAACTCGAGAATGAGACAAATAGATATGGATTTGCAAAGAACATCATACAAATGAAGAAGAACATACAAACAACTCACAACATATAAACTCAAAACATACAAACGAAGAACATATCTCCAAATTGAAAGAGAAAAAACCAACAAGACCGCGCAAAAAAAAAAAGACAAAAAATACAAACCCAAATACGAACAACCAACAGTAGGAGAAAAAAAAAACCCACCAAAAAACTCAGACGAAAACACATAGAGAAGAGAGAAGACGAAGAGAAAGCGAGAGAAGAGAGAAGTACACCAACAGAGAAAGCGAGAGAAATCGGAGGGAAAAGGAAGAAAGAAAGGGTAAAAAGAAGAAGAGAAGAAGATAAAAGAAAGAGAGAAGACGAAAAGGAAATAAAAAGGCAGAAGAAGAAAAAATAAATAAAAAAAGATAAAGCTGCATCCTGACACAATTATACTAAAAAGATCAAAATATCCCTACTTAAATAAATACAAAAGAAATTATAAAAGGACAGAACACTTTAAAAATGGACGGAATATTCGGAGGACGACAATTTTATTGTTTACCTCTATCACCACTTATTTATTCTTTATAGATATAAGGGAAATATCCCAAGTACTTCTCGACCAACAGTACGCGGTACTACTCCTCCATGCATGTATGGTGCAGATCATGATCATATATAGAACAGTAAGATATTACTCCTCTTCTCTGGATCAGAATTAATCTCTTTGTTTAGATCGAAGAAAAGAGTAATCTTTTTGTTTTAGAATATTTTATTATAATTCGACTTTCACTCCCAATCTAAAATATTCTGAAAAGAACATCTGATCATGCATTGGCCAAAAGGTCTAATAAGCTGTTTGTTGGAAAGGAAAAACAATCAAATCTCGATCTATTTATAAAGAAGATTTTGGTGATCAGCTGAAAAGGAAATCATTGGAACTTCACATGCATATTATTGGAGAAGTCAAGCCTCATGATCTCATATATATATATATATATATATGAATTGTTGAACTATAATCACATTCTCTTATTCTTTTCTAATTTCCGCAATATATTCCCATGCATGCATAGATGGACGAGTAACCAATATTTAAATATGATCTATTGATCATGAAAACCATAACATGCGATTTATAAATTAATCCCAACGCATGCATGCTCACGATCCTTTGACCTAATTTCCATTACCATAATACTTATAGGGCTTTGCTACATAACCTCCATCACATTCCACATTTTAAATTTTTTAAATTTTTAATATATTTTTTAAATTTATTCTTTTCAAATTTTTTATTCATTATTCATATAATAAATATTTAATAAAAGAAAAAAATAATAAAAATTAAAAATAATGTAGAATGTGAGGAGGTTGTAAAGATTTTTTTTTGATACTTTTATATACATATATATATATATATGCATATATGTATGTTACTAATTAGATTTTCTGCAGAAGGACGGCCACGATCTTTGACCTTTCCATGATCTGCGATCTCTTGACCTTTCTCTCTATCTTCTCTCAGCTTTATCTCTCTTACGTCAAGATTACCCTATCCCTAAACTTAGCTTCCGGTGACTAATTACCGCCTCGGTAGAACCCTAGCTATAACTCGCAGATTTAAGAAATATATATATTATATATATATATAAAAGAAATGATATTTACAACTGAAAAGTATTATACAGTTATTTTAAAAAAATAAATAAATATAAAAGTTACATAAAAAAAATTAATTTTTTTAATAACAAACTTTACTTAATTTCAAAACAACTGCGTTATCCGTGTACTGTAGAGTGGGGTTCGAATTAATTAGAGGGAGAGATGCTTGCCTTTCCATAGAGAAACTGCCACGTGTTGAAGAAACAGTCCGACTGAGTAAGTGGGGTTCGGTCCGTTTCTGTCAATATGCATTTACCACGCCACAGTAAATCAATAAATTACCAGATTTATGGCACAGAGCTGGAAAGTCTAGAGAGAGAGAGAGCCAGGGAGAAGAGAAGTAAAAAAATAAAAAATAAAAAGGAACTGTGAGAGCAAGAGTGCGTGTGTTTTTGGGGGCGTCTGCAGGGAGATCGATCAAGAGGCAAAGCTGGGACAGATTTTCTCTCTTCCTCTCTTTCGTTATTCCGAAGTTTGTACGTTTTGAAAAAAGGAAAAAAAAAAAAAAAAAGAACACCGACACAGGTGGGTGTGGTTGAGGGTGTATTAGAATTAATTTGCTCTCAGTACTCTTCTTCTCGATCCTCTTCTTCTTCTTGACTTTCTTCTTCTTCTTCACTGATTAATGTTTTAAATTTCGTTTAGCTTTTGTGCAATGTTTTTTGTTCCTCTATACATGGTGGTTTTTGAAAACAAAGTGACCTTGAATTTGGTTTTGTATTAATACATTTGTGATCTAGAGGTAATGTTATTGGTTTTAAGAGTGCTACACTAATCTCCCTTCCTCTCTCTCTTCGCCATTTTTTGAACATGCATTATCCCTTCCGTTTCCATCTTTTCTCTATTACAAAATGATCCGAACCTATCACAAACGTTTTGGTCATGTTTTGTGGAGTTTTTCTCGAGTTTATCATGGACTGCATGTTAATATTTGCATCAGGGTTTTCCATTCTGAGCCTATTTTCCTCTGTAATACTTGTCTAGAACTCCAGGTGTAATTCCCCCCTTAAGTTCTGATCTTGAAAAATATTGTGTTTTAACCACAGGTTAGGTTCAAGTGGATAAAGTCTGTTACATATAGCTTCGAAGCTAGTGAAGAACAATGTATGGGGATTGCCAAGTAATGCCAACCATGGCAGGTAATGTAGTTTCCTCAGAATCACTCTTCTCGTCTCCGCCGATCCAAAACCCTAGTTTCAACTTCATGCCTGGCATGCCTTTCCAGACGTTCCCTCCCATGATTGCTGTAAGTTCTTCATTATATA
Organism: Juglans mandshurica; assembly: GCA_022457165.1. Taxonomy (NCBI): domain Eukaryota; kingdom Viridiplantae; phylum Streptophyta; class Magnoliopsida; order Fagales; family Juglandaceae; genus Juglans; species Juglans mandshurica. The sequence continues at coordinate 26,421,634 of CM039622.1, forward strand.
TCTTTTTTTTCATTTCCCTTCTTTGGACTAGAAGTCCAAGAAGGGTGTGCCATGGAATATATGGTGAATTTGGTGCAAGTTTCTTGCAGAAAGAAGAAAACGAGCTTCTGAGCGCAAAGGATGAGATGGAGAGTGGGTCTGGGAGTGAACAAGTTGAAGAAAAGTCAGGGAACGAGCACGAGAGTGAACAGCTTCCCAAGAAGATCAAACGCTACCACAGGCACACCGCTCGCCAGATCCAAGAAATGGAAGCGTACGCACTGATCTCTCTCCCTCTTGTTTTCTATATATATATATAGTAATTTGAACTAAATATTTCACAGATCAAACCCTTTCTAATTCTCTCTGCACTTCACGCCATAACTGTTTCTTCTACAGTTTGTTTAAGGAATGTCCACACCCAGATGACAAGCAGAGGCTGAAACTCAGCCAAGAACTTGGCCTCAAACCTCGCCAGGTCAAGTTCTGGTTCCAAAACCGGCGAACTCAGATGAAGGTACTGATCATCAGAATACTGCGGGCAGTTCGCAAATCCATTTAAAGCTTTTATTTTCAATGGTAACCCTTGCAAGTGCCAAACCTTGGCCTAGAGGCTAGAGATAGTACCTTTCTCAAGGAAGCGCGTTGATTAGATCCGGCCACATCAAATATTTAAAGCCCTAAACAACTAAATAAGGAAGCTGGATCTCATTAATTACTGAGTTGGGTCACTTTTTTCTTATGTATATATAGTTTTAATTTTTGTACGTACAGCCTGTATTTCATTGATGTGCGCAATTAAACACGCCGGTACAACAATATACACGTGCTTCCCAAAGAGTGCTCGAGAATCATGAATGCTATGCCGTTTAGGGTTACGACAATATTAGTAGCTTTCATTCTAGCTAGGTTTTAGTGTGTGTTCATAAGTTTGATGGAAGGGCTAAATATTGTTTGCAAGGTGTGTATTATTTAAAACTTAGTTATGATTTGATAGGCACAGCAAGACAGGACGGATAATGCGATCCTTAAAGTGGAGAATGAGACTCTAAGGCAGGAGAATTTCCGGCTACAAAGGACGCTGAGTAATGTTGTGTGCCCTAATTGTGGAGGTCCTTGTATGATAGGTGGGGAGATGGGCTTGGACGAACAGCAACTTCGCCTTGAAAACTCCCGGCTCAGAGAAGAGGTATATATGTATGGTGGTTGTTCGTTAGGAGCAATTAATTAATGAAGGAAAAAAGTACTCTTTTTCGTTGCTTCTGTCTTTCAAACTTGACCATATCGAGAAAACAATATCTTCAAAACTAGCATCCCGTTGAAGATAATTTACAAACTGTTTTTATCATTAATACTGCAAGTTTAGATCGAGTCGGAGCAGAAATATTTAAGGGGTGCTGATGATGATTATAAATATTGGGATGTTTTACAGCTAGAACGTGTTTCTTCATGTCTCGCTCCACAATATGCTGGCCGGCCAATAGAAGCAATGCAAGCAGCTGCTACATTTATGCCGCCCCCTTCATTGGATTTAGATATGAATATCTATTCGAGGCATTTCCAAGACCCTATGGCTTCATGCACAGACATGATTCCTGTGCCCATGTTAATGCCTCCGGAAACAGCTTATCACTTCCCTGAAGCCGGTCTATTATTGGAAGAGGAAAAGCCAATTGCATTGGAGCTTGCCGTTTCATCCATGGATGAACTTGTGAAGATGTGCCGAGGAACTGAACCCCTTTGGATCCGTAACAACGAAAATGGAAGAGAAGTGCTTAATCTTGAGGAGCATGCAAGGATGTTTCCATTGCCCTTGAACCTCAAGCACCACTCGAATGAGCTCACGACAGAAGCCAGCCGTGATAGTGCCGTTGTTATAATGAATAGCATCACCTTGGTCGATGCTTTCCTTGATGCTGTAAGTCCCCTACCTTGTTTAACAATAAGTTAAATAACTAAAGCATGCACTAATTCCCGATGATCAATAGGTTGGCTATATATAAGATCATTATATATACATTTTATATATAGTAATTCATAATTTGGTACTGGATTATTATAATTTGTTACCTTAGCCAAAAATATTCATAATTTGGATGTATTGAGCTTATATTTAGTATACTTCAATCTGATCAATTTGGAACTTATTTTCCGCCCTTCGGATTTCAGAATAAGTGGATGGAATTGTTTCCTTCAATTGTTTCAAGAGCAAAAACTGTTCAAGTTCTATCATCAGGAGATTCTGGTCATGCAAGTGGCTCTCTTCAACTGGTATGTTGATACTACTGTAACTTTTTAAATTATATTCTACGTACCATCTGTTCTTGCACTTTGTTGTTTGAATCTATGTATATAGAATTGTAAAATTCTATTTATGGCCATAGTTTTTTTATTGCACATTAATTTCTCGTCTATATCATGTTCACTAGCTAGCTACTTGAATGTTTGGGCAGATGTATGCGGAATTGCAAGTTCTCTCTCCTTTGGTACCCACTCGTGAGGGTCATTTCCTTCGTTATTGCCAACAGAATGCCGAGGAAGCTGGGACATGGGCAATTGTTGACTTTCCAATTGATAGCTTTCATGATAACCTTCAGCCTTCCTTTCCCAGATACAAGAGACGGCCCTCTGGCTGCCTAATTCAAGATATGCCAAATGGCTACTCAAGGGTGTGTTCTACTTTTCAAAATCTAGCTAAAGCTTAATTACAAAATATATGTAATTTCTCGGAAATATATATTACTGAAATAATTTTACTATGAGCTAGCATTAATCATGCATAATGAAAACTAAGTCAATATATATGTGTGTATATTTTTGTCTTGTTATTGGTTTTTCAATGTGTCGAATCTCCTTCACTATATTGTACGGTTTCCTATGCAGGTTACATGGATAGAACATGCAGAGGTAGAGGAGAAACCGGTACATCAATTTTTTAGCGACTTCGTCAATAGTGGGATGGCGTTTGGAGCACAGCGCTGGTTAGCCGTCTTGCAGAGACAATGTGAAAGAGTAGCAAGCCTGATGGCGAGAAATATCTCCGACCTTGGAGGTTCTTATAACTCTTTTTCCTCTTTATCTGTCATCATGTGTCTCTGGTATATATAACATATATTAGTTATGCATGCGAGTCATTGAATGTCTAGTTGCATTCGTTAATACATCACCTGACAAAAATTATCAATGCAATTGTGTTCATACATGTTAATTATAAATTACATGTTTAAAGTGGACATGTGACTTCATTATCTTATTTAACCTTGTTCATGCTGCCATCTACAGTGATACCTTCTCCGGAAGCACGAAAGAACTTGATGAAGCTGGCTCAAAGAATGGTAAGAACATTCTGCGTCAACATCAGCACTTCTAGTGGGTTGATTTGGACGGCTCTATCAGATTCCCCTGATGACACTGTTAGAATTGCTACGAGGAAAATCACAGAGCCTGGACAGCCAAACGGGCTCATACTCTGTGCTGTATCGTCTACTTGGCTGCCGTACTCTCATAATCATGTCTTTGGTCTCCTGAGAGATGGACGCCGTAGATCTCAGGTTTAAACTGATTGCAACTCTTTCATCTCTCTCTCTTTTTTTTTTTTTTTCTCAACCTTTTAATCTTCTATTTAATTCTCACCCTTTATGTGTATATCCCAATCTTCAAACTGGCCAATTTAAGAAGATGATTTATTGACTATATATATATATATATATATTGTACAGCTGGATGTTATCTCCAATGGGAATTCCTTGCATGAGGTGGCTCATATAGCAAACGGCTCTCATCCAGGAAATTGCGTCTCTCTTCTTCGCATCAACGTAAGGAAATTTTTAACTGTGATTAGTGTTTCTTTCTCATTAATCTAGCCCTAAATTAGTAGGGTGTGACAAGCTCGATCGAGTTTGACGAGCAAAGCTCTGGTCGAGCTTGAGCCCACTAGATACCCTGTTTGGCGTTGCCTAATCAGTCATTGCATTTCCCTAAAAAATGAATTCCAAATGTTTCAAACATCACATCAAGGCCGAATTCAATATCACTTGTTCCAAATTTCTGTGAGACTTTAAAGATCGTGTACAGTACACTATATATCAATTGGTGCATGCATATATGGTGCTTTCAGATGATCATCATAGAATTTTCAATTCATTGTGGATGCATGCTCATAACCAAAATAGATTATTTATACACTTTCTTAAAACCTTCCTAGTATAAACTAAAGAAGATTCCGTTCACTATTTGCATGCATGCATGCAGGTGGCCAGCAACTCATCCCAGCATGTAGAGCTAATGCTCCAAGAGAGCTGCACCGACGATTCCGGGAGCCTCGTTGTGTACACCACCATCGACGTTGACTCCATTCAGCTCGCTATGAGCGGCGAGGACCCCTCCTGCATTCCCCTCCTACCCATGGGGTTTGTCATCGTTCCAGTTGGATCCACCGGCGAAACAACTAATATTTCTGGCGATGGCAACCCAAATACCCCATCATCCGAAGAGGGAAATTCGCCTAATTCTTCGGGCTGTCTCCTCACAGTTGTAGTCCAAGATCTTGTAAGCACAATTCCATCGGCAAAGCTCAACCTCTCGAGCGTTACTTCCATCAACAACCACTTGTGTAACGCGTTGCACCAGATTACTGCTGCTCTCAGTAGCACCACCAGCAAAACCAGCTGCCCTGATAATGCTAGTGCTCTAGGCTCTTGCACTGAACCCACTAGTGCACCACCCAAGCATTAATAGCTTAGGAGGTGCACAATGTAGAAATTACCCAGAATTTCCTCCCACTTTTCCATCCTAGAAGAAAGAGCTGCAGGATATCCAGCCGGCTCTTACTATGCATCCATCTTTTTGTTTTACAGATGAAGATTGGGGAGTAATTAAGAGTGGGGAATTCTGGGTAATTTAGTGTGGGAAAGCAAGCAGGGGTCGATGTCAAATAAGATAGGAGTAGGGATGTAGTATTTTGGTAAATAAGGGAAGTATTAAGTAAATGACAGTGGTAGATGTTGCTTTTGTTAAGTGGTGGGACGGAGGGGAGGGGAGGGGGGGTGAGGGTGGGGTTAGTTCTGTGAAATCTCAGTACGTAGCAGTGGTATGCATTAATTAAAGATGGTAGTGGAAGAGAACGTGTGTGGGTGAGAGAAGGCCAAAGGGGGAGTCAAGAGCGCACCAGATATGACCCTTGCTTTTTGGTAAGGCTTTTGTTTTTCTTTATTTTTATTAAAAGAAAAAAAAAGAAAAGATGGGCCTCACCAGCCAGCAAGGGTGGTGGTTCGGGTATTGACTTCTATTAGCTTGTCTGTCGGCCTTTTTCGTTTTTTATGAATTCAATGCTATTCTGAATATTACCGTTTAAAGTGTTCATGATCCAGAACTTTTATACCCCTCTCTCTCTCTTCTCTAGCTACCACGTATGTGTTCGAATTGATATATAACTCCCTATGTTGATAAAAAATTTCAGCTTCTTGGTACGTACGTGCATGATTTCATGGCTTTTTTCTGGTTAGACAAATGTGGATTGTGGCAAGGACAGAGTTGGACGTGTTTTGTTATTATCTCACTACAACATATACAACTTTTTGTCAAGAGGAGCTATGGTTAGAAAAAATATATACTTTGCGACAAAAAGTTTTTTCTCACCAAATTGGTTTGTGGTAGCTTGGTGGCATATAACTGGTGAAGTAAGTCTCTTTTTCTACCAAAAGTTTAATTCATAACAAAAAAATATTTTTCTCCACGACATTAATAGTGGAGAAAACATACAAAATTTTGTGACAAATTGTACTAGACCTACCTTCAGCTCGTGAGAAATGAGTGAATTTTTCATAAAATTCAGTAGTGGATAATTGTTTTACCCATGACCATGTTCATGGAAAATGCTTGCATTCCTGTTTTTTCCCAAGAAAAATAGTCATGGCAATTATAGATTTTGCATGTCCAACATTCATGAGAAATAACCATTTTCAACCAAATACATAGTCAAAACTATTTTGATTACAAGATTAGATTTCATGGCAAAAGACCAAATTTTCACACAGCACAAAAACATAGTTGTCAGAACAAATTACCAACCATCAGAAGAATATCACAGCTTTAAGACTAACTCAACTATATAACAAATTAAAGGCCATTCACTTCATAAAGAGAAAATATATTTGCAACTGTGAATTGTGCAACCGCCGCGTAATCGCTTTGAAAAAAGTGAATAAAACATGAGACCCACATTACAAAAATTAATTTTTTAATAATGGACCCCATTCTTTTTCAAAGCGGTTATGCGGCGTTTACGCACTTCACGATTGTATGTAGAATTACTCCTTCATAAAACCAACACCTGAAGAACTTCAACAAAAATATCATAAATATAAATTATATATATCATAATACTTTTACACATTTTTCAACTGGGTCAACCAGTCAATCAAGGCCTGCTGATTTACGGTATATGTTTGCAAATAAGGGAGTACAGGAGGTAAGCCAACTACATCAGTAATATTCATAACAAAATCCTTGTACATGTATACATATTTCTTGTTCTAGACACATTACTGCAATAACATGTGTGCTCCAATTCAACTCCATTCATAGTTGGTTGCAAAGCCTCTTAATCCACAAATATGAGGGGCTCATAGTTACTTAAAAAACCCATTTACTGATATGTATTAGCCATTAGAAAACATTTCTTTCCTAGCTACTAGGACATATGCTTAGTAAATCATATTTAAAAAGATGATACAAACAAGCTGGAATCTGGGACGTTTTGTGGTTTACAACCTCTATTTAATAGCCATTGAACAATATTATAAGAGACTTCAAACTATAACTTATTGTGATAATTTTGATCATAAAACATCTATACAACACCATATTATTTACAACAATAAATACCCCACCATTTTTCAAATTCATAAACAGCCACCCCTTACTGCTTTTACATACTTGCTGCCCTATATATATATATATATTTACTTTATTTCCCCCAAATCCTATAATTCATGAGTTGTGCCACCTGAAGCAATACATACTTCAAATTTATTCCCAGCCATTTATATTTTGACTGCATCTATCTAAGGTGGCACCATCAGTTTTTTATCCAAACATACTCCAACCGCTATTTGATATATTTTTATATTTATACATATATAACCAAATTGTAAAGAACATTGCCACATTCCATGTGCAAACAGAGATGTACTAGGATAAGTCATAACTAAGTTAATTGTGAATAATTAGAATCTCAGTAAAAAAGACTAATGTTATTTTAATGTTAAGTTTGAAATAACCAATACACTAAATCTACAAACCAAATCATACTAAAGTATAAGATAATCACCCTTTGATGATAACTAGAAGTCTTCTGAAACAAGAAAATTCTTTCCTAAATGTATATATGCAACCAACCCAGAGTTAGATCTCACACGCTTCCTCAAGCTCTAGACAAAAGTTTTAAAACCACCACATTTTCCCTGCCACTTGTTCTAACATACCCTACCTATAGCTAACACTCCCACACAGCCCCATCAAAATATTTCTCCCTACAAACTGCCATGGCCTTTGGATTGATACAATCCACAAAAAATGCCCACAAAAAATTCTACTAGACCCAAATTCAGCAGATGCCTAAACATCTCGCTGAGTCTCTCTATGAGACTCACTATTGTAGTGCTAGTTTATAAATGATGAAGTCATAGTACAAGTACTTTTTTTTTCCATTTTCTAAGAAAAGGTTGGAACAATTGAGTAACTGAAAATAACTCAAGTGCAAGAAGATCCAAGCACAAAGGTGTAGGCATAGTGTTTTAAAGCGTGGGATGGAAATTAGGTGACTGAAAATTTATAAAAATATGGTATTATCTGAAAGCTGAAAATAGGTATAGACAAACCTTGGCTATGCTCTCAATTTGATCTAAGAGGGAACAACTCGGTGACGCAATGTTACTGACTCAATCTCATCTTCATGATCTTTCGATGTCAAAATATGGACAACATGAGGTGATGAATCAAAGCGTGCTGCAGCCCAACTCTCATCTATTCTTGCAAGCTCTTCCCTCAGATACTGCATTTTACTGTAATAGAAAACATGGACAATGAGAAGAAGAAACAAGCAAATATGCACAACACAACTTATATAAATAAGGTTCAACATCACACTTGGTCAGACAATGTCTAGCACATGATCCCTGAATTTCAAAAGAGGATTGCCATGCCAGTTGTTACAACTATTAAAACAGGACTACTATGCACCATAATCATAGGGATAGTATTAAGTTAAATCAAAACTAAAATTATGTCAGTGAAACGTTCTCCACTTGACATTATTAGTGTTCCCAACATCAGTGTTCCCCATAAAAAAAGTTACAGCAATAATCATTTAATTATTTACTATATAAGAACAAAATTATATGAGTAGGATATACATGAGTACATCCAAGTCATAACTATACAAAATTATATTACAAAAATTTAAATGTAGGTATTATATTACCTATGTGGTTGGCAGCTTGATGGATCTTTGTGACTTTTAGAACACTCAATCGTTCAACTTCTAGCTCACCAAGAAACAATATATAAAGCAACACTAAAAGTTTCATAGTATCGTCTTAATCTTATGCAATTTCATCAAAAGGGAAGTAAAAGAATTGGACTGTTAAGGTATTAGTAGTAAATATGGTAATATAGAATTTGTTAGCAACTAAAAGTTATAAATTACTTTTATCATGACAGAGTGTAAGCATCCAAAAGAAACAATGGCACTCTACACAAAACAGATAAAATAAAGAACTGGAGAATCAGAGAACACATACCTCTAGAATGTTGTGCAGGGCAATGGCCAAAACAGGTTAGCAGTCTCAGGTTGCTCACAAAACAAGTTGTGAATTCAAGAGCACACATTAGCAGTCTCAGGTTGCTCACAAACAGGTTGTATGTTATCCAATTAATTCAATATTCAACTAAATCAATATCCACTCATATACATAACTCAATTTATAAGGCATATCAACATGGGTGTCACCCATGTAATCCAATCCAACATAAACATACATATTCTATCACCTAACACTTGAGTTCAATACAACCCATTACACAAAATATAATCATCTAAACCTCATTTTACATTTAGTATGCATAAAATCTTAAAAATCCAACACTTACAAATACATGGGAAAAATGCTAAGTAAGGGCTGTTTGGAGGGGCTGAGAGAGGCGTTGGGGTTGGGGGTGTCGAGTGCTCGGCACAGAAGAAAGGGAGTGGCGGAGAGGTGGACTTTTGGCAGCAAATCTGGGTGGTGGAGACCTCTAAGAGAAAGTGGGAGTTATGGGGAAGGGAGAGATTGTGGGGGAGCTGGGGGATGAACAGAGGGAGCCTGCGAGGGCCTATCAGTACCGTCGACAACGAACGGCGATGGCTTGGGTGCGGGTTACGACGGCTACATGGAGAAGCCGAGAGGGAAGGAGGCTCGTTTCGGGGGAGGAGGAGTGGGGAGGTTGGGTTCGGCGAAGGGTGGTCGCTGGTGAAGTGGTGGTGGCGCGGCGCTGCAGTGGTGGCCGACGGCTGGGCTCTGGTCGAAGGAGAAGAGTGGGAAGAGGGGAGGGGTTCCGTTGACTGCAAGGGGGAGGGAGGAGTGAGAGGGAAAAGAGAAGTGAGGGGGAAAAGAGAGAGTGAGGTTTTAATTTAGGGCCTTAGGCGCTTTATCTTTGGTCTTCAAATTGGTGAGGCGATGAAGATTAAATTCATTTGCGGCGATAAAACGTTGCCGCAAATATTTTCGCTGCAAAATCCTTTTCCCCCACAAAGTATGGTTTTACTCACCGCGTAATCTTGATGGTAAAAAAGACTTTTTTTTTTCCCACAAATAATTTTCATGAGAAAATATCATATTTAATTTTATTATTATTTTCGACGAGTATTTATCGCCGTAAAACTAATAATGCCATTACAAATACTAATAATCCAAAATTTAAAAAAGTTTGGCTAGTAAAATTATTTTCGACGATAACGCATCTTGGAAAGTTTATTTGCGCAAAAAATGAATAACCCACGATTCTTGGAAAGTTTATTTGCGGTGACTTTTTATCATTGCAAAAAACGTTTATGTCGTGGCAAAAAATTATTTCCCACAACGTTTTACTTGCTGACGTGATCTCGTGGCAAAAAGCTTGTTTTTTTTCCCATGAACAATTTTCGTGTCATCAACACATTATTTGCCATGATCGTATATCTTGGAAAAAAAATTCGTGGGAAAAGCCCATATTTGCTATAGTGTCTTATATAGAGGGACTGCAACTTGCTAAAATTATTGTCTTTCCTATCCAGTTTTATTAGTCCTTGAAACAAAAGGAGTGAGACAAATCGCAAAGGTTTTTATCTTAATGGTACTAGCTAGTCTAAGTTTGGGTGGAACTAAGTCGGAGTGGCCGAAAGGTGTTTAATTGTCTCCCTTAGAAGGGAGGTATAGGCCTCAAAATATCAAGATATGGAATGACAATATTGCAATTAATCATTTGGAATGCAACAGTCGTGGAAGGACTTGACTCATGAGTGGTTGTCTAACAACTTCATAATCAAGATAAACATGAACCTATTGATCAAGAATATCAACAAGGATTAGAATAAGACTTGAAGACAAGATTATGATAGATGCATGAGATAAAGTTATCAGGATAACAATTGCTATAATCTCTTATGGTCGTATTGATCAAGGGGATGTTTGGAAATAATTTTCATCTCATCTCATTTCGTCTCATTTTCAAACATCATTCAAACATAAATATTTTCAAACTAATCATTACAACTTTTTCAAATCTTTAACAAAAAACTAAAAAAAATGCAATTTTTTCAAATTTCAAAATAAAAATAATATTAAATTAAAAATAATATTCTAACAATATTTTAACTTTATAATATTATTTTTTCAACTTTTTCTCTCATTTCTCGAAACCCAATAAATACTTAACTCAAACTATTTCACTACTATTCAGAAACCATCTTACTACTATTCACAAAATTCTCATTCTCATCTCATCTCATAGTTGTCTTAAATTTTAGCTCATAGTTCTATTTAGTAACTCATGTAACATTACTCTATAAAAGCAAGCGTCTTCACCCTAATTTGGTAAGGTTGAAAAACAATTCCTAAACTTTGTAGATTTCGAAAAGGCAAAAAACAAATACCTGCATTCTCTCTCGCTCTCTCTGCCCAATGAAAACCTTTTCTCCATCGTCATTCGAAATTTCATAGCAATTAGCGGATTCTTCATGGAATTTTCGTAGAGACTCTCATGGAAGTTTTCGTTCATTCGAAACAAAATGAAAACCTAGGCCGCCTTCAAAGGGCAAATCCTATGCTTTTATAGTTAATTCTTCAAATAAGCTAGATCTCTCGCTATCTCTATTGTTGATATATATTCTCATTCATCATAAAAAAATTTAGTCCAAAGATAATAAGCCAGCAGTTCTCTTCATTCCATTGGAGTTTAAGCACTTGGAGTCTCCCATGCAAATCTCATTGATTGCGAGGTTTTCTAGGGGAAGGCCTTCTATGTAGGCAATCAGGTTGCATATTGCTACAAAGTAGAATCTTGAAAAAATGCCTATCATTGGTTTAATTGATTGTCATGTGCTTCTGAAACTTCAATCTTGTAGAGGATTTTGCAAAAGCTTGGACTAGAGATTCGCATAAAATGGAGGGGAGGGAGCATTTCAACTATTCAAGTGGTTCAGAGACTTCTCTCCAAAGGAGGTGTCACAATCCAATACACCTACTAGAGTGGACCGTAGTCACTGTGGGCCTTGGATTAGGCCCAGCCCTGTTGGTTATGTTTAGGTCCATGTCCATTTCTTTGCATTTTATTTTGCCTTTTGTGGGTCATGTCTGACTGGGTGTTTGCCTTTTGTTTTAATTGTGCTGGGCCTTGGTCCGCTAATGAGTAAGATTTTAATTTTATCAGTATATGTAGAAGAAGGAGACCTTGTAAGGCAGTCAAAATCATAATCAAAACGATTATTTTCTTTCTCTCTCTTTGTATAGAGGATTACTCCCCTTAAAATGAGTAGGTTACTAAGCGATTTAAACAAACAACTGGGGTGTGTTACAAAGTGTATCAGAGAGACACCAATCTCTATGTTATCATGAAATAAATTCTTGTATCCCTCAACAAAATCAAAGAGTCGATGTAAAAGATACAAGAAAATCTCAAAATTCTCCACCAACATGTAATTCATGGCAGGAACGATTTTGAAGAAACATTTAACAATTTGGAACAATAGCTTCATGTATTACAAGAAGAAGAAGAATGAGCCGAGGAGGGTGATCCTGCCAAGATCTTTCTTCCCTTTGTTATAAAAAATTCAAAATTATTTTCTCCACTTTCATATTTCACTTCTCCTTCAATTGTCAGAAGAGGAGGAGATCCAGCGTTCGAGATGGATTTCGGCATCACATACTCTTGCGTGAGCATGCGGCAACAACCACGCTGAAATCAACACACCATTAGGTACGAACCTCACCAAGGTGTCTGCTACTGCTAAAAAATTCTTCCTAGGGATCCCAAACAAAGAACTGCTTCTGATATGGCATCCTCCATGGAAGTCCATCCAAAATTTATGGGGTTTCTTAACTCTTCCGTTGGCTAAAGAGCACACCCTCTATCTCGATTCATATTTCCTACACCAAGACTAGAACAAAAGAAATCCCAAATTACGTCTGGTAATGGCAGCCCTTATTATGGTAATGGATCCAAAGCCTTTGTCCGAGCCACCCTTTTCGTTCCTCACCACCAGATCAGACTTCCATGGCATCTCGACGGACCAGATGTCCAACAAGGACGACCTTTACAGCCTCCTAAAGTCTTTGCAATGGTAGTTAGAATCCTGCCACTTCATCTTCATTCTCGTAGCCTGCGTCAAGCTCTATGACGCCGCCCTTAACCACCACGCTGGCTCTCTCCACCTTACTCCGGCCGTCGATCTATCACGCATGGTCGTCACCATCCTCGTTCACGAGCCCAACATAACAGAAAGAGTCACTTACTGTCTGTTGGTATATTTATTTAGAGGATATTGTGTCTGTTTGGTAATGGGTGAGACACTCTTGCCAGATGAGCTTGAAAATGTTTTCCAAAGGTTTGGGCACAGTATACAGCCTAAGAAAGATGGAGATGGGTTTGTAATATTTGATTTTCGTTTGGATGTAGATAAGGCTTTAAGAGAACTACTGGGCAGAAACATCTGTGGTGATTTTGATTTTGTACCAAGTTTAGGAATGACTACTCTTGCTTCTAAGTGGTATTTGAATTATGTTGAAAATGTGTTCCAAAAAATGGGTGTTAAAGGTGTGTCTATTAGCACTCTTGGGTTGATGTTCTTTGTGATATTTTCCTGGATTGTGGTTGCTTGTGGGATTATAGAAGAGGAGATGAAGAGAATGAGAGACAGTCTCTGCATATTAGGTGCCTCTAGTATAGTAGGTAATCGACAACAAAGGGTGCCAAAAACTGCCATATTAATTGGCTACTCCTTTAAGCTTCTGACAAGCAAGATGATTCAGATAATAATTAATAGCAGTTCTAAGGTGTCTTGTAGAAGGAGTTTGGAAGAGGCCATTGTCATGTCTAAGAAGCTTGGCACCATTGCCGAGGATCTTGGGGAAGTTTTGGCTTCAAAAACAGACTTTATGGATGATGATTTTTTATATACTGAGAAAGGTGATGGTGGTGAGGACTTTCACAAAAAAAGGCTTATTCATGAGTTGTCAATGCATAAAGGTGCAGCAAGAGGCATTGCTTGTATCCATTCAGAGAATGGCGGAAGGGTTGTTCATGGCAACATCCAATCCTCGAACATTCTTTGGCATGAATCAGTAAGGTGCTTGGTTATAATGCACTGCCTTGGTTATATTGTGTTTCTAAATGTGTATGGGAAAATGGGTATGCCTTGGAATAAGATTTTGGGTGTTGTTGATGGCATGAAAGATGTTGGGGTTCCCTTATCTATTGGTTGCTACCAAGAAATGATTTTTTAGGGCCTCCAATGGTGGGACATGTAAACTTAGAGAGCTTTGAGCAAAAGTATATTTCTCTCAGTGGAGAATTCCCATTATATATAGAATATAAGCTGATCTTCAGCCCTTAAAATCAGCTAAACTATCATATACAGATCTTTCTAAAGATAGCCTACAACTAGTATATCCTAATTAAGGAAAGAATAAAAGATTTACAAACATAAAAGATAGCTGTCAAAGCTGTACAAGGCATAGAATCTAATGGCCAGCTAATTCCGTTGACATCCCCCCTTAAATTGATGCTGGAAAATCTACAAGCATCAATTTGCTAACAAAGAAATTATGGCACTGATGTGTCATGGATTTGGTGAAGATATCTGCGATCTGTAGAGTAATGGAGATATGTGGGAGGTGATAATCTGGCGGTCATAGGCCTCCCAAATGGAGTGGCAGTCAAACTCTATGTGCTTCGTGCATTCGTGCGAAGGAGCGTCGCTGATACACTAGGAGAGGCTTAGAAGGTACGAGATCTGCAGAAGAGTTAGTAACAAGGGAAAAACGAAAAATGAAGGAGAAAAGGGATTGCAGTGAGTGAAGAAAAAATACTGGTTTTCTAAAAAGATCATATTTGTAGAAATTCGAATACGACGCAGATTTGAATCATAGCAAAGAAACCTTTCTGGTGTACAGAATATCCTATAAAGGCACATTGGACTGACTAAGCCGTGAGTTTTGTGCGTTCATGTGCAGGAAGATGAACATAGCACACACAACCAAAAGTACGAAGATTAGAATAATTTGGAGTGTGACCAAATAACCTAGTGTAAGGAGAGACATGGTTCAATGAGGGAGAAGGCAATATGTTGATAAGGTGGACAGCAGTGGAGAAAGCTTTACACCAAAATCGAGAGGGCATAGATGACTCTAAAAGAAGGGTGCAAACAACATCGAGAAGGTGACGATTCTTTCTTTCAGCCATCCCATTTTTTTAGGGGGTTGAAGGACAAAACCGTTGAGAGATTATGCCATTAGTTTGCAAACATTCTTGAAACACATGAGATATGTACTCACCCCCATTGTCAGAGCAAAGGGTTTTGATATTGGCAAAAAATTGAGTCTGAATATGAGCATGAAAGAGCTTGAAAACAGAAAATATTTCATCTTTAGAATGCAGGAAATAAAAGTGACGAAGTACTTGTACTTAGCATGAGAAGTAATCGGTGTCATACCCCACACATCACTATGTATCATATCAAAAGGGTAGACTACTTTTGGTGTGTGAGTGGGAAATAATAGAGTTTTAGTTTGCCAAGTCGACAAGAATTGGAATCAAATTGAACAACACTAAGAGATGGTGACTCTTTATTCCCAAGTAAACCAGAATTTAGCAAATTATAAAATACATTAGAATTTGGATGTCCTAGACGTTTATGTCATGCTCGGTAATCAACATGAGCAGAATTACAAGTGACAAAGGGCAAAGAGAAACATGGATACAAAGGGAATTAGAGAGGAAAAAGACGTCCTACTTTAGGCCCCTTCACGATTATCTTCCTTGATTGTTGATCCTGCACAACACAATCAGATTTAGAGAATTCCATTTTACAATCATTGTCAACCAACTGACCGACAAAAACGAGATTAGTGGTAAGACCAAGAGAGACAAATGCATCGATTAGAGAAGGAGAAACATCATCAGTGACAGTCATAGGTAAATTGTTGCCATCAGCAGTATGAATCTTGAGATTTCCAAAATATTTATTTATATTGGTAAGGAAATGAGCATTGTTTGCCATATGATGGGAAGCCCCGGAATCAAAGTACTAATGAGGTGATGTAGAGAAGGGTTTACCTAAAAGTCCTAAAGCGGAGAATGTAGAAATGATCATTTGTTGAATCATTTCATCATTTCAGGGGTCACAGGTTGAACAGGAGCAGGAGCATTTTGGATCAGAGGTGTTGTATCCACAAAACTACCAGTACTAGAAGAGGCAATTGAGGCAGTATATGCTATTTCAGATCTCTTGGGAGATCAGGTAGGGAATTCCTTAATAATATGGCCATCCTTTTTGCAGTAGTTGCAAAATCTTTTGGGATAGTTTGATACGAAATGGCCAAATCCTTTGCAACAAAAGCATTGAATAGTGCTCATGTCCCTGCCTCTTGGCTTGCCTTATGCTGCATAAGCCACGGGAACAGAGGTGGATCAACGTCGTTCCATGGTGATTTGAGTGAGAAGGTGTTGCTCCTAACGAAAAAAATCATTGAGGCATGCATCCAAGGAAAGGACAGGTTCTCGGTTCATAAGATTAGACCTGGTGCCTTCAAATTCAGATCTCAATTTCATGAGAAATTGATCCCTCTTAGTAGTTTCATGGATAGATTGAACAGAACTAAGACCTTTAGGAGGTAAGGTAGCATAGACTATATAAGTATATTCAGCCCAAAGATTCATGAAGCTAGAGTAAAAATCAGAGATAAAGAGAATGTCCTGTTGGATATTGGTCATTTCAAGCTAGAACCGACGAGCAGTGTTGTGCTGACTGTAGAGCTTCTACAGGTAAGTCCACATCTCGGCTGTAGTCTTGAAGGGTGAAGGTTCAAGACGATGTTGGATTTGACAGATCCTAGAATCCACGCCATGATTTGAGCATCCTTGACCTCCCACTTGGGGTGCTGATCCTCGTCTTTGTTTTTGTCAGGAGTAGGGTTGCTACCATCAACATGGCCCCATTGATCCTTGCCTTTGACAAATATCATGAAGTGGAATGCCCATGCTAAGTATTTTTTGCCATTAAAATGAACCAAGAAGGCATCAAATTTATCTAAAGACATAAGGTCGAGATAACTTGATCAAGAATAATCGAGAACAATGGACTGAACTAGGGCTGAATTGGACTTGAGAACAAGAGACGCGTGAGAAGAACAAAGACTGAACTACGGCTGAGTTGGATAAGAGACACGTGAGGATTCAGAATTGTCGCTTTGATGCCATGTAAACTTAGAGAGCTTTGAGCAAAAGTATATTTCTCTCGGTGGAGAATTCCCATTATATATAAAATACAAGCTGATCTGCAGCCCTTAAAATCAGCTAAACTACTGCATATAGATCTGTCTAAAGATGGCCTACAACTAGTATATCCTAATTAAGGAAAGAATAACAGATTACAAGGTGATCTAAAACCCTTAAAATCAACTAAACTACCGTATACAAATCTATCTAAAGATGGCCTACAGCTAGTATATCCTAATTAAGGAAAGAATAAAAGATTTACAAACATAGAATATAGTTGTCAAAGCTGTACAAGGCATAGAATCTGCTGACTTTAAATGGCCAGCTAATTTTGTTGATAGGACAGGAGACCTCCATCTGATGGATTACTTCTTGAATTTTGTATTCTCTCAATGGGATTGGCTAGTGTACTTATAGTTTCTCTCCACTTCTCTCATGCATTGTCTGCTAAGAGATGCCTAGTTCTGGTGGTAGCAATGGGCCATCACTTTATCATAATGCAACCACCAATTCCGTTATCATGGACTTGCAGGTCCGACTTTATCAAAGTTACTCGTCAATTAGTTGATGACATGTCCATCTATGGTTTCATGGCCACAAAGCCTACATGGCCATCTTGGCTACTTATTTTGGCAATGTTGCTTACATTGACAGGTTTTACGCCCATCATATGAACTAAGTTTTTGGTTAAGTTTGAGATCATTTTACTGGGCAACTAAAGGGGTTTTGGGTATCTGCACATCAACTGACCTTATTGCATATGGACTCATACCATAATTTACATGGCATTTTCCTTTTGTAGTTAGTTTGTCAACTTTAACTGAGGACCAACTTGTTCAGGTCCTCATTGAACCGAAAGATACTGATGTGGCTTCAGTTGAATTGCTTCTTTTTCACAACTCCGTTTACCTGAACCAACTTAAAGAAGTGTAACCGCACCTTGTGGGCAAGGTGCTTCTAAGGGGCAAGGTTTGTCACAATCCAATACATTTACTGGAGTGGACCGGAGTCATTGTGGGCCTTGGATTGGGCTCAGCCCTGTTGGTTATGTGTAGGGCCATGTCCATTTCTTTGCATTTTATTTTGCCTTTTGTGGGTCATGTTTGACTGGGTGTTCGGCCTTTTGTTTTAATTGTGCTGGACTTGGCCCGTCAGTGAGTAAGATTTGATCAATATATGTAGAAGGAAGAGACCCTTGTAAGAGCACTAGCATTGGATTCATCAAATTCATCTTCAAAATTTGATGAAAAGTACATGTTTTCCATATAACTAAAACCTCCTTATCCATAACTCTACATTGGATTAGCCATTGGATTCATCAAAATAATAATATAATATTATTTTTTATTTTTTATAATATATTTTACAATTACACTAATATATGTTAATTAATAATTTAATTTGATACTTAAATTATTATTTTTGAATTAATTTTTTTCTCAACCTAATTATCCAACAAACACATTTTGACAACCATTCTTCTACCCAACAATCATATATAGAATTTATCAACACATTTACAATTCTTTCATCCAACAAACATATTACCAATATTTCTTCTACCCAATTGTTTCAACAATCATATATTTCTTTCATCCAACAAACACACTTTGAATATGTTTCAACTACAACAGCCCACAAAAAGTAAAATTAAACAGCCCACAACAGTCCAAACATCAGAGACATATATAAGGAATGGATGAAGATAAATCCTGAAAATTAGGTTCTCACAATTCTTGCCATTTCCAATCACAATCATGGTTTTAGGCAACTGCACTCTCTAATGTAAGGAGAAACTAAAATTAAATACTCCAAGCAACTACAGGAACACAGTCTGCATGTATAAAACCTTCCAACGCCAAAACTTCAGAAATTTACCTTGGAGAGCCCGAGATTGTGTTATGATCAAGTCAGAGCAAGAACATTTACCTGTTAGCAAATTTATTAATTAAATTTCAAACATCTTATGTTAATTATTCAAGGCAAATATATAACAGAAGGTTCAAAAGCCATGATTGTGACTGGAAAATTATCAAAGGTTCCCATAACAATATAGAAAATAAGTTTGGACTTCAATCACAACACAAGGGTCCCATAACAAAATTAACATGCGGCATTGCAGGATATTATCAAAGGTTCCTTGTGTGGCTTTATCAATAGATGCAAGTCTCTAAATTTTGTTATAAAGAAATTGAATTAAATCTTCCTTTAATATTATTGTTGTTATTCGTAGCTGTAAACCAGTGGTATTCAAAATTCATGAAGATGAACTCGTGATACTAAGTTGATACTAATATGCTGGAAAAAACTAAACTATGATCAGTTCCAGACTGAGAACTAAGCTGATACTAATCCTTACGCAATATGGAAACAAACCAGAAACTACCACAAATACTCAATCAAGCATTCACAAGTAGGATAAAACAGCAGTAGTACTAGTTACACGCCCCATTGTTTGTGAGAATTAATTTTATTTAACATGTTATTTCGGGCCCCTTACTAATGAGTAACTAAATTACACGATCACTTGAATGCATGTCTCAGTTTTCACATAGAACAGCGAGAAGAAGTAAACATTCAATATTAAAAATCATTCCACTAAATCAAATGAACTAACAACAAATGGACTGGAAAATAACAATGCTTAAAAAGATAGCATTCCTCATATAAAACAGAAAATAAAAAGAAAGGAAAGCGCTTACGTTAAGAGACGGAAACCTCAGGGAACCATGAGAAGCGAGCACTAACCCTAGGTGGCCAGGAAACGAGTCTCCAGAAGTGAAGAAGAGGAGGAGGAGTAGAAGGCAGTGTTGGAGAATGAAAGAGGATTCCAGAAACTCTTGGCTTTATTCAAGTCTAGGTTCGCGAAAAACAGGAGAAGAAACAGAGAGGAAGAAAGAAAGGGAGAGGAAGAATCGAAAAGGGATTTGGGGATTTAGGGATTTCGGGATGGAGAAGAAAGCAGAGAAGAGAGGGAAGAAATAATGAAATCCCAGATTCGGAAAGAAAGAAAGGGAGAGGAGAGGAAGAAAAAAAGGGAGAGGAAGAATCAATTTCGGGAATACGGGGTAGAGGAAGAAAGTAGAGAAGAGAGGGAAGAAAAACTGCTTCGGCGCCTTCGAGGAGAAAGAAAGGGAGAGGAGAGGAAGAAAGAAGGGAGAGAAATCGAAAAGGAATTGGGGATTTCGGAAAAGTGGAAGGAAGCAGAATAGAGAGGGAAGAAACAACTTTGCGTGCGAAATTATATTTTCGTAATAAAATAACGCAATAGATGTTAAACAGTAGTTCATCAAGTTTGGCAATAAATGACAATCTACTGTAGCTGAAAGTTTAACATTTACTTAAATGGTGAAGCCAATGCCGTGTATTTTGAGTAAAATTCATCAAATTTTAAACATTGGACTCATTTTGCCAGTGCTCTAAGGAAGGCAAAATCATAATCAAAACAATTATTTTCTTTCCCTCTCTTTTTCTGGATGATTACTCCCCTCAAAGTGAGTAGGTTACTGAGTGATTTGAGCAAATAGCTGGGGTGTGTTACAGGAAGAGTCTCCAATCACGCCAGTGTACGTCTTCCATTACCTCCTCTGAATTTTTTTTTGTTTCTTCGTATCTTAAAGTTATAGCTCAACCTTTGGGCAAATTATATGAAGTTGATTTAGCCACACTGACTCATGCTCGTCCTAGTTATGCACGCATTTGTGGTGAGATGGATTCATCCAAATCGAAGGAAGACTTTGTTTGAAATGCTCTTCTCTTAACGATGGTTTATGGCAGCGAGTATTATATGAAAGATTTCTAAAATTTTGCACACACTATCACCTTCAAGGATATGTTGAGTTAGAATGTAAAAAGAAAAATAATGCTTCTCTAAAGAAGAAGGAAGAACTCCCTACGGAAAGTGTTTAACAAGCTGTTGGTGTGGAGGAGTTAGTGTTAGTAGATGATCAAGCAGAGAAGATTCTTGATTTTTTTTGTTGAAAATGGTCCAAAATACATGCCAAAAGAGGAAAATTCCTCTATGATTGAAGTAATTTCCCCTACAAAGGAGCAGTTGTCTGTTGAACCTCCTTTGGTTCCAACCTTGGTAATCAATGAGATCTCTTTGAAGAGTGCTAGTCACCTTCAAGTTGAAGTGGATTCTTCTAGGCAGAAAGATCTCATTCTCATGAGGAATTCTTGGAAACTCTCACGGACCAATTGAACTATTGAATATAGATGCTCAGCCAGGAGGAAATTGTTGAATTCCAAGAATCCTTTTCTGATAAAGAAACACTTTCAAATTTGGTTATGAAGAAGAAGAAAAGCAAAACAAAGGTTTTGGTATGGTTATCAGAATCAAATCTCATAAAAATGTATGAATAACTTCCTGGTGTGGACTGCAAGAGGAATTGCAAATAGGAAAACCTCTTGCGTCTGAGAAATTTGACCAAAACTTATAAGCTTGAGTTTGTAGCTATTTTGGAGCCAATGATTGAATTTTTTTTTAAGTTAGAAAAATGGGAAGGATGCTTGGTTTGCCTAATGTGATCTCGAATGAGTTAGAAGTAGGCAAGATTTGGTTATTCTTGAAAGAGGATTCTGAACTCACTATAGTTTGTGGTACTGATCAGCATCTGACATGCTCTCTACTATGCGCAAGGCCAGAAATTTTGGTTTCCTTGGTTTATGCAAAATGTTGCAGAATATTAAGAAGACAGCTCTGGTCTTCTTTATCTAGCATTTAGATTGAGCATAAGCCTTGGATAATCACTGGTGATTTTAGCGCTTTTATTTCAGTAGATGAAGAACTAGGGGTAGTTCACCTTTTGCAGTTAGAAGTGAATTCATCAATTTTATTGACCAAATCACCAAGTTGGGCTTGCCGATATGAATTACATGGTTTCTAAATTCACATGGTTTAGTAATAAAAAAGGAAGAAGAACATGGAAAAGATTGGATAGGGCAGTTATAAACTCTAGATGGACTTCTAATTTTCCTGATAGTAGACTTTTAATTTTGGAAGGAGCATGCTCAGATCACTCACCTCCATTGATTCAATATGTTGATACATGTGTGCCTTCCTCTTTTAAATTTCAAAGGATGTGGGAGTACAATCATCCTAAATTCATAGATTGTGTGAACCAGTCTTGGAATCAAAATTGTTCACTAATAGGACTGGATAGGCTAGCCTTTAAAATCAAAAGGTTAAAGATTGCACTAAAATCTTGGACCTTCCAAGTTTTTGGTAACATATTTCAAAATTTGGCTAGAATGAGAGATAAAATTCAGGAAACTGATATGGAGTTGGAAGGAGATTGTTCCAATACATTACAAGCTCAGTAATATGTATTGAGAGAGAAATATCACAATTTGTTACTTCAAGAGGAAATATTTCTGAAACAGAAATCCAGAGTTAAATGGCTTGAAGAGGGTGATACAAATTTGAAGTTTTTCATCAAATGCTAGCCTACATAAGAAGAAAAAGCTACATTTCAAACCTAATTTTCCCAGATGGTAGGGAATCTCATAACAAAGAAGAAATTCATTTAAAAAGCAGTAAGCTATTTTCAGCATATTCTATCGAATGAAGAGGTGGTAATTCCTTAAGATTTTTTCTCATCTATTCCTAAGTTGGTTACTGATGCTGATAGTGAGATGTACATTGCTCCTCCAACTTTCAAAGAATTTAAAGAATCTGTGTTTCCTATTCCTTTTGATTCCACTCTAGGCCCTAATGGGTTCTCTGCTGCATTTTATAAATATTGTTGGTCTGAAGTTGTTTAAGATCTTCTAATTGCTGCAAGTGAGTGTTTTTGCAGGGGCTCTTAAGTGACTACGTACTACAAAGCCTCTTTTATTACTCTCCTTCCTAAGGTGGAGAAACCCAGAGAGTTTTCTTCATTTCGGCCCATTAGCTTGTGTCAATCTCATGCAATATATGTTCCAAAGTAATTGTGGAAAGATAGGCTCATTTATTACCAAAGTTGATTTCTTCTAATTAAGGTGCACTTGTAAGTGAAAGGCTTATGATAGAGAGTATTGCTTTGGCCCCGGAGTTGACCTATAGTTTAGCTAAGCAAGCTAGAGAGGGGAATGTTATTCTCAAAGTTGACATGACCAAGGCATTTGATAGGGTAAATTGGTTTATCTTTCCAGAGTTTAATTTCACTTTGGATTTTCTGCTCAACGGATTAAGTTGATAGAGCAATATTTCATAGAACCAAAATTTTCCATTTGTTTAATTAAATGGAACACATAAAGGTTTCTTAGCTTGGGCAGGGGTTTAAGATAAGGAGATCTTCTTTCTCCATTGCTTTTTATCTCGAGTGAAGAAGCTTTGATCAGGGGCTTGTCTCAAATGCTCCATGATGGAGTGATTCTTCCTTTCAAAGTACCAATAGGTTGTGTTTCTATCTCACATTTGCTTTTTGCTGATGATATATTGATTTTCATAAATGGATCAAGAAGTATCCTTACCAAATTGTTCAGGTTCCTGGCAAAGTATGAAAAGGCATCAAGGCAGTTAATAAATCCACAATTGGTAAACAATTCTATATTGCATTCCAGAAAAGCAATTATAAAATCAGTAACTTCTTTTAGGGAGTGTCAATTCCCTTTCATTTACTTAGGAGCACCTATACATTTTAAAAAGCTCACAGTTGCAATGTTGGAGAGACTATTTTACATAAAATAAAATAAAAAGTAGATAGCAGATTGGAAGGGAAATTTACTTTCTTCAGGGGGTAGATTGATTTTGCTGAAGCATGTGCTAGTTGTCATCTATTCCTATACACATTCTATCTTGCTTGAATGTTCCTAAAGGTTTTATCAATCAGCTTCATCAAACCTTCACAAGTTTTTTCTGGGGTGATTATGAAGGGCGTGGAAAGAGGAAATGCGTATCTTAGGCAAGTTTAAAGCTAGTTTTAAATTCATCATCTTTATGGACTGATTTCATTCATCAAAAGTATGCTAAAAACTTAGTTGCTCATTATCAATATCCTCTGCAGAAATCTCACTCTTATTTGTGGACATCCGTGTATTCCCTTTTACCTTTTAGTATGGAGCATAGCACTTGAATAATTGGTGAAAGGTGATGTTGGGAAAATACAAGTAATAAAATAAAAATTATAATGAAGTTAAAATTGAGACAAAATCAGTTTATATTAAGGCACGAGAATCTCACTCTCTTTAAGGAGATTCAAATTCTCTGCGGTAGATAAAGATTTAAATAAACCGGTGAAACAGGTCTTTTCTTAACTTATCTCTTTCAGGATACAACAGATCAACTGATCATTGTATAGCTCGAACCAACCCTGTACAAGTGGTTGAGCTCAAAGTATCACCAGAAAAAAAAAAAAAAAAATTATATCTTGTCTGGAAAATTTTCAAGAATATCTACGCACTTTTATTTTCATTTTTCTATCAAACTTCCCTCTATTGTACGAAAAATAGTCAATTGATTCAAACTCTTAAAACAGTCATCCTAGGCGACCTCGCCAAATACCAGAACTAATTGTCAGGTAGTAAAGTCTCAATAAAGGTAAAAGAGATTCCAGTAATAAGGATTTAGGGTATGTTTGGATTGCGGCAGGAGTATTAAAAAATATTTAAATAGTCTTAGAAGTTTTTTAATAGAAAAATTAGGTTTTTTGGGTATTACATATGAAAGCACATTTAATCTCAAATAAGCTAAAAAATACATTTGAGGAAAATCATTATTTTAATACTTTTCTTCAAACATGTTTTTTCGGATAATGTGGAACGTAATTCGAATTTTAAAAAGATTGTCAATAGACGAAAATATCCATATAATTTTTAGATAATTACAACTTTTAAACTTTTAAGAATATAGTCATAATATTTAAAAATTCAAATAATCGTCATTTTTATCTCATAAAGTATTTTTTTAATTTGTTTTCAAAAATATATAACATGTTTGAAAGTATTTTAAATATATAGTTACAAAATAGAACTACTTATTACTTTTTACCGTTTTAACAATAGAATTTATTATTTAAGCTATAAGTTATAAATCTTAAGTTTCTAACTCTATAAGTTATATTTTTCATCACAATCTTGAACATGGACTTAATACTGAACTAAAACATTCATTTACTATAATGAAAAGACATAAGCAATTAAATAACGAGTAATTTTATATACAACTATAGAATGTGTAAACGTCACGTAATCGTTTTGAAAAATAATTGGGTCTACTATTAAAAAATTAATTTTTTTTATATTGATCCTATATTTTATTCACTTTTTTCAAAGTGATTACACGACAGTTACATATTCACGATTGTAAATATATTTTCTCTTTAAATAACTGAGGTAGCAATGTCAATACAAAAAGCAATAAAAAGCTAAACTACTTGGAGGCTTGTACGGGCGTTTTATTTTTTCAAAAAATAATGAGAGGCTTAAAGTAAACGAGAACAAATTAGCTGGACATTGACCAACGTTATCATTCATAAATCTTTTTGGAAAAAACTGATTCAACTTTAAAATTGCACTCAATGGCCAAAAATTAATCTAATATAATTCCCAACCTTAATGACTATGAATTCCAAAAAACCACCATTATTAGACATTAATCAAACGTTACAAATAATTCTATATATTAAAAAATACCAACATTCCCTCACTAGATTTTAATAATACAAATAATATAAATAAGAAAAATACTTCCAGATAAAAAAAGATTATTACGCATTTTGAAGGTATAATCTGCATTGAACCTTCACTTAGTAAAATAATAATTTTTACTCTAGAGTTGGTAATGTTTCAAACTTGAACTATAACTTGTAAAGGGAAATAAAAGATTATTGCTCACGCATAACATTCCAAGTGTTAACATGAGCTTTATTAAACAGAACGTTACGACCTTGTGCTAATCTTGATTTCGGGAGTGTATTTGAAAACAAGTCGAATTCCCATAGGAAGCGGTCCTACTCCCCACACTTACATAGGTGTCAAGGGTGCTCTTGTAATTCTAACACCCTACTTATAAAAGTTGCAGATTGTCATTAAGAATTTTTTTAAAACTCATCCTCTCAATCATTATAGGATTAATGCACTTATACCATAAGAATGTAAACAACTACCAAATAAAATATATAGTGCATTTGTTATGACTACCAAATGATTCATTCTTCCCATTGAATCCAGTTCTTAGGATCTCCGATCTCCAGATTGGATATCCTTGTATGTGGTTCATGATTGTATGGATTTTAATCTCATTCTCCTCGATTTATTCTAGACCCTTTCTCTTGTCAATGCCTTGGTCAATGGATTTGCTATATTGTCACATGATTTCACATAATTCATGTTAATGACACCACTACTCAAATAGGATCTCACATGATTGTATTTTCTTCTTATTGGTCTGAATTTACTATTGCAATAGTGATTTTGTACTCTACTAATAGTATCAGTGCTGTCGCAATGAATTAATATGGGTGGAACTAGTTTTTTCATAAAAGAATCTCATGTAATAAATCTCTAAACCAATTTTCTTCCTCACTTGCTGGAGCCAAAGCTATAAGCTCATCTTCGATTTTGAGTTAGTAATAATTGTTTATTTTTTAGACTTCTAACATATAGAACCACCACCCAAGGTAAAAATATAGCCAATAGTTGAAAGAGAATAATTTTACAAGGTATTCCAATCGGCATCACTAAAACCTTAGAGTACAGCAAGATAATTTCTATAAAACAAACCATAATATTTTGTACTGGATAAATATTTCATTGTCTGATCCATTGCATACCAATGGTCTATTCCTAGCTTGGTAGTAAACTTACTAAGTACTACTGCATAAGA
Organism: Juglans mandshurica; assembly: GCA_022457165.1. Taxonomy (NCBI): domain Eukaryota; kingdom Viridiplantae; phylum Streptophyta; class Magnoliopsida; order Fagales; family Juglandaceae; genus Juglans; species Juglans mandshurica. The sequence goes on from CM039622.1 coordinate 26,448,434, forward strand.
AATGTCAAGTTTAGTACAATTAGTCAGATGTAAACTACCAATTATGGTATCATATTCCTTTTGATTAACTACATCGTTGTCATTTTCAACAGAAAACAAATGAGTACTAGAGTCAAAATGAGTAACCACATGCTTGCATTTATCATATTATATTCTTTAATATGTTATCAATATAGTGCGACTGATCAAGAAAAATACTATCACAAGATTTTATGATTTTCATACACAGGATAAAATTGGCCTCACCAAGATCTTTCATATCAAAATGGTTACTAAGCATGCTTTTTGTTTCATCTATGATATGGAGATTAGAAGCAAATATCAATAAATCATCCACATATAGGCTAGTAATAACATGAAAATTATTCTAAAATTTATTATAAATATATTTATCACTCTCGTTTGACTTATAGTCTTTCTTGATCATGCAAGAGTCAAAGAAAAATATTTTGTCTAGATTCTTGATCCCCAAAGTTTTTGGATTTAAAAGAAAAATTTTCTTTGTTAAGAATTGCATCAACTGATTCAAAAATTACATTATCAACATAAAAAACTAGATCTATAGGATGTGATATTTTTTGCATATCAAAGAAAGACGCAAGTGGTAGTTCTAACACTCAATTTAGGCCTTTTAGGATCTATTAGCCTTACAATTTACAAATGCCAAATAGTCCTAAACTTTAAAATATCCCAAATTTGGCTTATACCCTTTCCATAATTCAAAATGTTATAGTTTTTGAACTTTTATAAGGCACCCTATTTAAAATATAACAAATAGCCAAAATTGTTTCACCCTAAAAGTTCGAAGGAATGCCTGAATCAATAAGTATAGCATTCATCAACTCAATCAACATTCTATTTTTCCTCTTAGCCACACCGTTATATGCTGTGAGTATGGTGCAGTAGTTTCATAGATAATTCCCAATAACTGAACAAATGGATTAACAATTCATTTGAATCATACTCTCGGCATCTATCACTTCTAAATCTTTTTATTCTTTCTACTAAATTGATTTTCAACTTCATTGAGGAATTATTTGGATTTTTCAAAAGCATCAGTTTTATTTTTAATATATAAACACAAGTGTCTCTCCATTTAATTTGCCTCCCAAGTGCAGAAGGTGTTTAGTTGTTATCAAGAGAGAGTCCCAAGGTCAAATTCACAGTGACTATGATGTTTGAGAAATAAAATTGATTCCAATGCATGTTAAAATGAGAATGACTTTGCTTAATTGCTAGAAACTTAAATAAGAAATTAGTGAAGAAATTTCAAGATGTTGCCTCTTGACCCAGTTTTGAGAAAGAATTTTCAAAGAAAAGAATGTTTGTATTTGCAACTATCAAGATATGCATTCTAAGAAATCAATTTAACAATACCAGATTACTCTACCTACTTCTTCAGAAAATTTAAGTCTCAAACCAACAGTTGTGTGTAAAATTAATGCAAAACAGATTTTATGTATCTAAAAAGAATTTTATCAAACACCTAAGTTACGGATTTCCTTTTTCACAAGTTGGTTTCAAAATAGATTCCAATCTCCCCTAATTCCTTCAAACATAGTTTCGGTCAAGACAAAAGTGCTTGGATGATTTGTACACTTCATGCAATTCTCAAAGAAATTTCTAAATTCTCTATTGAATTACTACCAATTTGACTCTAATAGTGCCTCATCAAAACAGTATTTATGCACAACCCAAATGTTCACCGTGCCCTTCAATCAACGATGAACCAAAGATTGGCAAGAAAACTCTAAAAAATGGCATTATGCAAAAGATTGTTCATAGCTCTCTAGGTACAGAATCTCATAACAAACAGGAATGGAACCAATTGAAACACAGGCCATACAAAAGGGTTTCTGAGCTTAGGTTTAAGATATTACTCACACATGATGTATTAAAAATTCAAAATCAAAGTAAATTGCAAAGTTTAAGCCGATATGGTAAAAAATGGATGAGCTCCCTAGGAAGCACACTGCCTTTTTCCAGAGTGGGTATTTGCTCATTTCGAATCGATTCCCTCTCTCCTTTCTTCCCTTCTTTTTATCCTTTTTTCGTGCATCCTCTGCAGTGGGCGTAACCAACTCTCCTTCCTCCTCTTCCAAATATTCCATTTCGTGCCTGTTGGTTACTGATTGTCTGCTGTGTGCTCCTTCTGTTGCGTGGGGTAGTTCTGTGAAGATGTAGGGATGTAAGATAGAATAAAAGAAAGGGAAAGTTAGTCGAGGTTTGACTATTTTTCTCTTGAGAGTCTATTATGCGGGTAGTGGGTTGTGGCAAGCTCCTTGACTCAAAAATAGATGAATAATCCCCAATTTCTATTGGTCCATAAGTGGTGCCCTTTTTCTTATATTAATGTATAAATAAGCATGTAAGAGGTATTTTTATCTGATATTTGCTCAACTAACATACTTATTTTATACATTATTATTACTTTATCAACAAGTGTATTTTGAAAAATCATCAATAAAAGTGATAAAATATCTATTTCCTTTGTGAGTTAAAATTCCTTCAAATTCACAAAGATCAGTGTGAATTAAATCTGACAATTTGGTATTTTCTCAATGCTTTTATTAGGTTGTTTTGTAATTTTTGCTTGACTACAAACTTCACATTTTTTAAAATCCTTTGTCAATTTGAAAATTAATCCTAAACTACTCATGATTGCAACATATCTAATATTAATATAACATAAACATGCATGCCAAAAATTTAAAGAAGAAAGCATATAAACAGAAACATTCGATATTTTATTCTCAATATTCAATTTGAACATTTCATCACAAGCATAGGCCTTGCCCACAAAAACTCTATTTTATGTAATTACATATAAATCAATTTCATAGTTTGTTTGAAGCCAACTTTGTTGAGTAAAAGACTTGAAATCAAATTCTTCCTACATAGAAGGTGTATAGAGCACATATTTAAGCGTTAGCATACGTCAAAAGGTGAATTTCAGTTCGACCTTACCACTCCCAAGAACCTTTGTTTTACTTGAATCACCGAGCAAAATAGTTTTTCCTTCTTTAAATGGAGTATAGCTTTTTAACCAATCTTTATCATAGGAGACATGCCTATTGGCACCAAAATCTGTCCACCACCCTTCAACAAATTGAGTCATATTAATATCTGTAATCATTACTACAAATGGCTCCTTAGTTATTTTAACTTGAGGATTATTTTTTCGCTTTTGAAACTTGCAAATTTGAGCATAATGCCCACTTTTGCCACAGACAAATTAAACATGATTGACGTTGTGAAAGGAATCTTTGGTTCTTATTCTTTTGGCTTGAAAAACCCTTTTTATGAGGTCCACTATATTATTTTATTTTTTGCGACTTCAAATGACTATTTTTTGGATTCTAACCCTTGGGCAAACCAACTTTTTCAAAAATTAAATTTATCTTTTTCGTGAGAATATAGGAGATGTTGAGAAGGCTTATAAAGAAGAGTACATTATACTTCCATATCTTGAAATAGGCTCCCTTGAAACCTCTTGAAATATAAGGGCTTATTGAGATCTCTAACGCTCTTCATGTATTTATTTATTGGAGGCTTCATCTAAAATCTTCTTAAAATTGTTGATGAAAAACACATAAATAAAATTAAAATTGAGACGAAATCAATTTAGACTGAGGCACGGAAATCTCGTTTTCTTTAAAGAGATTCAAACTCTCTGCGGTAGATAAAGTTCAAATGAACCGATGCAGTAGACCTCCTTTTGAATTGTCTATTCCAAGATACAATGCCCAACTGATCGTTGTATACCTCAATTAAATTCTACATAAGCGATTGAGCCCAAAGTCTCACTAGAAAAAATACCTATATCTTGTCTGGAAAATTCTCAGTATCTACACACTTTTATTTTTATTTTTTCTATAAAACTTCTCTCTATATCGTACGAAAAATAGTCAATCGGTTCAAGCTCCTAAAACAATCATCAGTGTGAATCTCTCTAGGTGACCTCACCAAATACCAGAACTAATTGCCAGGTAGTAAAGCCTCAATAATTAAGGCAAAAGAGATTCCAATCGATTATCAACACCACCATCGCTAATTCTATTCCAATAATGAGAATTTAATACCAAACGTACAACGTTCATTTACTAGAACGAAAAGACAGCTAAAATAGAAAGACAACGACAATAAAACAAATGAGGCAGGCTACGTTCATACAAAAGGAAATAAAAAGCTAAAACTGCTCGGACCCTTGTACGGGCATTTTACTTTCTCAAAACATAATGAGAGACTCAAAGTTAATGAGATCAAATCAGCTACTCATTGACCAACAACTGATCAACTCTAAAAATGCACTCAATAGCCAACAATTAGGTGCGATTTAGATGGTAAGATGAGATAAGATAGTTTTAGAATAAAGTTAAAAGTTAAATAAAATATTATTATAATATTATTATTGTTTTGAGATTTGAAAAAATTGAATTTTTTTATTATATTTTGTGTAAGAATTTAAAAAAATTATAATGATGAGATGAGATGAGATAAAACACTTTCACTATCCAAATGAGTAATCTAATATAACCCCCAACCGACTAAATGAACTTAAAAAAGCACCATTATTTTTTTAAAAACAAGCTAATTTCATTACCATAATCAAGCAAACAATACAACGTTTATCTCTCATTATAGAACTAAATATGGCAGCAAGCCCTTCCTCGATTCAGATCATTTCAACTTCATAAGAAAAAGCTCACTTTGCCAACAAATGTGCCACTATATTTCCTTCTCTAGGAGTAAACTGTACCTTCTAGTATGCTCTGCCAAATAAGAAACATTTAATGTCTTCTATGATATGCTTATACCAAGATAATTCTTCCTCTGCTCAGTTGATGGCACTGATGATGACTTGTGCGTCTCCTTCCTGAAGGCTAATTCATTGCACACTTCTAGTGCCCTCGAAAGAGCAAAGCATTTGACCAATATAGGTTGAGTAACATTCCTATTTTGTGCACCAATAGAAGCCAATATTTCCCCTTCATCATCTCTTATAATGACCCATATCCTATTTTTCCTATTTTTAGGATCTAAAGCTACATCCGAGTTGGCCTTCACACAATTCCTTGATGGTTTTCTTCGAGAATGCACAACCTTCCATGCGGCTGTTGTTTTTGGCTTCCCCTTCAATAGCACTTGTGCAGACAATTCTTCCGTGCTTTCTCTAGCTAATTGAACCACCTTTCTCGGGCTATGAAATTGATCATAAAAATGAATTCATTGTGGTTGCTATCCATTCTATCTCTGCCTTTCTTAAGCTTCCTCATCAAACTCTCCCATTAAGGAAGTCTTCTTTTGAGATGGCCCATTTCTTAACTGGACTAGAGTCTTCTATCTACACATCACTGGCAGTTAGGCAGCTCCATAATGCATGCACCACAGTCTTCTCACCTTTTTGACATATAGGGCATAAGGGATTTTCAACTATCTTCTTGCTAAAAAGATTTTTCCTTGTAGGCAAAATGTTATTCCCTGCTTTCCAAAGAAACGGTTTCACCATCCTAGGTACATTCAACTCCCACATGTTCTTCTATATTTCATCCTAGGTATTCACTTTTGAGGTTTCTCCCTGCACTCTGCTTCTTCTAATTAAATGCACATAGTATGCACTCTTTACTGAAAAAAGACCACCTTTAGTGTGGCCCCAAGTTAATTTGTTCTCAACTCCCATCTTGCTAATGGTGATACTGCATATTTGCTCAGCTTTTCTTCCACAAAAATTTATTGACCAAGTGCTTCATCCCACTCTCCAGTCTGTTCATTGATGAGATCTTTTACTCTAGAATCACCACTAAGAATCTTCATAGGGAGACTGTACATACTAAGAAGAAGGTGTTGATAGCCACTTGTGGCCCCAAATTTTGATGTTGTTTCCGTTTCCCACCCTCCAATTTAGCCCTTCTTTGAGCAGCACAATTGTTAACCACACATTCCTCCATATCAGAGATGGACCACTCCCTAATTTTGCCTCCAAAATGTTTGTGTTCTTAAAATATCTGTCTATAAAACCTTGTGCAGCCATCGAGGAGGGATTTTGTAGTATCCTCCAATCTTGTTTTGCCAACATGGCTGAGTTAAAACTCTCCAAGTTTCTGAAACTCAAACCTCCTTTTGTTTTCTACATCCCTATCTTGTCCCCAACTCCTCCACTAGATTTTCTTTTCCATCTGTTTGTTACCCTACCAAAAGCTTGAGAATATGAGGATGTATAGGTGGGGATAGCTTGTAAAACTGCTTTAATAAGGATCTCCTTTCCTGCTTGAGGTAGGAAATTGTTCTTCCAATTGCTTATCTTTTGCCACACTTTCTCCTTTATTTTGATTTCCCTGCCATAGGTGGAAGCACCAAATACTTCTCATAACTTTCCCAGACAAATGCTCATGTTGCTATTAAGATATTCCTCGTCTATTTATCTTATATTAGAGCTAAAAAATATGGAGGTCTATTTATCTTATATTCCTTCACCGAAAGTGATGACTATTAATAAAATTGGGGATGCCGTCTCTCTTCCTTAAACAAATATAAAAGAAAAAATGATCTCCACAGATTTCATATGGTATCAGAGGCCTCAACTGCCATGTTTCTTCCAATAACAAATGACATTTCTTATTCTAAGAGTAAACAAGTACTCTCTTTTTTTTTTTTGTATCTTGTACGCACGTGCCTCCGAGCCACTTGAACTAATTAATTTCTATGCCTAATGAGGAAATATAGCTTTGCTAAGTAGCTCGGGGCTTCTACGAATTATCTATTCTGGCCATGAGATGATTGTTTCTGCTGCTCTGATTTTGGTTGGCGATTATTTTCTTGATTGGATCGAGTAGTTGTGTTGGTTGGTTGGTTGGTTATGGCTTGGTGGGTGGGTTTCTGGTTGTGGCTTGGGTTTGTTGATTGGAGTACTCGCCGTGTTGGTTGGGGCTTCTTGTCTTGATTGATGTCCGAAGCTTCTTTGTGTTTTGCTGTTGGAGGACTTGCTTTAATTGCATCGCTGTTGGAGTATCTGTATGTTGTCTGTTGCCTGTTTTGTAGTGAATGATTGATTCAGAATCTGGCTGCTTTGTTAAATTTCTTTGTGCAGCTTTGGCTCGTGGTGTGTTCATGTCTATTTTGTGTGGTTTTTTCTTTGAGGAGAAATGCTTGGTCTGTATAGAAATCTTACAAAAACTTATAAACTGACATGGCTTGACATAAGACATCAGATTATAAAACTTTTTAATTGTGAAATAGATCTAATAATTTACATGATCAAGCTATATTAATTTGCAAGTTTACTTTTATAAGATATCCGTATAAACCTTCTCATTACATTATCAATCAAGGCATAAATTGCATTTTGAGGGAGTGTTTGAGAGAGTATTTGATCTTTAAGATTTTGGTATTTGGTCTAACTTTCATGAGCAAGGAATATCCATGCACCGAAATTTTGTATCAAATTACTTTTTTTTGTACTTAATGATTAAGAAAGTATTTTTTAATGAATTTGTAGTTTTTTTTTAAAAAAAAAACAAATATTTAAAAAAATTACACAATTGGTAGAAATGATCTGTGGATTTCCTCGGTAGCTCTAGCAGCTGCCAAACTCAAAAAGATGTTACTACAATAAAACAACCAGAACTGATCAAGAAGAGGAACCACAAAACACATGGCCAAAAACAAGCACATTAATTAAATAACTTGGCCACAACTCCACCAAAAAACAAACATTAATCAATCGGCAGTGCAGCATCGGCTCCACAAGACCCAATCAAACAGCTGCCACAGTAATTAATGCATTCACCCTAATATATACCAACCAAGCAGCAGCTAGACAATGCGACAGACATTATGATAAAGATTCTTGATTTTATAATGCTTGGAGTTTTAGTTCGTTAGAATTACAACTTTCAAAACTTGACATTATTTCCTCAGTATAATTTCATAAATAGCATATATATATATATATATATTAGGCCGATTTGATGAGAACATTAATTGGATGCAGTATGTTTCTCATCATGATTTTAATTTTCACAGTCGGAATATATAATTCCTGCATTAAAACACGTGTGGACCGGCTGATGTGCTACGTCTAATGTGGTACAGTGAGCTGCTCATGTGTGTAGAGGAAAAATAAAGAAGCCAGCTAAGGTGTGTTACAGCCGATGTGATACAGTGGGCTGCTATATAGCTTAACTCTTTTTATTTTCTCTCTTTCAGCTAAATTCTACACCTTTTTCGACATAATTTTTTACTACTTTTCCCTCCATGATGATATGCATGCATGCATGCAAGCTTTAACCACCTATACATTTTCTTTCTTACATTACATATATAAGATGCATCTTTAATTAATTGGTATCGACACCCCCACAGTTTATAATTCCCATCAATATCATATATAAGTTTCAGAATATTATTTATATATATATATTCATATTTATAAGGTCCTCCAAATACATTAATGGTACCTAAAGCTTTTGCAAATATTCGTACCTCATCTGAATGCATGTGCTGATTTGTCGTGTTTCATATAATATATTTTCTTAAAACATCCACATTTTAGAAGAGTTGAGATGACATGTAAATTGTTTCCAAACATCCCCTAAGCCCATCAGCTCATGGACGCCAAAAAAAAAAAAAAAAAAGAGAAGAAGGGACGGATACCTGATGATCATCATCTTATATCTAAAGCAAAAATGTTTACATTAATTTAGTTTCATGATCTTGTACACTGATTACATGATAAGTAAAGAGTCACATAAAGAGTCCAAAGTTTTTGGGCCAAGACCTAATTATCCAAACTCCCAATCACCCAAAATTGAAACCGAAACCCTAGCCACATCCTAGCTAGTCATCATCATTCATGGGCTTATTAAAATGACTCGACATCAATGTATCTGTTTACCAAAACATCATCATTTTAACTGTTATTTCTTCATCATGTTTTTTTTTTTTTAATGTAAGATCAAATAACAAAATCAATACATGAACAACATGCCAACATCCATCCCCGACCAAGTGGAAACATTTCTGCATGGGCCTAATCGGCCTATTCCTGTTGGCGGTGGAATAGCATGATCGAGAAACCTGGGATGATCTGCAGCACATGGAATATGGATCCCAGGTTGGGTTTGTTTGTTTAATGATGAATGAGTGTGAATTATTTAGTTTTTTCTGCTCATCATTTAGATTTTGGTTTCAGATATATGTCAAATAATAATAATAATAAAATTGATCTTTAGAAGCGAGTTTTGTTTTGGATTCTAATAGCTGGCCGTGAAGTGTGAATTGGGAGATGATCTGATAAATGAGAATTGATAGATGGGGGGCGGGCCAAGATACTTGAACCTTCTTCAGCTCATGAGCCCTGACTGGTGGATGATGGTGATGTTAGGCGCAGACCATGACGACTTTAAACCTCGTCTTTTGGGGTTGAATCAGTCCAAATCAAAACTATAATGATTGAATTAACTTAATTTGCTATTAATTAATTATACATATATATATATATATATACACACACATATGTATTAAAGTTTAGGATAAATAGCTGATCTTTTGCACTAATATATAGTATAAATATCGTGCATGATTTTGGAAAATAATATATATATAATTCATGAGGAATCGATTGAGATTCTTTCTCTTGAGCTTTATTGCTTTTTCTTAATGGTTTTTGTTTTTTTATTACTGTTTTTTATTTATATTTATATTTATATTTATAAAATAAATCATTGTTTCTTAAAGTATGATAATATGCCTATAAAAAAAAATAAAGTGTGATATAAATATATCATAATTAAATATAAAATGCTAATGTCGGCCCTCATGGTCAACCGTCGTCTTTAAATTTTTTTTGTGGATGGGTTCAAGGTAGTAAACTCGCCAGGCATTACTAGGGATTCTTAATTGGTCAAAACTAATGAATTTTTCTTTTTTTCATCCCCGGCCCCACTACTAAATATTACCTTCTAGAAGGAAAAGCTTTGACTAATATTAATGAAAGCCCTAAATCCCTAGAGCTTAGCCGTGTTTACAATATGTAGGCATACCATTAACATAAATTATTTGTATCAGCACGTAGCCGCAACATACTCAATGTATTGAGTTTAAAAAAAAAAAATACATCATGTGAGGTGTGCTGCGGTTACAGGCTGATGCATAGCCATTCTCTACTATTAAATATAACAAAACCTTACTTATAAGAGAAGTTTTAGATTTTTTTCATTCTGATATGAATTATTTTATTCTCAAGTTGGTGTGTAAAACACATCATTTATATTACTTAAATGTTAAGACTTGATTTAGAAGATTCAAATTATAAAATTTATTTTTCAAATCAAATTATGCTATATAAACATTTTACTGATTTGCCCTACACATCAGTTTGATAATAGAATTTTTCATCTGGTATATCAACGGTTACGCGCCAACTTGAAAATAAAATTTTACTTTATAAAAATTGTTGAATATGTGTCATCTCAATCCAAAACTTATGCCCCAATCCCATTGTTGCCAACTTGGATATATGGGTATACAGCCACACATCAAGCATAAATGGGTACTCTTGATTCACCATAAATAAATAAACAAAACAACCAAAAGAAGAAAAGGCAGAAGACGAAGGAGATCAAGAACAAACATTAGGAATAGCATTGTTAAGAAAAGAAGAAGAAAAGGAGAGAGAGTTAAAAGGTGTGAGCAAATAGATAAGGTGTGAGGCAGAAAAGGGCAAGACAAGTTGAGGTGTCAAGGAATCAAATAACGTATTATAGTAACAATGTGTATGAACGTTGAAATTAGTAAGAATTAATAAAAAAAAAAGGTCATCCGACACCGACAAAGTGACAAATTAGGGAATCGGCATGTTGTATTGGAAGCTTACACGAAACTGAGCTATATGTTTGTTTGCCCAATTAAATTAATTTTTTTTTTTTTTTTTAAAAAAGGCACTTTCCATTTTCAAAGTGCGTACCAAGACGTGCAACTTTCCAGACTTAGCACTGAACTGTAGGTAAGAGGTCCTCCTTTATTTTTACAATGAAAGGACTCAAGTGAGATAAAAATTAAAAGTTAAATTAAATATTATTATAATATATTTTTTTAATATTAATTTTACTTTAAAATTTAAAAATTTTGAATTGTTTATTTTATTTTATATGAAAATTTAAAAAAATTATAATGATTAGATAAAAGGAGATGTGATGTGATAAGAATAAGAAAAATAATTTGTACAAGTTCCAAATAGACAAGCCTCATACAAGCCTTTGTAAAAAAGTAGACCCCACCTTAAAAAAATATAAAAAAACTATTATTTATTAGTGGGACCCATTGTTTTACAAAAGGCTTGTATGAGTCTTATCTATTTGGGACTTGTATATAACATTACTCTTTTTTTTTTAGATTTCTTCAAATAATTTTTCATTATGATATTTATTTTTCATCACAATACATAATAAGGTTATATTGAGATTTTGTTTTCCAAAATTCTTGAAAAAATATCATCAAAAGATTTCTTTGGTGAAAAATCTTGCATATGTAATCAAATCTTTATATATATAAATGTATTTTTTAATTAATTATTAAGTGATAAAGTTATCTATAATTATACTTTATATTCAGGTTAATTTTTAAAATTAGAATAATGATACACCTATAATTTTAACTCATTTCAAATCAATGAATTATATAATTATGACATTTTATTAAAAAACTAATCTCATGTTTACATAACTACCCTTCATTCTAAATGAAATTGTAAAATAATTGTAGACTATTTATAGGTTTATCATTTTTCTTAAAATTAATATGCTGATTTATAAATATATAGTTTTTTATTGTATGGATATAGTTGTAATTCCATTTAGATTGTTAATTTTTTTTTATTTCTCTAATAAATTTTTTAACAGTATCTTTTAATTATGTTGCTGAACCAACTCCACTGACCATGCATATTTAGATGATTATTAAAATACAAGAACTTTGGTGGGTTTCGCACTCAACGTGAACCCATTCGTGGGTTATGGTTTCTAAAAAGATACATTAAAGAGGAAAAGTTCAGCTTGACTTTTTTCTTTAAGAAGAGTCGTGGTGCCTTCCATGGCCGTAAAAAGAAAAAGTCGAGAGAAAAACATTGACCCACGTGCCAAAAACCCTAATTATTTACGAATACGTTAACGATCCAACAAGAGCGGTATACCGTATATTTAATATGATGTATGAACTTTGTTTTTTTGTTTTTATTTTTTCTATTTATTGCGAAATCTTAGGTCCCATTTGGATTAGGAAAAATCTAATTGTAAGAGATTCTACATATTAATACGCACACTCATTCAATATGATTGGTCAGAAAGTAAATTTTATTGAAAACAGTGCTAATTTAAATTTAAAATATGAAGACAATAATATTAATATACAGATTGGTATGCAAACTTGCTTGTACATAGCAAAACTCGATGGATTATAAGATGATTTCATTTTATCTTATCTCAACATCCAAACTTCACAAATACAAGAGTAATGCTACATACAGTCGTGAGTGTGCAAGCGTCGTGCAGTTGTTTTGAAAAAAGTGAATAAATATGGGACCCACATGAAAAGAAATTAATTTTTTAATAGTGGACCCCACTCTTTTTCAAAGCGACTGCACGGCGTTTGCACATTCCACGACTGTATATAGCATTACTCCAAATACAAATACTTTTTAATTTTTAATTTTTTAATTTAATCATTACTATTTTATTACTATTTACAAATTCCTCGTCTCATATCAATATCTAAATGATGCATCAGTAGTTATTGATTTTGTTATCTAATAGAATAAATATTTTGGCCTTTAAAGAATTTTAAAAATTAAATTAATAAATTGACATGATTTGATATAATATGGTAGATTGTAAAGTAGATCTAACCTATTATATAAAATTATATCAATTTATGAGTTTACTTTTATAAAAAAAATTTGTAACTGTAATATTTCTTGTCTTATAATATTAACTAAGTTTTCTTACTCAAGATGATGGTCAATAAATAAATATCTAAAATTTAAATCCCCGTATCCTCAACAATCCCTTTTTGGTTTTTTTTTTAAAAAAAGAAGTAATTTGAGTAGGGCCAAGGACCAAGGTATATAGATTGGTAGGCCTTGGATGCCTTTGCATAAAGTGTCTAAAAAATTAAGGAAAATATTTTAATCATAAAAAATTACACAAAATTAAACTCATAAACTGATGTGATTTAATGTAGTAGGTCAGATTGTAAAGTTATTTTTATTATAAAATAAATATAATGAATTACATGAACCCACATTAATTTGTGAGTTTATTATTGTATACTCTCTTTGCGCATGCTTCTCAAAAATTAAAGATCTCTAGTTAATAATTATTGTAGTAAAAGAATTATTGTGAACTGAACATATTATACTGTCATAATATAATTAAGTGATTTTTTTTTTTTTGGATAATAGGAAAAATGGTATAAATGAAGATAAAAGATCATATTTGTAACAGATCATGTTACAAGAACAATTAAATTAATTATTGAAAAACATGTTCTCAACTGGAATTTGCCAATATAAATTAATTGTTCGTACCATGATCAGCTATTGAGTATTATATACTAATAAAACTTGATACAAAAACTTGATCAATAATTTGCAACTCAAAAAGAAAGGAGGATGATATATCATTGATCGAATAAACATTTTAATTTTTAGTTTCTAATATGTAAATTCATTATATTAAAAATAAATAAAACTAGACGTATTGACTAGGTGATTGTGAACATATTCTAATATATTTTTAAAAATTATAAATAAATAAAATGTCATTAGAACACGTGATCAAAAATAGGAATAAATTAACCTTTTCACTCAAAATTCTCTTGCACAACTTAAAGATAATTTCAATTCGTTGAGATTTATTACTTTTTTAACTTTTCATAAAAAGTTTAAATTTATTGTAATTTATTTCATATATTTAAATATATATATTAAATTATTTATATTAAAACATATTTTAATGAGATATTATTATTCGAGAAATGATATTTGCAATCGTGAGTGTGGAAGCGTCGTGCAGTCGTTTTGAAAAAAGTGAATAAATATGAAACTCACATAAAAAGAAATTAATTTTTTAATAGTGGACTCCCATCTTTTTCAAAACAACTGGACGGTACTTGCACACTCTACGACTGTATGTAGTATTACTCATTACAATTCACATATCAATTGAAATCATCTGAAATCATCTCAATATCTAAACGCAATCTTAGATTCTCAAAAATAGAAAAAATTGACTCGTCTAGCGTCTGATGAACAAAACTTATAATAACTTAGATATGAAACAAGATCAAAAGGGCATGGAAATGGAAAATAAAAAATAAAAATCAAAAGATTTGGTGAGTGGGCTCAACCTCCAGACGACAGAATTAAGTTATCTCGAGACTCTTTTCCAAAGGAGGCAATGGAGGTACGTAGTTTCCTGGATCTGTGTGAATGCATGCCAGGGGGGTAGTAAAATGGCGTGCGGTTTAGGGTCGGATCGAGTAGACAATTGGTCTCTTAATTTGGGGAAGGATTGTTGTTGTACAGATTGTCGGCTGTTTTTGTTTGGTTGTTTGGGGAGAGTTGTCTTTTGTCTGTTTAATTCAGCCGAGACGTACGTGTGTGGGTTTTCAGTTTTCATACCCCATCCATCAGTTTCAAAACCTTGTACTTGTTCGCCCGTTTTCTTCTGTTAATCAATAATATCTTGATCGGATAATATTATCATGTGTACTTATCCTGTTCTGAAAACGAAACTTGTGGGGGATCATATCTCTTATCTACTCTTTAGAATTAAGAATGTTTCTCTCTTTCTTTTCCTCCTTTTTTTGGGCCACCTGAACTAAAATTACCATTTTATATAGACTCTAGGTTTGATAATTACCAATTTAGGGCATGTTTTGTTTTTTTTTTTTTAACTTCCATCCAAATATTTAAAAAAAATATTATTTTAACAAACAATTATCATCTAGTTATCAAGGAATTTTTAGTCAACAAACTTCTTGTTTTTTAATCCGGCCACTTATAGAGACTCGATATAAAACAAATCTCAAAATCTTTTTTTTATTAAATATGATCTTTAAGAATTTAATACAGTGTTATCAATTAGGAAATGTTTTCCATAAATTTTACTAAATTTAATATATAATTTCAAAACAATATTTAATTAGCTAATTTTATAGAGTAATGCTACTATATATTTAGAACAAAGTAGCACTGAAAAACACAAAAAAGGAGAAAGACTAAAATCCTATATCCCCTATATCCTTCTATGTTTGTGGCTTTATATTTTTTTTAGTAAGTCATGTGGCATTATATCAAGGGGTAAAGTGAGTGGTATAAATTAGGGACACAGTAGCATTTTTCAATTTTATATTGTGTTTGTGTTTGACAGTTGTAACAAAAATTATCAACTCTAGTGTAACATGTATGGTTCAAGTTTTGTCAATTCGAGTTTGGATTGTATATGAGTTAACCATCACATAGGCCTATTTATTGTGAGATCCACAATCTTAGTTAGTCTTTACTTAAGAGAAAATGTGATTAAATGGTTTTAGGCGAGCAAGCGAGTAAGTTGACAAATCAGTTGAGCAATGAGTGCCTGAGCAATTTACTTTGGGCGAGCATCAAGTGACTAGGCAAAGTACTTGGCCGAGCAAAGGTGTTGGCGGGTAAAGAGTTAGTGCAATCAATTATCGAGCAAAGAAGAATGTGGGATGGCCAAACGGTCAAGCAAAAGAAGAATGTGGGATGGCCAAATGGTCAGGCAAGAGAACAGGTGGTGAAGGATTAGGACGGGCAAGGAACTTTGTGAGCATGGTTAGGCGAGCAACGATGGTAAGTGCTCCAGATAGGGCGAGCAAACAGGGGTATGTTCCTCTAAACATCCAAACAAGTATACACAAAAAAATATAACTAGGAGTCTTCCGGACAAATACCCATAATGCATTCCCCACTCTTCTCCAGAGTTTGGTTTAGTATATCGAGCTACTCTTTGGATAGAATGCTCGAGAACTCCGTACTACTCATTAGAGCACCATCAGCTTGCTTCTCTTCTCGATTTTGCACAATTGAACCTCACTGCTGGCACTCATGCCTTGGCCATCCTCACTAGCAAGTTTAAAATTTCTTGCACTCCAATAAGAATATTTTCTTCAATATGTCAAAATCCAATGTTTCTACTATCTGTGTTAGTTGTCAATTAGGCAAGTCCTGTCGGCTGCCTTTTTCGTCAAAAGATAATAAAATAACAGCTCTATTTCAAAATGTTCACTATGATGTATGGGGACCAGCCGTTGTAAACTCTAGAGAAAAATTTCGTTTCTATGATGTTTTTGTGCATGAATTCACCAATTTCACATGGTTTTTCCCTATACACAGCAAATCTGACTTCTTTGGTTGTTTTGATGTCTTCTACAAACACATCGAGTGCCAATTTGCTACCAAGATTAAGGTTTTTCAGAGTGATGAAGGAGGATAATTCTCTTCCACTGCCTTCATCAACTATCTTCATTCCAATGAAATTCATTATCAATTAGCTTGCCCCAAGACACCAGAGCAAAATAGAAAAGTTTAGCGAAAACACCGAAATATCACTAAACTTGGACTAACCATGATGTTTCATGCCCACCTTCTAGCTCGATTTTGGGTAGGTTGTTTCTCCATTGCTGTGTATCTCATTAACTGCATGCCTTCCAAGGCCTTGAACATGGAATCCCCCTTCTTCCGCCTCCATGGTCGTCATCCGAACTATACGAGTCTCAGAGTTTTGGGCTCTCACTGCTTCCCTTTACTTGGTGATTGTTGTGCCCACAAGCTCGAACCAAAGTATTTGTCCTATGTTTTCATAAGGTACATCATCAAATATAAAGGCTACAACTTTCTATACCCCACCACTGGTTGAGTTTACATCTCTCGGCACGTCGTCTTCGATGAATCTGTTCTCCCTTACTCATCCCTTGCACATCTTTATGGTCATGACACAGTCACTGACAAGTTCTCTTCACTTCAGGATTGGGAGCCTTCCCCTCCTTTTGCAAGTTTACATGCACTTGTCATTCCAATTTCTGCTCATGCTCTTCCCTTGATGGCACCTCCAGATCCACATTGAACCAGCCCCTAGACTTTCAACTACCCATGTCTTCCACACATGAATCTTCTGCAGAAGAGTTTTCACCACCTCTGCCTCCAAAATATGTTGTCTCCTCTACATAACATGCTGCTGCTCAACGCCATCACATGATTACTCTTGCTCAAGCTGGGATTCGCAAACCAAATCCCAAATACATTCTTCATGTTGCTCACCCTGACATTCCCACTGTGCCTCGCTCTATTATTGCTGCCCAAAAACATCCAAGATGGCTTGTTGCCATGAATGAAGGGTTAGATGCTCTGGCCAAAAACAAAACTAGGACCCATGTACCCCATCAACCTCACATGAATGTTGTAGGTTGTAAATGGGTTTACAAGGTCAAGCTCCAATCTGACGGCATTGTGGAACACCTTAAGGCTTGATTAGTCGCCATGAAATTTCATCAAGTAGATGACCTTGATTGCCATGAAACTTTTTCCCCTGTTATTAAGCCAGCCAGCATCCACCTTGTCCTTACCATAGTCGTGGTTAAAGGATGGGAAATCCATCAACTTGACCTACAGAATGCATTCCTACACAGTTTTCTCACCACCGCTGTCTTCATGCAACAACCATCTGACTTTAGTGATTTAGACCACCCATCTCATGTTTGCAAACTCAGTTGTGCCTTCTATGGGCTCAAATAGGCTCCTCATGCATGGTTTGATAGAGTCAGTACATACCTTCTCTAACTTGGTTTCTACTACAGTACCTTTGAGCCAAGCCTCTTCATTAATCACTCCAACCATGGACTTCTTGTTTTACTTCTATATGTTAACAACATGGTGGTCACCGATGATAGTCCCTCTAGGATTAAATGGCTCATTAAGTAACTAGAAGCATAATTTTCTATTAAAGATCTGGGCTACCTTCACCATTTCCTTGGCATTGAAGTTCATCGATCTCCTCAAGGCCTCCTGCTCTCTCAGACCCACTATACCCCTGAACTCTTAGATCGAGCTTCCATGGAAGAATGTAAGCCCACTGCCACTCCCATGCCTTCCAAGGGACGCACCACACATTCTGCTGACCTCTATGGCGATCCCACTCACTATCGTAGTCTCGTTGGTGCTTGCAGTTCCTAACCTTCACCAGGCTAGACATCTCTTACAACGTCAATTTTGTCTATCAATTTATGCATGCACCAACTGTTGCTCATTTTCAACTGTTCAAACTTATCCTACAAAATGTCTATGGAACCATTTTACTTGGTCTTTGTATCTTGACATCTAGCACACTCGACTTGTATGCTTTTTTCAACGTTGACTGGGCTGGTTGCCCCCTCACCCGTCGCTCCACTACCAACTTTTGCACCTTCTTCGGTGCTAATTGCATCTCCTGGAGTGCCAAAAAGCAACCCACAGTTGCTCAATCAAGTGTCGAAGTTTAGTACTGCTCCATGGCATCCACTGCTGCTGAACTCACGTGGCTCACTTTCCTCCTTCGTGACCTCCACATCCCCCTCCCTCATCCACAAGTGCTTCACTGTGACAATATTAGTGCATTACACTTATCTGTTAACCCTATCTTCCATTCCCGGTCCAAGCTCATTGCCCTTGACTTTCACTATGTATGTGAGCAGGTTGTCCTTGCAAACCTTGAAACCAGATTTGTTCCTTCTCACCTTCAACTTGCTGACCTCTTCACAAAGCCAACAATGTGATCACAACATACTTTCCTTCCTTTGCTTAATGTATCACTAGAAATCTTCTATAATCTTTTATTTTAGGCATGTGCAACACACTCTTTCTATATTTTTTTCCCTTACATGTAAAGTCAACATTGTACTACTCCTATATATGCAATACAAGATCACTCTCTGCTATCATCGTGAGATAGCATTCTCAAACTAACATATACATTCATTTGCATAATTTTTAATATATGTCATTGCATAATTTTCACGACTGTCGTCGTAGGGGCTAATTTACTGAGATTATTATAATGTCAACGTGCTAGTTCTACTATAGTCCAGCTCTTCGAAACCGTAAATTTTTTTGTAGAGAAAGTAGCACAGGACCAAGAGGAAGTGCAGACTGATGTTCGAAGTACATTGATTAAGAAGTTTTTCGGAAGGACGATATTGTGAACATTGAACACTTTGTAGACATGATATTTGTGTATAGATGTACATATCTATAAAATGGGAGGTTAATATATTCAGTTATGTGAATATTTTGGTGATAATTAATGTTTATATTGGGATGTAAATTGATTTTGTACGAGTTTTAGATTACTTTTTTTACTCTAAATTATTATTGCGTACTTCTAGTAATTTTCTAGATTCATTTGTGATAATTGCCATAAACGTGAAAGGTTTGTAACTAGGAAAATGATGTATGCAGGAGATTTGGGGTAGGGATTGTGCACGAACGGTCTACGTGGAAAGGGAAACAATGTGTTTCGCACAAACCCATCTTATTCGGATTGCAGTTCCATCCAATGTTTTGAATACCGTACCGGACATCGTACCGGTCAAGGCACTGGAACGAAATATTTTGGTACCGGTACCGTTTCGGGATAGCGTTTCGGAATAACGTTTTGAGATAGTCAATATATAAATAAATTATATATATAAATATATATATAAATTATATTCCAAAATAATAGTCTATATATAAATAAATTATATATAAATATATATATATAGATTATAAATAGTCTAATCTGAATTAGGGGTTAAAAATAAGTTTGTAGTTTGAAAAAACCGAAAAAAAAAACACACACACACAGGCCGAAATATCGGCCGGTACCAGCCGAAATATAGGACGGTACAGGCCGAAATTTAGTCCGGTATGGCCGGTACCGGCCGGTACGACCGGTATTTTAGCCGGTACGGTACAGATATAGTACCTATACCGGCCGAACGGCTGAAACGAAAAATTTCGGCCGTACCGGCCGGTACGGTACGGGATTTAAAACAGTGGTTCCATCTCCCCCAAAGTTTCTCTTCCATCTCACTCTCCTCCTCTCTGAAGCTTCCCTAGGTCTTGCACAAACCCACCATTCGTGTTTTCAATTCCATCTCTCCCAAAGTTTCTCTTCCATTTAAATCTCCTCCTCTCCGAAGCTTCCCCAGGTCAATATGGGTTTAAGAAACCTAACCTCCACATCTCCTCCTCTCCGAAGCTCCTCCGCAGTTGAACCTGTAGCATGTAGGTAGAAGTCATGGAAACTGTTTCCTCGACACCTGGGTTGCATGCAAATACATATCTCTCTGACATGGGGTTCCTCTTTCTCCTCCAATCAAATACTTGTCTTTCATTATTAGTATATCTTGTAAAAATTGATAAAAACATCGTAAAAAAGCCAACACAAACAAGAACAAATCCAAACTGAGAGACCCTTTATTAATGGCGGTTTAAATCTCCCACAACATTTTTCACATTTCAGAAAATGGGTCATTAGCTACTTCTTTCTTTCTTATTCCTATATAAATCAACACGTCGAATATTTCATTTTTCGAGAAGTTATATCGAGAGTGGAGAGATTGAGTATACTGTTGAGCGTAATCGACACGGCTTTCAACTCCGACCTTTGTTCTGATTTTTCCTCCTTGGGATACTTACTCATCATCACGCATAAAATAACCCCTTTGTACGTTTCTATGTACTTTCAGCTCAAGACCCAGACAACTTTCACTACAAAAAGTTCATTCGGATCTGGGTTTTCAAAAACATCCATATTTTATTAGAAACAAAAAGAGCTTTTACTTATGAGATTTGGTTTAATATACTTTAAATCGAGTTCTAATTTTGTTGGGTCTTTTTGAGTAAAATGTAGTAAAATGGTCTTTTTGTAGATTGGTTTAAGGAGA
Source organism: Juglans mandshurica (assembly GCA_022457165.1). NCBI lineage: Eukaryota > Viridiplantae > Streptophyta > Magnoliopsida > Fagales > Juglandaceae > Juglans > Juglans mandshurica. Next base: position 26,469,413 of record CM039622.1, read on the forward strand.
CTTAGTGAAAAGATGGGAGAAAGGCTTTGGCTTTTGCTGTGTTTTTGGTTTATTTCTTTAATTATAGTTGACATGGAATAAAAAATTCTTTCATGCGCAATCTCTAAGCAAACTTCCCTGCCTGTAGAAGAACTAGTGTAACAATTGTTACATATTCCGACACCTCGATTTTTGTCAAATCTAAAAAAAATTGAGTGCGTCACATTTACTTGAACTATTGGACCTCACAAAACTAGTCAATCCAAATAAACCATTCTTCTGTCTCTCTTTTCCCCGAAGCTAACCCACATCACAACACCCATTGATCTTTCCTGACACCAAATTGGGGTCGTAGGGAATAGAACAAATATAAAGTGCCAAACCTTTAAAGGATGAGATTCTAGTTTGGTGTCAGATTCATATACTGTGTCAAAATTATTAGGTGTCATTTGGATAGTGAATTGAGATGAAAGTTAAAAGTTGAATAAAATATTATTAGAATATTATTATTGTTTAGGATTTAAAAAAATTGAATTGTTTATTATATTTTATATAAGAAATTGAGAAAATTATAATGATGAGATGAGATGAGATGTTTTTACTATCTAAACGGAACCTAATCGTCCTATATACACCGCTACTTCCACTCTCTTGCTTCTTTCATTCTCTCCTATGTACTATAGTGGCCACCATCTCTCTCCATGTTTAATTTGCGCCATATTACCCCCTCCTCCTCTCGTATCATCACTTTCTTTCACATCATTGTCAATAGATTTTTCTAAGTTTTTGTTGATTTTCTCATAAATACTTTGAGTAAAATAAGACACAAAAAACAATTTACTTATATATATATATATATGTATCATAACTTTAATTTCTTTTTGCCACATGTCCTAAAGTCATGATCATTTGATAAGTCTTAAATGATGATCGGGTTCGTTTGTTTCATTCAAAAGTATCAATGTCAGCACATGGATTTGGCCAAGACCCTTGATAGAATAGCCAATCATGATATAATACGTCCTTGCCGGGAAAAGAGTAAAAACTTAAAAAAGAATAGCAAGTCACGTAGCTGACTTTCGAGACACAATCGACCTAACATCAAACTCTTACAGCAGCTCAAACTCTTATATGCAGTTGTAAATTGTGTAAATATTGTATAGTCGTTTTAAAAAATAGTAGAGTTTATTATTAAAAAATTCTTATTTTTTCATGTGATTACTGTATTTATTTATTTTTAAAGTAATTACAAAGTATTTATACATTCATTATTTCTCAAAATGAATATCCCATAAAAGGAAAATATATGTAAATTGGGTCTACAAGGGTTTTTGGAGCATTCCAGTTCCCTTAATGAGTTCCAGCTTCATGAAGTGTGTTCTAAAAAATAAGCTCAATTTTCTTGTGCATTGATGAATGGACTCTCCAAGTCCAAGAAACCGAAACTTTCTTTTTCAGTGCAATCTTCTAACCTTTCCGATATATAACTATAAATATCGTTTGTTGCAAGCAAAAAGCCCCAAGTTCCAATCTGCGTCATTGTGATGATAACAGTACGTACGGTACCAAAAATGACATCTATATATATACATGCATATATAGACGCCGACGGCCAGCTAGCTGATTAATATATACAACATATATATATAGCTTAATTTGGGTCCACCACCTTTTCTTAAAAAGATCACTTTCCCATTGCATTTACATCCTTATTGGTGGGTTATAGGGGTCCACCACCCATTAATTGTATAATAAAAATAGAAAGATTAGTTAAAGCCATGTAAAAATATTATATGGAGCGTTGAATTGTATTTTAAGGCAGGCAGGAGGATTAGGATACCTGCTTTCGATCGAGGAGATTCATTAATTGCTTGTTGCTTAGTGCTGTTGTTGTTGTTGTTGGCGGCGTGTTTGTTGCTAATTGGATATTTCTCTCATAAATTTTTTTATTATTTTTATGGAGGATATATTATTATTATAGATTGGTTGGTAAGAATATATTTATTTATTTATTTATTTATTTAATATTACAAGTTAGCTAACTAGGTTGAATGATTGAATATATAATAGTAAAAAATGATCATCCTGATCTTGCTAATTATATAAATATGCTGTGGCTTAACCAAAGTGAAATCATTTTAATTAATTTTTGCTTCATTTATGGCATCAACCAGAGAGAACGTGACAGACACACACTGATCATATATACTAGTCTTACGCAAGAGATGGTCTGGCGTGAATCTTTATTAATATGACTTTATGTGATTGAGTAGTACTATTTAATGGCATTTACGTTTTTTTTTTTTAAGAAAAATCCTTATGCCATTCCATTATAAAAATGAAAAGATACAACGAGGAGCTTCCTCCAATGTTACAATTAAATCTGAAATGATAAGAGCATCTTTTACAAATAAGTGAACTATATAGTTGTCATTTATCCTAATATGAAAAACCTCCCACTTTGCAAAGCAATTAAGATAAGATCTTGTTTCACTCATAAATATGCTTGAGCTGCTCAAAATCTCCTTATCTTCTTGTAAGGCCTTTGTTACTTACAGTGAATCACCCTCAATGATAATTTGGTGCAAACCCAGGTCTAGTCCCAATTTAGATGCCTGTAGAGCTCTGTATGCTTCAGCTAATAGGGGGTCAGGATTAAGTTGTTTCCTCTGCCTCATGGTGGCAATGATCTTACCAAAATAGTCCTTAATGACAACTCCTACACCAATCACTCCCTTGGTCTTATCCACTGTCTCATCCCAGTTAATTTTAAACTAAGTTGATGGGGGTGCCTTCCACACAGATTCTAAAGAGCAAACCTGCATTGCTCTGTTCTTGTCTTGAGGATCAGTTTCCACCTCAGCCATTAACTCTATTAGAATTCTAACCTCTCTAACAATAGAATTTGGATGAGTAAATTCATTGTTAAAAATGAAAGAATTACTTCTCTGGCCACCACAGTCTCCTTGCCACACCACAAACTCTAGCAATTTTTCTGCATTTAAGGCCATAGTCAAGGACTCGAAAAAAAGCAGCATAGGGGCTTGAGGTAGAGTAAATTTCTTAAGTCGTTTAGAGCATTGACTCCATACATCTTTTGTTGCCTCACAGCTCCAACAATGCATGAAAGACACTCTCTTCTTTCCTGCAACAAATGGGACATAGTGGATCACTAACCACTCTCTTTTTAAACAGGTTGGATTGAGTAGGTAGAGCCTCTTGGCAAGCTCTCCATAGGAAAACTTTATCACTAGGTGTTATACAGTATATTATCCATATGACATAATTTGATTTATAAGATTTAAATTATAAACTTATTTAAACCTTGTTTTTATGTGTAAAGATCCAAAAGACTTATCTGTATATATTGAAATATAAATAATCAAATTAAATAAATATAAGTTTTTTATTCTTTTTCTACTCATGATGTGTGTCTCTCTCTCTCTTTTATTTCATTTGACCGAATGCTATATATATATACCCCATTATTCCTATCTTGTTCCATTTATATCGGGTTTCCTCGTATTTAATTGCATAAAGTCAACGTCGAAGTACCCATCAAACTTTCTTTAAAAAACGAAAAACAGAAAGAAACAGAAAACCATCTGTAAATAAAAGGCAAAAAAGCTGAAGAAAAGGGAGCAAAATGCTTTTATTAGTTATATGCTAAAAACAGCACGAGGTGCCGAACCAAGTTCTTACAACATTATCTGCCAATAATATATACACATTGGATGTTAATTATATAGTCTTTCAACATTTAAAAAAAAAACATTAATAATTAATATCACATTAAGTACCTAAGTAGACAATATTAATAAATTATATATGTGTGTGTATTCCAATACAGTCCACGGATATTAAAAATATATATATAAATACAAAAAAAATATATATTGGAAATTCTAATCCTGAAAAAATAATTAATGTTGGTAGTCACTGAAATCTACCTGCACCGCCACCGCAGCCTGCATGTATGGGTCCAAAAGCCCGGTCGGTAAATGACCCTTATACGTCCATACAGACCAATTACTGTCTGCCCCCCACCACCTCGACGTCTCGAGTGAATGATGTTTATCTTTGGAAATGGTCCCAAACGGGAATTTTGCACATCCACGTCATTCATATTTCCTCTAATTCCCAGCTCAAAGAAAACCATCCCCTTATATTTAATAATAATAATAATGTAACATGCATGTGACGACATCGATTCCTTTTCCTCTCTCTCTCTCTCTCTCTCTCTAAGTTCATTTTACTTCCAACATTATTGATGCAGCTTTTTCAAACATTTGGATCTTTTCTCGTGGACCTTGATATTTACCCATTTAAGCAATCTAGATAACAGATAACTACCTATATATCTTGGTTCACTGTTTTCGGTTATGATCATGTATAAATGTTGCACCCCGGCCCCAATCATATATCTATACGGAGGAGGAGTACTATTATCTTTTATTTCTTTTTTTTATTATTATTATATCTTCAATTGATTTGATGCATTTTAATTTTATCTCAACCATTTAATTAAATAGAAAATAAATTAAAATTCTATCTCATATATATTAATCGACTAATAAAGAACAACATTCTTAATCCAGGGAAATATTATTTTTTATTTTAAATTTCTAATCTTTAGTCACTTTAGTTAATCTTATCTAGTACATTTTAAGCAACTTTCTACGTCGATTAATGCGCATATGATTAAGAATATCTTGATAAAGAGTAATATTTCTTATTTATGTAATTATAAAAGTCTAAGTTAGGTGAAAAATGTTAGCGTTGTGTTTCATACGCCTTTGAGCCAGATTCTGGCTCAGGTATTCAGAACTTAGGCCTGAAAAAGGTAGAAAATGAGGCAACTAGAAAAGGGCAGCCTTGGGGTCGATGAGTCTTCGATGCCAAAGTTAGTAAATTCTCTTGGAAGATTGTAAATAAATAAAAGAGTCTAGGGATCAGAGAGTTTTCTCGCATTTGAAACTTGCTATTTATACCATAAGTCGTGGAGGACAGATCGTATCTGCCCTCATGTTGTTCGTGTCTTCCATACTGTTCATTCTGTCAGAGTCCTTTAATGCAAAGTGGCTCTGCGATGGTGTCATTAATGTGGTATGTAGCTCGGATAGTGGTGTCATTAATGCGGCGTGGTTTTCTAATTTCCCTCACCCCGCTAACGTCCTTGGTGGTCCGTTGATGCCCCTTCTGTTAGAAGATCGAGGGTTTCACGTACATTATGCCATTACACAAACAATCACTCAAGAGCTGGACACTATTTGAAGGGTTTTTAGGTCGACGAATCTCATCCCCTGTAACACGTTTCCTCATGCAACTTGCGTCCAGAGAAACCTACTCATGGGCTATGTTGGAGACTTTACTTATTCTAGACTGAACATTTAGTTCTTATTCCCTCAGTTGACATTCTAAGCCGGCTGGGACTGTTAGGAAAAAATTTCCTTATAAAAAATATGAATTTGAATAGTGTTAGAGGGTAGAAACATAAAGAATCTAGGATCTCTTTACCCGTAACAAAAGCTTGTTTCCTAATTGGTCCAGAGAGAAAGGACATTGTGCTTTGTAATCCGAAACATTCAATACACCAAAATGGAAAGGCATTCAAGTGATTTCAACCTATTTACTTGGCATTTTCGTCAATATCCAGCATTACCTATTAAAAAAAAAATTTATTTTCCAATAAAATCCCATTGTTTCAAATATAAAATATTTATTATTTGAATTAACAAATAAAGGGTAAATTTTGTTTATTTTCCTTTTTTAACAAAGGAGTAAATAAGGATCAAGAAAAAAGATAACACGAGAGAAAATCTCAAAGGACAAAGCCGGCTAAAAAGAAGCCGAGCCTTCAAGCCGGAGAGCAGTGTGTAAGGTTGACTTAGAGCCGAGCCGCCAAATCGTCAAGGAAATATTACGTATACTTTTTCTTCGGAGTTCAAACTCAGGCTAACTGTGGAAAACTAATCATTAGGCCAACCTCCGCGTAGCAAAAAGGCTAAAAGTGCAAGCAACCAATGAGATCAGGAGAGAGAAGTATTGCTGCTATGAAAACGTTAACCGGGAACCACCGGTTGGACTTCTTGCGTGAAACCTGCTGTAACCGCCAGCTATGTCCATTCTGGCACCACACACATACGAAACCCTCGAAAACGCAGCTATATCCGCCTGCCATCTGTACTTCCTTTGTAGATATATTGCCACGTGTCGAGTCATCGTCGTGTGTTTTGGACTTACTATCGGTCACGCATTGTGGTGGTTCTCACACACTACGGAAGTGACTTTGGCGCCTTCCTCGTGGAGAGATTCAGCAAAAAGTCTATAAAACCCCTCCGTTTTGTACTCAAAGGGGTAAACTAACGAGGATTCAATTGTCTTTTCGTTACGAGACTAACTAACCGGAAGGTAGGGTGAAAGTAATCGTGTAGTGTCCGCTAGTTTCGACGTAGAAACTACGTGCGGATAGGATTTGAGATGGGCTGGATCTGTCGTTTTGTGACCGTTCAAAGTCACAGATGAAGAGATGAACGGTCAGATTGTCTTATTCTGTACATATTTACGCTCTCTTTTAACTCACGTGATGGTTCCTTCCTTTGCTTCCACTTTTTCTCTCTCTCTGACCACAACAGAAATCAGAACTCATCGATGACACCGTCCATTTAATTGACCTTAATACCCTTCTGAAAGCCAACAATACCGTCCTTTCCGTATGTATGATATCCCTAGTTTGTAGGGGTAATATAGTCACTCGAAAACGGAAAGCAAGAAAGAAAAACAAACGCGTTGGCCGGCAAGCGTTTGGTTGAACGGTACTTGAACCACACCTAACAACCTCCACTTTCCTTCAAACTTCGCCCTTTATTTTTAATTCTTTTAAAAATATAAATAATATTCATTAAAAATAAATATAAAAATAGTAAAATATTGTTTTTTCCTTTAAAGCGTTAATACATTTTGGAGTATAAAATCATGAGCCATCCAGCCTAGGGGCCCTTTTTCGGTTTTCTAATGCTCTCTCTCTCTCTCTCTCTCATCCACCGTTCGTCTCCCTTCCTTCCTTCCTTCCATACCTGTAAACATTGTTCCTCGCCGGTAAACAGCTATTTTCGCCGGCGACAAGCCTCCGCATCTCGCCGGAAAATTGTGCAGCCCTTTTTGGCCGAGGTCCCTTGATTTCCTTCTCGCTTTCCTTGACTCGGTCTCGGGAGACTTTGGATCTCCGAGTCTGACTTGGTCCGGTCTTGCTCGTCGCGTTTTGAGAGAATGTGGCGGGCCTCGTTCACTTTAAAGGCTTGTTATTGAGTTTTTTATGCCCGGGATCGTGATCTAGGGTTTGATTTTGAGATTAGGAATCTGTTCTGTGGTTGTTTTTTATTCCGCTCACGGTGAAGCGAACGAAAACGGAGGCTTGTAGAGAAAGACTTCGGAATGAAATGGTATGTGGTTAATCTTTTTCGGTTTGGTTTTCTCTGGCTTCACATTTAATTTGCATTTTCTGAATTTTCGGTTAAAACTTTTGTGGATTTTCTTTTCTTCTTCTGTTTCATCGTTTGGATCTTAGACATTGTTTTCTATTGGAGCGGGTTCATAATTTTTTCTCTAATTATGATAAGTTTTTCTGATTTTTCCCAATTGGTTTTTTATAAGGGTCTGGCTTTGTAAGGATTCAGATTTTGACGGGGTTGCTAGTATATGAATCAAACGCATACGATGCATTTCCGATGAGTGGATAAATATATATATATATATTAAAATAGGAGTTATGTTTTTCTTCTTATTTCTAATTTACATTTAAAAATAAAATTAATTACCACAAATATTTTCTATTTGTACTAATGGTTTTTTGGGTGTCATTTAATGACGAAGTTGGACCTGGTGAAGATTTCAACGAGATTGTTCGCTATTAGTATTCTGTTTGACCATATGGTTTAACTATTTGTGGAAAATGGATAAGATTGATATTTGCGTTTGAAAAATGTTTGGACCGGAAGGAGTCTGATATGGTAATATTGGGCCAATTTACTTTCCTTGCAAATTTCTTGTAGGTTTGGTCCATGGAACTTGTTCGGCTGTCCTTCGCTTCTATCTTTTTCGTCTCACGTTTAATTCATGTAGTTCGCCTCTTCGTAATATCTTTACCTTTTACGAATTTTTTTATGACGATCAATTTCAGTAGATTATTATCAAATTGATCGATTGCTTTTAAAAATACTTCATTACTGTTCCATCTTTTGATGGGGGGCAAACCTCGCTAAGGAGGGCCTTAGGACCCATCCTTAAGTAAACCCCACATACAGAAATTAAATGTGACAACAAAAATCATATATGGCAGAATCGTAATTCTGTTCCTTTTTTTTTACATTCATTAGTCCTTTCCGATGGTGATTTGAATGGACACATCATCTATGATCTTGTTGTTTGGGACCTATCTTGGATTCATTACATGGAGACTAACCGGGTGGTTTATCAAAATTGTGGAGCAGATTAGACATTATGGTTGGTGGAGACAATGTGGAGTCAGTTCTTATTTGTTGAATTCCTTGCATCATTTTAATAAACATAGCTAGCAGTTTTTCCTTAAATATGTGCTGCAAATTTTTTTTATGTTTTCACTGGGTTCCATAGATGCCCATTCTTTTGTATGATATAGCCGCTTTGATGTACCCATGTTTGATACCTATCTTGGATTCATTACATGGAGACCAACTGGGTGATTTTATAATTCAAAATTTTGGAGCAGATTAAAAACTATGGTTGGTGAAGACAGTGAGTCAGTTCTCGATGGTTGATATCCATGCATCAAACTTTAATATGCATAGCTAGCAGTTATTGCCGGAAAATATATACTGCATTTTTTTAATGTTTTCACTGCCATAGACACCCATTCTTTTGCACGGTATAGTGGTGTTGATGTGCCCATATTAAGTAGAGGTTTGTCACCCATGATTTAGTTTGAGTAAGCTGATCAATGGCAATTATTAGCTAGTGGCAGTAGTCATTATGGTGATAGCCGCTTATTGAGCACTTCTTGGTTTGTATTAATGGTAGTGTTATGTCGAATTCATTATGTAAACTGAGTTTAATTAGTGAATATCTGTATGTTAATAACATGCATGGACCAGATGTTAAACGGGAGCTGAACTGGGTTATTGGTTAACCCTTTATCATATTGGAGAACTTTTACTAAAAGTTAACCATTTGTGTCTTAAATCCACTTATATCTCTGCTACCATTTTTCCGATTCTGATTTCATTAAGTTATATTGCCTTTTGACAGGTAGAAGGAAGGGTTTGTTTATCCAAAGAGGCCAGAAATGGGTTAGAATATCTGAAGCTTAAAAGGCTTCAGCGAATGAAATCAGAAACTGTTAGCGAGACTACAAGCGTCACCAACATGATGACTAGGAGTGGAGGAGATGCTTTGAGAGCTTCAGCATCCTGTGGTGTGAGGCTACACGGTAATGCAGATGTCTTTTCAAAGCGTAAGGTTGACAAGTTTGACACAAGTGATCTGGAATGGACTGAGAAAATTTCAGAGTGCCCTGTATACTGTCCAACAAAGGAGGAATTTGAGGATCCTTTGGCTTTCTTGCAGAAGATAGCTCCAGAAGCCTCTAGATATGGTAACATTCTCTTCCTTCGTTTATACGTTCTGAGTTGAGTCATGCCTGTCATAGTAATTAGAATTTTGAGAGTGCGATTGCCACATGTTATACATTTAGTTTGATACCATGTTTGGTCATAGTCCACAAGCACGGGGATACACACAGACTCCTTACACGATGGAATGTGCTTGTAAGAAATCTAGCTATGTACAAAGTATTTGTAAGATCTCTATCTATTTACATTGTTGTCCATGGGAACTCGAAATAATATTGCATTAGACTTTGATACCTAAATTGTTTTGGTCTGCGGCTGTTTTATTTTTTACATGATTTATCATGTTGAGATCTTGGATATCAGTAATAAAAGATTAACCAAGTTCTGTATATGGTGAATAATTTTTTTGGTGAAGATTGAAGCCATGCAACCCTGTGAATGTTCTGATTTATTGATCTAGAAAATGGTTTTCATCAAACAATTTGATTGCCTTAATGCCAATTATGAACCAATACAAACATGAGGAATTGTGCTGGCAGAAGATTCTGCAACTGTGATATTTCTATTATGTTTTTTCTTTTATTTTTCTGCCACCTCTGGTGTTTTCTGATGGAATGATATTTTTTTTCCTGTTTATTTGGCTGCAACAGCTGCTTCTGAAAATGAAACTGTGGAGCTCACTCTTTTTTTTGTCCTTATGAATGGAATTTAACCCCTTCTCCTTTGGGATCGTTACTGATTTCAGGAATATGCAAGATTATTTCCCCATTGAGTGCATCCGTTCCAGCTGGGGCTGTATTGATGAAGGAGAAAACTGGATTCAAGTTCACAACTAGAGTGCAGCCTCTTCGCCTTGCAGAGTGGGACTCTGATGATAAGGTCACTTTTTTCATGAGTGGAAGGTGAGTTCCTTTACCATATAGAGCCACGATATTTTGGCTTGCTTTATTTTTCTGGTTCTGAATGTGTATAATTTTCAGAAATTATACATTTCGCGATTACGAGAAGATGGCAAACAAGATTTTTTCCCGTAGATATTATAGTGCTGGATGTCTTCCTGCCACATACATGGAAAAGGAGTTTTGGCAAGAAATTGCTTGTGGAAAGACGGAAACTGTTGAGTACGCATGTGATGTTGATGGAAGTGCGTTTTCATCTTCTGCCAGTGACCAGCTTGGAAATAGCAAATGGAATTTGAAGGTTCTAATTCCTTTAATTTTATCTATAAAGTTTAAGGAATTTCTAATGCTAAATTTTAGCACTAGAGGAATGGTTGTCTATCTACTACTGGCCAAGTGTCAATAGCATATTTTATCTCTTTCTTTATGTAAATCAATTTTATTTACTCGGAGGATGATCTATAACATTTAAAGAATTTCTATTGCTAAACTTTAGCACTAGAGGAATGGTTGTCTATCTACAACAGGCCAAGTGTCAATAGCATATTTTATCTCTTTCTTTATGTAAATCGATTTTATTTACTTGGAGGATGATCTAGTGCTCAGTTTATGACTTTTAGTTACACTGCTTTGGAAAGCATAATGCCGAGGGACCCAGCCCTTTGTTTTTCTAGCTAGTCTCTTTGAAACAAACATGAATAGCAATGCCCCAAATAAGGCCCACACAAAAGTCCACATAACCAGCAGCATAATGCCCTAAACATCCCTATACAACATCATATAGAGGAGTAAAAATTATGTTAAAATCCAATTAAGATTTAAAGAGCACAAGGTATACTTGGGCTTTTGCCTGTCTTTATGATCAATAAAATTTTGTTTACCGATAAAAAAATATTGAAATGGCACAAGTATATCTTTGTTGATATTGTCACACCCAAGTGCTTATTTAGTGTGGAAAAAGGATCAAGTTGTGTTAAAAAAAGTTCATTCTTGGCAACTTGATCAAGACTGAAAGATGTAGATAAGACCCTCTGGATCTTCCAAGTTATCATCTGTTCGTTCTATCAGGTCCTCATATCTCAGGATAGCAATTCTTTTCCTTAGAAGAGTATATGATTAACTAATCATATAAAGTAGCCTTTTTCACTTGGATAGCCTCCATATGAAATATCATCACCATGGATGACTAAGGAAACATCATATCATTGTGGCTGATTGGTGTTGTCTGTCAGAAAGAGTGGGGAATATGTAGACCACCTTTTAATCTATCGTGTGGTTGCCAGTGTCTGGTGAAACGACATTGGTAAAGTTGGTTGGCTCAGGTTATGCCTAGAAATAGTGGTTGGCTTCATCTTCCGAGTCCAAGGTAAATCTTTTACTGTTTAGTAGCTCAATTAGAAGTTAGTTCTGATAGATAAGGCAGAGGTTGAAGAGTCCTATATAAATATGCTGATGTAGTTATAGACTTCGAAGGTGTGTTTGAGTATCAAGGCACGCTGACCTTAGTGTAATCTTTTCACTGATACTTTTCATGGATACTGTTTTGTCACGAGCGTAATGCTACGGCTCTAACGTCTGCATGATATGGTTAGCATGGCGGGCATGTATTAGCCATAAAAAATGTTGAAAATCAAAAATTGAACGATAACCTTAAAACCATGGATACATAGTGGTGTTACTTGGGTTATGAGTAGCATTACTCCTTTTATCTTTTCTTCTCTCTTTTGCAAACTTGAATTTGAGGTTGAAGAGTCCTATATAAATATGCTGACGTAGTTATAGACTTCGAAGGTGTGTTTGAGTATCGAGACATGCTGACCTTTGTGTAATCTTTTCCCTAATACTTTTCATGGATACTGTTTTGCCACGAGAGTAATGGTACTTGTAATACTGCGGCTGTAACATTTGCATGATACGGTTAGCATGGTGGGCATGTATTAGCCATAAAAAATATTGAAAATCTAAAATTGAACAATAACCTTAAAACTATGCATACATCAGTGGTGTTACGCGGGTTATGAGTAGCATTACTCCTTTTATCTTTTCTTCTGTCTTTTGCAAACTCCAATTTGAGTTCTTCTCCTTGCCTTTGAAGCCTAAAATTTTCAACATCGTAACTTTTCTATCCTAAAGCCCACCGCAAGCGAACATAAACAGATTCTCCATTCTGTCCTATGTCAAATGATTCATAGGACGAGCAACTTTTTTTTCTTATTAGAAAAAGGTAAAAATATATTATAGGGTTTAGACCTGTAGAATATGCGTGAAGCTAGCTTTAAACCTTGGATTAGCCCATAACTTTCCAATAGTCATGAGTTCGTTTTTTTTTTTTTTTTATAAGAGATAAATTTTATTGATATGAATGAAATAGTCATTGAGTTATATAAATTTTATTGATATAAATTTTATTGATATTGTCATGACTACCGACAATAGTCATGAGTTCATAAGGGCATAGGTTTTCAAAATTTCAGTCTTTGGTGGCAATTTGATGGCTTTAATTATTTATAACCACTGGTTATAGTTGTCTGATACCAATCATGGAGAAATTAATGAAAACATAAGAGGAGTTAGGAGAAAGCTGAAAAGAGAGAATTAATTAACTGGTGTCTCTTTTAGTATTCTGTTGTTACTTCTCCCTAAGAAGACTGAAATACTTGCAAGACACCTGCATGACGTTTTATCCTGTGTAGCACTTCGTTTCTCTTAAATTTTCCTTTTTTTTATCTCTAATTTTATTTTTCTATTAAAATGATATCTCCTCCCCAGGTCCTCACCCAAGAAAAGAAAAATTTATTCCTTTTAAGTTTTGAACATCTTTTGTCTCTAGTACCTTAATTACGCCCAACAAAGTTTTACATTATTTAAGAGCATATTCTCCTTATATTATGTTTGGGGATTTGTTATTTGTTCTAAATTACATTCTATTAAGTCTTATATATAATTTCTTTTCTGCTATTTCAGAAACTTTCACGCTTGCCCAAATCCATTTTGCGTCTTCTGGATAGAGCTATTCCGGTAATAAGATGACTTTCTGCTTTCTTGAAAACTTTGCCTTCACACAATTTGCATTCATTCACTTATATTGCATCTATTTTAGGGGGTAACTGAACCTATGCTTTACATTGGAATGCTGTTCAGTATGTTTGCTTGGCATGTGGAAGACCATTATTTGTACAGGTATGTGTTTCTATTTTTCTCTTCAAGAGTTCCCTATCTCTGCTTTGTTCGTCGAGAAGCATCATTGTAGGTATTTTGTTTGTTTATTTTTTCTTTGTGTATGCAGTATTAATTACCATCACTGTGGGGCAGCAAAAACTTGGTATGGCATTCCAGGTGATGCGGCTCTGAAATTTGAAAAAGTGGTCAGGGAACATGTCTATACTAACGATATTTTATCAACTGATGGCGAGGATGGAGCCTTTGATGTTCTTCTAGGGAAAACTACTTTGTTTCCACCGAATATTCTGTTGGAACATGGGGTCCCTGTCTACAAAGCTGTGCAAAATCCTGGGGAGTTTGTAATTACCTTCCCAAGAGCATATCATGCTGGATTCAGTCACGGTAGGATTTACAGTTTGGTTATCCCACTGATCAAAATTAGGCAGTAGTAAATAGATGTTCCGGTGATCTCTCCCATTCTTCATAATGTTGAAATTTCTGAAATGTACCTATGTTGTTATGGAACTCTAGGTTTCAATTGTGGGGAGGCTGTGAACTTCGCAATTGGTGATTGGTTTCCTTTGGGGGCGGTGGCCAGCCGACGCTATGCTTTCCTTAACAGGGTGCCTTTGCTTCCTCATGAAGAACTTCTGTGTAAAGAAGCAATGCTGCTCTATAGGAGTTTAGAACTTGAAGATTTTGATTATTCATCAGCAGACTTGGCTTCACATCGTAGCATTAAGATTTCTTTTGTAAATCTGATGCGTTTCCAGCATTTTGCTCGCTGGGCCTTAATGAAATCAAGGGCTTGCACGGGTGTTTCTTCAATTGCCCATGAAACAATTGTATGCAGCATATGCAAACGTGACTGTTACGTAGCTTATATCAACTGCAACTGTTACATGCACCCTGTGTGCCTTTGCCATGGTATGCTTTGCTCTGACTTGCTGTTTTGTGGGACTAACATAATAACTAAAGTTGTATGATGTTTTAGAGACGGGATGGTTATCTCATGGAGTCTGAACAGTCCATTCATTGTTTTTATAGTATTTAAAACAGATTCATCGAATCATCATCTTAAATGGGGTGGTGACAGAAATTGGAGCATTGCTATTATTTGGTGAAGTTGGAATTCATGACATAATCTTTGTTTAGGACGCTATAGTTATTTAATCTTGAATTTCCCATTCATGATGATGGATTTTTTCACCTCAAAAAATTATACTTTAAACAAGTGAGTGAATTCAAATTTTTGCTAGACATCCTGATAGACCCTTCTTTTTGCTTGCATCTTCTTGATTACTTATGATGATCCTGATTGCCCAACCCAGATGTTGCGTCCCTTGACTTCTCGTGTGGGAGCAATCATTCTCTCTTTCTGAGGGTGGATATTACAGAAATGGAAGCTGCAGCCAAGAAGTTTGAGCAGGAAGGGGGAATATTAGAGGAGATTCATCGGCAAGCTAGAGGTAGTGATAATTTGTATTCACACCCCTTTTCATGTATGTTTGAGAGAGCTGGAGAAGATGGATATTCCCCTTATTGTGAGATACAATTTGAGATGAAGCCTGATCTCTATGTTACAACTGGGGATCAGTCACAAGAAGCAGAGCATGTTGCTGATAGGCAGCCCACGTGGAATTATGGCGAAGAGAATACAAAATGTGACGTATCTGAAGCTCCCCTTTCTTATGCTCCATCAACTCTTTCCTCTTCAGTAGATCCTCTTGAGAGCACAGTTCCAAACAATGTAAGATCTAGCTCTCTGATCGCCAAATGTGGCTGCCCTTTGGGATATAGAATTTGTGGTTACTTCCACTTCTCTGCAAGGAGTAAACTAACTCTAAATCTAATATTGAACTAATTGAAGTTGTTGTGGTATTTCTATTTTTTCAAGCAGTTTAAGGTGAATGCCAACTATAATTCTGGGAATCCTGACTCTAAAAAGTATTCTGAAGCTTCACACCGTGCATATGAATCTTCTATATCCTTCCAGTCTTGTGAAGAATCCTTGAGTACACTTCCAAGCAATCTTCATCAATCCAGGTTGAAGCCCATTGTGGATCAAGACAGTGACGATTCTGATTCAGAAATTTTTAGAGTTAAGCGTCGTACTTCACAGAAGGTGGAGAAAAGAGACATTAATGATGCCGTGGGTGCAAAGCATTCTGATCACCAGGTACATTATGTTTATCTTAACTTCTGATACTTGCATTGGGTTGTATTATTTTCTAGTATTAGGGCTGCTCAATATGACCGCAAAGACAGCTGAAAAAGCCTCTTCATAAGCTTTCTATAGGACTCTTCTAATGCCTGTTTGCAAATGTTACTAGTTATTGATTTTCTCCTGAAATCTAAGCGCAGGTTGCAAAAGTTGTGAAATTACTTTTGCCTCTTGATTTTTTGATTAATTAGTAGAATAGTAGACTCGTACGTTTGGTCAGGGCATTGGAATGTTATTACTCCTCTGGGATGCCATTACTTTACTTTTTAACAAGTCCATGCTCTTGTATGGTACTTCTTGTGTCAGTTTTATATTTAGTTATAATCATTTGCTAATTTACCTCACTGCTGTGGTATCTCAATACAAACAGGGGCTTAAACGACTGAAAAAAGTCCAACTTGAAGGGAGATGTGGGGCACTGCTGTCATCATCTGATTGGTGCAGAACTAATGAATCAAATTATAAATTTATCCCTTCTACTCGTTATAAAGACGCACCAGATTGTTCTTTGAGGGAAAGGTTTGCCAGAGGAAGCAACATTCCCATTTCCATCAAGTATAAAACTTTGGCGAATGAGGAAGCAATAAGCAGACAGCGAGAACAACAAAGAAAGGATAGGCTTCAGCTTGAATTGGGTAAGACCATGAGGGAACCACCCCCAATAGAGATTGGGCCGAAGCGCCTTAAAGTCAGAGGCCCATCATACGTAGGAACAGAGCAGGTTGGAGTTAAGTTTAGATCAGTAGAGTGACAATTTCTAGAATCAATGGTTGGCCTGCCTTTTGGAGCAAGCACCTTGAGCCTGACGAAGACGTTGCTAACTTCATTTTATCTAATGGGGTTTCTAACAACACGGATAATCTAAAGATTAATTGTGGGAGCAGTGGCAGAAAGATTAACCAAGATTAGGATTAAGATTTATATTCTTTGTGCAGGCCCTAAATTGGGGCAATTTGCACGGGTGGTGGTGGTGATTCTTGGGGTTCTCGGGCCAGGGTATTTTTCCGTCTTTGGCAGGAGAGAACCTTCCTGCTTTTTGCTAAAATTAGTGATCTGATGATACCTTAGTGAATGATGTAAATTTGTTTTTACCACTCAGCTAATTCTTGTGAGGAAAGTGGGTGGTATTATACCCACCCGTTGATTTCTCATGTGACCTCAGTCCCTGCTCTGCTTCCCCCACTTTTTTAGCTTCTTTATTCATTTCGTAGCAATTGGTCGGTTCAATGTACAACCTTGGACTACTTCAATAAAATGAAGAGAAATGCCTTCTTATACACTACATAGCAGCAGCTCTTGTCAATTTCTCATTCCTTCCCGATCTCTATCTAATAGAAACAATTTGGGTCTTTTACTTTTTCTTTTCTTTATATATATATATATATATATAGGAATATGACTCCTCTGAATCTAGGTGATGATTATGCTCTCATTTTATTTTGAGCAAAACCAAATTTCACGTTGGACATGATTTTCAGGAAGAGCTACCACGAAACTTATGGACTCTGAAATTTTATTAGACATGCTCATTAAAATGGGCCTCACCTCGTCTTTTAATCATTTACTTTTTTTTGTTATCTTGACTTTCTCCGGCCAAACCATCAAACCTTTCAGCAAGATCGAGAAATAGAGAGAGTACTGGCGATGGTGCTGGCATGCTGTCAATAGCCATGAGAGGCGACGATGATACTACTGATGAACAACGTAGAATTGGGTAACCTTTTTAGTTTTTAGTCGTTAGAGGGGAGGGTCTTTGCACTTTTGAGGGAGCCATTAAAAAACAAAATGTTGTCAAAGTAGCATTATTTGTTTCCATCTGGATAGAAGAGGATAGGATTGGATTGGATCAAGCTGGTTATCCCCAAATACAGAAATAAATCCATACAGATTAAAGCCTCACTGATCTCAAGCATACCCCCAAATTATATATATCACTGATCCTGACAATTACTTTCTGAATCGAATGTCCCCTTAGATAGGAAACTCCCATCCCATGCATGGCTGGCTCCCATGGTGGCATGGCTGGCTCCCATGGTGGCATGGCTTAGGCTTACTAATTCCTTTGTTTTAAGTCTTTTGAGTGAAGGAAAATTATATTATTTTATTATATTATTTATCTTCTAGCTCGACTTTAACCATTGCTAAACTGCTGTTCTTTTAGTTTTCAGAAAATATATATTTATTATATAATGTTCTATGCGGTCATGGTTAATGTTGGTTTCAAGCTAGCTTTTTGTTTCCTAAATGGTTAATGAAGATATATATATAGTTTCCTCCATTAGAGGAATCTAATAAAGGATTATATATAGCCATGGATAGATCATGATCATGTTGGTTTCAACATCCATGATGATCTGATCCAAGGTTGGGAAACCTAATTCATATATCATTCATTCTGTACGTACCTTGACCTAGCTAGCTCGCTCATGCTTAACAACGACATACATAGTGGGACCAGCTCTTCCCACAATCATTTCCACCTTTATTTGAAGGGAATATTTGTGTGGAATGGTGGAAAGTGATCGAAGAAAGAAAAATGAGGAATGAGAAAGGAACAAAAGCAAAATTATATATGTTAATGGGTTCTTGTCAAAATCTTGCATATATCTTTCAGTGACTAGTTCCTTTAGATTTGTAGGGCACTTCTCCAAGCTCCGCTTTGCGCTATAAGTCGTTGGAAAAGATTCAAAATGTTTCATCTTTTTGTTCTTTTGTAGTAGGGCTCAGAACATGATCCCTATACGGCCTATAGCTATAGCCTAGCTAGCTAGGACTTAAATAGAAATTAATCTACTTAATTATGTGGGTTTGATTCTTACTTTTAAACGTGGTCATGAAGTTAATCATGTCTTTGGTGGTACTCATCATCGTCATCATGCTGGAAAAATTCTACATGGAAGCTTTACACCACACATCTCGGCCACTTAATCAACATGTATGTGATTTATCATTTTTGTCATTCACATGTTGTTTAAGTGGTCGAGATGTGTGGTGTAAAGCTTCCATGTAGAATTTCTCAATCATATTTTATTTTGTTTCATATTAAGGGAAAAACCACCTTCCACGATTTCTCCTTTAATAATTGGCTACACACGACACTATGGAATATTATTGGCATTTCCACTACTAAATTATGCTTTATGTTTATCCAATAAGATAGTCCAAAAAAACGAGAAATAGTTTCAACTCAATTAATTAATAGACAATATTATCACTGTCAAAAGAATGAATTTAAATTGCCTAAATTCTCTGGTTAAGTTCTGAGCCATGCATAAATTAATTAATGGCGCCCTTTAATTATAATTTTGGGAAGAAGTCTAAAATATTCCAAAATGTACGTGTTGCTGCCAAAAAATAAAATTATGCAAACGGATAGAGTACAAGAAATTGAGAAACAAAATAAAAGAGTAATGCTACATATAGTGGTGGAGTACGTAACTGCTGTGCAATCGCTTTGAAAAAGAGTGAGGTCCACTATTAAAAAATTAGTTTCTTTTCATGTGAATCCCGTATTTATTCATTTTTTTCAAAATGATTGCACAGCGCTTACGCACTCACGACTGCAACTATTATTTCTCAAAATAAAATCATCGGGACTACTAATGTTAGGACTTACATGGAGCATTCATCATATATATACCGTTTAAGATTCCAATTTTATTATTATTAGGAATTATATATCTGGAGAGCATGCATGGATTCATGGTCATGTTGGACTCGACTCAGCATATCGGAGAAGAAAGAATTGGCCGGCCAGGCGAGTTCAGTCATCCATACGTCGGTAATTTTTAAGTGTTGCAAGTTGAAGATTTGTACGTAGTTGATTTTTTGTACGTTAAAAAGTGTCTCAGCTGTGTTTGAGTAGTGGAGTGATCTGAAATATTCCACTATAGAAATTATACTTGCAGTTGTGAGTGTGCAAGCGCCGTCACTACAAGGAAAATGAGCTTTTGTGGCCATTTAATTGCGACGAAAAGACCATTTGTGACCAAAACAGATTAATTTTAGCTGTAAATAGTCATTTCGCTGGAATTAATTGGCTACAAATAAGCAGTTTTCTTGTAGTGCGTGCAGTCGCTTTGAAAAAAATGAATAAATATGGAACCCACATGAAAAGAAATTAATTTTTTAACAGTGGACCCCACTCTTTTTCAAAGCGACTACACGGCGTTTGTATATTCCACGACTGTATGTAGCATTACTCATTCCACTATTATTTAATATTTTATTATTACTTTTCACATACTTTTTACTACTACTATTCAATATTTTATCATTACTTTTTCACTACTTTTTCATTATTATTCACAAATCATCTAGGATCATTTCATTACCCAAACGTAGCCTTAATGTCTTAACGTAAGGTTTTATGTAGAATTTCTCATTTATATATGTATTTTTTAAATTATTTTTATACATTTCCCCTCACAAATTAAACTACCGCCATTTTTCACAAATTATACCCTTAATTAACCTTAGCTTTATACAACTTAAGGCACCTGTAATCAGTGTTTTTAATTTCGTATCGTACTAGTCGGTACGGTCGAAATTTTTCGTACCGACCATTGGGCCGGTACAGGTATTCAAAACATTGCCCGCAATATCACCACCTCGATGGATGTCACTTAACCCTCTGCAAATTAAGGGCCAATCAGTGATAATATATAATAAGATGATATAGAGTTAATTTGTGAGTATAAAATTAATTAATTTATAGAGTTAAATGACAATGAAATACCTTGATAGAATTGAAGTAAAATTCTTAAAATATCCAAATTCCAAATTAATTTTTTTTCCAAAAATATATTATTTTTATTTTTAAATTTAAAATATAAAGAAAATGCATGGCGACCAATTAACCACTCAATTAAAGTGGATGGCCGGCCAGTACTTATCAAAGCCCACCAATGTGGCCGAATCAGCCCTGAAATAACCTTCCTCCGACCACCCCTAGCCATAGGGCCGGTGGTTGCCACGCACGCCCTTTAATGGCAACAAAAGTTCACGGAGCTAATAATTACACGAGACTAGCTGTTATTATTATTATATATTATTTATAATGTGAATAACACAATGTTAAAGTTTTATTATTATATATATATATATATAATAGATAAGTTCTTTAATTTAACACAATCGAATTATATTAAGTAAAAAATAATTAAAATTTTATTTGAAACTTGCTCTTTGAATAAATTCATGGGCTTAACTCATCTCATAAAACCGGTTGTACAAGAGAAGATTGTTCATTGCTTATAAACATGCCCAAGACCTTGTCCACAGCCAATGTGAGATTATTCCTCAACACCCTCCCTCACGTGCAGGCCAGTATTTTTTCTGGTCCTTGTCACGGGATAAGTAGTGTGGGCCTCCATTCGTTCTGTGGCAGGCTCTGATACCATGAAGAAATTCATGGGCCTAACTCATCTCATAAAACCGGTTGTACAAGAGAGGATTGCTCATTGCTTATAAACATGCCCAAGACCTTGTTCATAGCCAATGTGAGATTATTCCTCAACACTCTTGATTTTGAGATACAAAATTAAAACTATTACACTACTCTTTCAACTTATTTTTAAATTTATTTTGGGTAAAAACATTACCATTAGTATTACTTAAGCTAGTTATAATTTATCGTTTATTTCTAACATTTGATCCATTTGGTAGATATTTTTTAAATTCGATTGATTATTTACTCCTAGGTTTGATTTAGTCATCAAGACATGCATGGCTCCCCCAACTTTTGCCAACTTGCTTGGGTTTTCTGTAATGGGGCCTTACATATCCATGAAAAATATAATTGGGATCTTACCCACCCTTTGTTTCTCTTTGGGGGCCTGCTCTAAAGATAAAGGGGAGGCCTTTGGCGGTAGTCTTGGTTACGTACCTACCCCTTAGAACTACTATTTGCATTGAAAGTTTGGTACGACAATGGGGCATTACATCTAACTTGCATGCCTAAGGAGGATCTCCATTCTCACATCTTTTGTTCGAAACGTATATATAATTAATGCATAAAAGCCGTTCCTGAATAATAATAAAAAGGGTCATGTGTGTGATCCTGCATGCAGCAAGCATGTGTCGATGAATGAGATACGGCTTATATATATATAATAGCGAAGCATGAACTAGATAGAGATCGAAGAGATGAGTACGTACTTTGGTGTAATCATGTGTTGGCAACAATGATCAAAAGGTACTATATAGAAGATTTGAACTTCTCTTTGAAGGAAATTAGGGAAACGGTAAAAAAAACCTAATTACGAGAAAAGAAGAGGATGAAACTAGCAAAAAAGAGGAGTACGTCAGATCAGTTTCTTGATCGACATGCATATATCCAGAAGGCCAACGCGAGGGACACTAGAAGAAAGAAGATGAAACTCTTTTCCCAAATTATTTTGACAAGATGTGCGCTGAATCGATATATCTCAATTTGGTTGAAATTTGTAACGCATGATAGACGTAATTAATTAATTGTGTGGTTGAGAAAGAATGCAAGTAAATAGAAAACATGTTCACCCATTAAATGCTGACAAGCAATGTCCATATGCAAAATAGTGACAATTATTAATAATGTCGGCATATATGCACAAGTACTACTACTTCTTCATTTTCCCTATAATTATATATATAAATTGGATTCTAATTAAAGTCAGTATAAAATATAGCACATGAATCAATTGATCATCACCTCTACATTTTGTTCATAACTAATTATATATATATATATATATTAATTAGCCAATTCATAATTACTTAATTAACCCTTCTGCCGGTCATGATCATCATTGAGTGAATTAAAGCTGGAAATTAACCCCTTTTTCTTGTAGTGATCATATATACCTTAAATATTAATTATTAATCCACGTGGCCGTATAGGCTACACACATATCAGGCCTGGCCAGATGTTAATTATTGTCATATCAATGACCTGAATATATATATATATATATATATATATATATATATATATCATCATCCATTAAAAAAAAAAATGTGAATTTTCTTTTTTAATGGGAGGGTTATAAATTAAAGAGACAATTACGCCAGAATTTGAAGACAAAATTTTATTATATATGTAGAAGAGAACAAATGGAAGGCTTTGATTAAAGTTATAGATCTATCTAAGGATTGAGAATGAACTTTTCTGCATTCTATAGGAACTTTTCAAGGGAAGGAAAGGGAATTGCACATATATGCATGTTATGATCCTAACTAGGCCAGGTTAATTAAAAGGCGCTTAACCAAATTAGTATCGAACAGTACTTCTAAAACTTTTGGATTAATAGTTGAGGTTTTAACAATTAGTATCATATCCAAAATTCATAAGGATTGTTGGATAATATTAATTTAGTTAAGCCTTTTAACCTTCGGGATCATGATCACAATATATCATAGTACTTAATTAAGCTAATCACTTAATCATGCCAACTAATTAGCTAGGCACTCCTAATATATATTTTCTTTCCTCGATCATGACCTCCCTCATGATTAAAGCCACAGCTAGTTTATACAACTCAGATTAATTAGTAAATTCAATGAAATAAAAAAAAAAAAAACTCTTATTTCATGGTATTGATATATATATATATATATATATATATATATATATTTATATGAATAAAAATTAATGGTTAATATATAGTACTCTATTAACCTTTAATTTTTTAAAATAAAAATAAAAACGGGTTCATCAAAGAGTTGATGGACAGTACCGACGACAGTACATGATGCACTAGCTAGCTAGCTAGCATAGTACTGGAACAGAAAGAAATAATATATATATATATATATAGCAAATAGAAGTACTAATTATTAATTAATTAGCAATTTTTCCTGACAAATTTAGATGCTTTCTTTCCCTCATGAAATCTTGTTTAAAAAATCCTCAAACATCGTGTCGGTAAACCCTAATTAATATTTGTTAATAGCGATCGAGGACTTGTTGACATTCATCCGATAATATATCTAGTTTATTATAATATATATATAATAATAAATAATCATCCCATTAAAGATGTGAATGTGATGATGAATAAGTTGATTGCTACAGAAAACAAAAATGTCAGTCTTCTATTTATGTTCCGTGTTGGTCGCCACGACAAAACTTTCTATAATTTTTACATGTCAGAAACATAAATACATGCATATATATATATATATATATATATATATATATATTATGAATACGAGCTGATCACTGCACATATTGACATGCATATTGCTTCCAATGTTGTCGGGAACCCTAGGAGAAAACACCACCTTATAAATTATATATAAGTTTGTCATTCATGATGTAGTACTATACTTATATTATTTACCATGCTGCATGCATTCATCTGATCTCCATCCATTCAAACAATTCTACTTATAATTGCTCTGTCATTTCCATTATATAATTACAAACGCATTAAAAGCTTTTTTTGACTTTAAAGTCAAGGGAATGGAAAGTTTCGCCATCTATTGAATATAGAGCTAGGCCGGGGGTGCCACCTTGCTTGCTGTACATCCATGAGGCCTAGCTAGCTCCATAGTATTAATTGTTCCAAGACCAGCCTTAATTCTTTAATCATATATATATATATATATATATAATGTTTTAATTTTATTAATCTTAATTTGAAGAAGAGGCCGGGGACCAACCGAGCGGGTTGTTTAAGATTAGATGTCCCAGCTTTTTTTCCACGGAGATCCCCATGTTACATACATTAATTTTGAGCAGATCACCATGATCATGAGTGACATTGTGAATATACACATGTGTGGGATATGTGTGTGTGTACATATATATAATGTGTATGTGTGTGTGTACACATGTGTGGGATATGGTCAAATTTCTAGGGTACTTAATTAGCTGATCTATTCAAGCATAGATAGGGCTCCCCCCACCCCCACCCCCCCAAAAAAAAAGGCCCCAACCCCAAACAATAATCGTCATTGACCAGTCTAGCTAGCTAATCGGCCAGTACGTACCCTTATTACATTTAGCTAGCATTAATGCAAGGCCAGTGATCCCATGCTCCCATGCATGCATATGTGATATGATTTTGCATTAGCATCATATATATGTATCATGTTCCGGACCAAGTCTGTACCAATTTAGGCATTCGGCCTGCATGCAAATGCTGATCTAAAAACAAACCTCATGCGGAGTACCAGCTCATGTAAGATCGCTATCGAATATTGCAGTAAAGATTTAAGTGTATCATGCTTAGATCAGACCCGTTATCATTATTATTAAAATCATGTTTAAGAAAGTCCTTGCTAGCGCTAGATCTAGGACATAATATTTAAGATCAACGACCCAGATGATCACTAGCTAATTTACTTGGCTTTCCCATGGCTCATGAAAGATGGTGGTTGAGAGGTTTGACTGTCTGTTAATGAAAGATAGAAGAGCTGTGGAGTGGGGACCCTAAAGTTTATCCAGAAAGGGAACGAGTCATGCATGGATGGGCGGGTGACTCAAAGACGCATGAGAGCGAGGGGGGCACCAAAAGCAAAGTTACACGGCAAAGGTAACGCTTACCGATGCTATAGCTTACAGGCAGGGTTTAAAGTTATTAAAAGCTTTGCATCATCTTTCTATATGCCCAAGATAAATGATTCTACTTTTTTCATGAAAAAGTTAACAAAAAGAAAAAGAAATTATAAACTTTGTTTCTCATACAATTGCGCTATATTTGGATCGAACCAACCTTAATTGGCTACTGTTTAAACCTTTTTCTCGGCCAAATATACCTCTGATCATCTTTTGATCATAAAGAATGCATGCACATCATGCAAGATCCAACAATTAAATAATAGCTCATAACCTAATTTTCATCAGGCTTTGTAATTTGTTTTATTGCCGATTAATAGAGATATCTTTTGAATTATTATCCCATGAATATCTAATTTGTTTGGATATTTCAATTTACAAACTTCTTCCATAAATAACTTCCACCCCACCTTGTCTACCAATTAATATTGCTAATTTTATTAATTCTTTTTTCCAGTTTGATTAGTTTCTTAATTGCAAAGTGATATTATATATGCAGATGTAGCTATGAGGTCATGATCATCATCATCAGCTAATGCAATATCCTTAATATTTATATAGCTAGATCGTCATGATATAATTACTAGCTACTATGTAAGATTTCCTGAATATATAGTGTTCCTAATTAAAATAGTTTGACTTTTCATCTTATTTTTAGGCGCAAGTGTGTATAATTAATAATTTGAGTCAGTTTGAAACTGATCAATATTTATTTAGGCCTTACGAAAGCTAGCTTATGTCTAAAACCAGGCTATTTTTACAAAACACGTATCCTGATTTAGTTAATATCTATATATAAAAGGGAAGACTGATGGCAATATATTTCAAGAAACATATATAACCTCGACGATAAATGTCATGAATTGGACTTCTTAACCTTATCAATTAAAGATCTTACATCAAGTTTTTGGAATAGGTCAAATATATATATATATATATATATATATATATATATATATATATTTATAGATGAACTTTGCTTGGTTTGAGAAGCACCGTACCTAATTAAAATCATGCAATATTTTACCAATCGACATCGATCCCACAAATGAAGTGATTTACAAGCAAAAAGACATGAGACCAACAGGCCCAGGATTTAAAACAAAAAACACATCAATTGACAAGCAAAAACACATTATAATTTCGATCCCTAACTATATATGTCAATTGACATACTTGCAAGGTCGAACTATGTACATTAATTAAAAACGTATATATAGCAGCTAGCACATGATCAGACGGCCTTCGACCTTAAAACTAGCTAGTAGATATAATTTCAAAAGTTTTAATCTATATATATATTAATCAAACGAAGGATATTTCAAGTAAATATTTACGTCTCTATATACGAACTAACACTTGATCTTTTTTCTTTTCTTTTTTCTAGGAAAAGAGACGGTACCTCACTTTTATTAATAGTCGTGGAGAAATATATACCATGTACAAAGAAATTAAAGAACTTATAACATGACATGATCTTGTAAATGACAAACGACACCATGCTGCATGCACATGATGATGATCACGATCGAATTAAGATCCATAATTCTTTGATAATTTTTTCCTTTTTCCATTTCGACAAACACAATAATGTTGGATTGAGGAAACCATTTAATAAGTACTAGACCTAAATAATGTGTGTTCATGAGATTTTCGATTAACTATTTTAATTTGCACATGATCACCAGCTTCTTATATATTAATTTGAAGAAACTCTCCACTTCATGAGTATTAATTTTTTTCTTCGAAAAGCAAAGTTATGATAATTAGAGGGAAAATAAAGGTGCCTTTACTTAAGAATTCAAATAACTTTTTTTGAAATCCATGCAAGTACTTGATTATATATAATATTTTTCCTATATGTAACAATATTCCCTCCGACAAAGACAAACAAATAATACCGAATTAAGGTACTTGAAGCTCGAATCAACCACTCAATAAAGAATTTTTTTAATTTCGTTGCTTGTTATCAAGTTGAAGCGCCCATTAATTGAAAAGACGGGTAGCTAATCATGCAATTAATATCGATCCCAAAGATGAAAACATGACTACATGACCATGCATGCATCGATCCATGCATACAAAAAATAGCTAGGAAATAATTAATTTAACGCAGTTTTCAAAAATAATTTTAATATTTTAAACATACGTACGTAGTTAATTCATCAATAATTACCATAATTAATTAACTTGGAATTAAGGGCTTTAGATTAATTCATCCTCATCATCGTAATTACTCATGACTATATAGGTCCATATATATATATATAAGCAAATCATGCCAATTACAATCCGATCGAGTACTGATCGTGCCAAGTGACGGACGACGTTGGCCGGACAATATTTATATTATATATATATATATATATATTGCTATATTATAATTATTTTGAAACGCCCGAGATCAAATAGCTAAACGCGATATTTTATCCTAAAGAAAAATCAATAAAAACGGGTCCACCAACAACGCTTCAACAATTTGAACTGCTAAAGCAAAATTTACCACGGTTTTGAGAAATTTCATAAGCCTACCTGCCGACTATATCTATATCTATATATTCCATATATATATATATATAGGTACTATATACGTACGTACTCATGATGATGTCCCGATCCTCCAATATATTATGCTTCGTTAATTTACATCTAGCTTTCTTCTAATATAATTACAGTAAGTACGTAGTACTCATCATAGCCTCACACACACACATTATCTATATATATATATAAGGCCGCCACTTGGCAATATTATTTCTTGATGATTTTGCCTTTAATTTATTATCGATATATCCTGCATGCATGCATGGACTACCACCAGCTTATTCCGATGCATATATATATTATATATATATATATATATGCTAGCTTGACATGATTTTTTTCCCAAGCAGGAAGAACATTAATATATATATATATATATATATATATATATATATATATATATACACATGCATGATATATGCATGGCATCTACTCTAATTAAGGAGCTGCTAGCTAGCTATCCATTAAGTGATGATCACATGGCATGCTGCTAGCTAGGTGCAGCTTGGACCATTGCATGAAAATCAATGAATTAATAAATAAAGCCACTTTATATATATATTTGTTGCTAAATTATTATATAATTGGTCAATCACGTATATTGTAGTACTTATAGCTTCAATAATTGTATATAATTTTCGAGATTTTCCCAAGGACACAGGAATTAGGCCAGGGAGATCAATTCGTACCACTACTACTAGTACTCATGAACTAATTTATATAATATATATATATATATATGTTTCTAATTGATTGTATTATGATCCCTTACAGTTATTAATATTTTTTGGATATATATATATATATATGATGTTGAGGAGTATAATTTTGCCTTTATTTATTTATTAATGATCTTTGATTATTAAAACAGTATAATAATTTAAAATGAGCAGCCCGTGCATTGGGGGTGTCCTTCTGATGTCTAGATCAGCATACGTGAAAAGACAAATACACCCTTTTGAAAGGATTTATCTATCTTGCTTTGCGGATAGGAAGGTAAAGCAGAAAAAAGGCAAGAAAATGAATGATGGGTAAAGTTAAAACAAAGACGAAAGCTGCGCTTTGGGAATTAAGGTGTCATCATGATCTCAATGACTGGTTGTAATAGCCGGGAAATCGACTACGGTACGAACGTCCTAGGATCGATCCATGTGCATGGCCTGGAATTTAAAATATCAGAAAAAATATATGTTGTTTTTTTTAAAAAAATTATTATTTATTTATATTTCATCTTCGATCTTAATTAATTACACTTATTAATTAATATGTCAAATTTTAAATGACTCTCATTTAAATAATAAATAATAAAATTATTTCAAAATCTAGCTATATATAATAATTAATTACCTGATTAAATCATGTGAGCAAGAATGATGATAATATTTAAAATGAATTATAATAATAATTGCATATGTGAAGAGGATTTTGAAATTTAGGATTTGTGAGAAAGAGCACTACTACTACCGGACCTTAGGTTTCTGTGGGGTGGGGTTTGTTAGAAAAGTAAGCATGATTTGAAGAGGGACAAATGCACACGTTAAAGTTTACACTAAAAAAATCTTCCTTTCCTTTTTTTTTTTAATTTCTATAGAGAACAAAGGAATTTTGTACAAAATTAAAAATAAATAATAAAAATAAAAATAAAAGAAATAAAAGGGAAAAAGAGAAGTAAAAAGGAATCAAGTCCCAACTTATTCACTTTTTTTCCTTTCTCATCTTTTTCTCCCTAGTACCTTACCCCCCACGTCCACAAAAAGAAACTCTCTCTCTCTCTCTCCCTCTCTCCCCTACAGTCTCTCAAGTGTCATTTTCTCCCATATACTTCACACAAAAGAAACAACCATTCACTTCATACCTTGTCATTTCCTCTCTCTCTCTCTCTCTCTCTCTCTCTCAAATCTCTGCAACTACTCCCAGCTCAAAGTGATCAAACCCCCATCTTGAAACAAAACCCAGAGACCTCACCTGAAAATTGAAAACAATCACCCCCCCAAGATCACTAAAAATCCCCCACAAGTTCATCTTTCTAATCTTTGATATCCATTCTGCTATCATTCAAAGAACAAAGGAAAAAGGGGCCATAAGAATAACTACTACAGGAGGACAAATACGCAAAGGAGTAGTTTAGGGGACTGGTTTGGTTGAAGAAGATGGAGCTATTCCCAGCACAACCAGATTTGTCCCTGCAAATCAGCCCTCCAAACAGCAAACCCACAACAAGTTGGAAGAGAAGGACAGAAGAAGAGGTCGATTTGGGTTTCTGGAAGAGAGCTCTCGACTCCAGAAACTCCGTGTCCTCAATGGCAAAACCCGACACCTGTTTCGAGCTCTCCTTGTCGAATCCGAGGGCTTCCGAGTCCCTCTCCAACCATAATCATAATCATCAACATGGAAATGGCAATCTTTTCCACACCTTTCAGAGAAACCAGTACCATCACCACCAACACCAGCTCCAGTACCACCAGCCAATGTTTCAGCAACCACCGCAAGGACTAAGCCACGAGCTTGATTTTCTGAGACCCATAAGAGGAATTCCAGTGTACCAAAATCTTCCTGCTTTCCCATTTTCTCAACAGCTACTAGATGCTTCTCAACCTTCTATAGCTAATACTACCACAAGTTCAAGTCCTTTTCAGTCTCAAGGGTTAATGCGATCAAGATTTCTGTCACGGTTTCCAGCTAAACGAAGCATGAGAGCACCTCGGATGCGATGGACTACTACGCTTCATGCTCGCTTTGTTCATGCTGTTGATCTATTGGGTGGCCATGAAAGTAAGCTACCCTCATTTAACTCTTTCTATATCTCTTTTCTTTCATTCTCTCAGCTTTCTTCTTGCTTTTGCTTCTTTTTGGCTCTTCTTTTTCGTCTCTTACACCATTGCAGAACGGAAAATTAAAAACGAAAAAAGAAATTTGACTCATTAACTTTTCTCTTGTCCTTATCTTTCTATTTTCTTGCTGGGGTTTAGGGGCTACACCAAAGTCAGTTCTTGAGCTTATGGATGTGAAAGATCTCACGTTGGCACATGTTAAATCTCATTTGCAGGTAAGAAATTAACCTGTCATTCGGCAACAATCTCAATGGGTTTCCTTCTTAATTTGATGTAGTTTCCAACGTGCACATTAGAGCAATTTAAATTATATGATGAAACTTCTTTGTTTCGTATCTCTTTCTTAAATTTCTTTGTGGCTGTTACGAGGTTTATGAAGAACTTCCTTTTTCTTTCTTTTTCTAAGCGCTTTATAAAGGTTTATAGACTTTCATATCTCTCTCACTCTCTCTCTTAAACTTCTTGCTTGAGAGATGAAGAACTTTGCATTTGCACAGCGTGCGCTACAGGAAGGTGTTAACTGCATATATTTCAAATTCCAATAATTTATCTTGAGAGAGTCTCTCGTATCCTTAGCGCTTCTGTTTCTACTAGATCTGATGGCTCTGCTTCTGCAAGCTAATAAACAGCTTTTTGCTTGGAAGAATGAACCACCCAAAGTAAAAGAAAAAATCAAAACTAACAGAGGAGAGAGAGAGAGAGAGAGAGAGAGAGAGAGAGAGAGAGAGAGAGAGAGTATTATTGATTTCAGTAAAGAAGTGAGACAAGGAATGCAAATGAGTCATTCACAAGCCGAGACAAGCTCGCACATATTCCATTATAAAAACCAAAAAAGAAAAATAACATCTTCACCTTACAAGGAGAGAGAAATAAAGAAAGAAAAGAGACAAGTACAGAACACCATCATTTCTCAATGATGTCTTCCTCTGATGGGTTTTCTAACCACACTTTTTCAACCATGGTAATTATCTCATACATGCACATCGATGCAAATATTTTACTGATCCATAAATGCTTCTGTATTTTAGCATGTACTTGCACTATATGTCTGATGATGTCTTGAGTATCGTGAACCTGATTTTATTAATTTGTTTTCCAGTTCAGTTTCCGATATCATGTTTTAGTCAAAAAATACGTTTTCCTAGTATACTGAACTATATCATTTATGAAAAGAGTTAATATTTTCTTAGTGTATATGATCAATATATGTGTGCGTTCTGGATCTCAAAATTATGTTTTCTTAGTCTCGACTAATTCATATGAATTGTACAACAGATGTATCGAACCGTGAAGACCACCGATAGAGCAGCAGCTTCTTCAGGTTAATGCCTATCTACTTATATATATATACACACACACACACACACACATATATCAGTAACGTAACAAATGTGAAATATAATATTATTGTTCATATGATCTTCCCTGTTTCTCTGCTTATTTTCCTGAAATGACGTTGGTTGATGTTGTTGTTGCTTACAACAGGACAATCGGATGTATTTGAAAATGGGTCGTCTGGAGATACTTCTGAAGATTTAATGTTTGACGTTCAGAACCCAAGAAGGCCTGAGAGATCCATTAATCAACAGGGAATTAGACCGTTAACTCCTCAAGATAAGGATTATCATGGTCTATGGAGCAACTCGTCTAGGTAATTAATTAATCTTATTCTGCTCGATCGTCTATCAATGTTCTTATATAATTAGTTAATATCATACGCTCCATTTTTTTGATGGAATAATCTGATCCGTGCATTATTGGCTGTTGGCCGCTTGAAAAATAGGTGGAAATTAAAATAAAATTGGTAGCCAATGCGAGTACTTGATTAGCAAGTTATTCTACAAAGCCAGTTTATTTAACATACCCTCATCCTGGCCACAGGATATTGGAGCTAGCATGCATGCATGCATGGTGTAATTTGACACTCCATTAATTATATGTACTTGCAATAAATTGTACATATGTTAAATGCAAGCTGTACAGTCAAAACAATAATGTATTCCTTAGTCGACTTTGCTCCTCAATGTGCAGATCTAGATCATGTTGTGGTGGGTGGCTTCCAAAAACAATCGTATAAAATTAATGAAGATTATCTCTCTCTCTCTCTCTCTCTCTCATACATATAAAAAAAAGACACTTGCATTCTATAAATCCCAAAGACAAGTAGATGACTTCACTATGCTTTTTTCTCTGTCCACAGTCATGGAGTCTGAAACTCCATGCAGGATGGGTTCATTATATAATTCCCTTCTACCTAGTTGTTAAAAGGAAGGAAAAAAAAACGAAAGAAACCCACTGCTCTACCATTTCAAGACCATGGAAATCCCATTTGACAAAATACACATAAAAAAAGGGAGATATCTCTTTCCCTTGGATTTTGTGGGGCTCAGATATATATATATAGGCCTATTAAAAGGGACCTACAATTGGAAAACTTGTTGTCAAAGTTAAGCCCTTGGATGGACCCATATATTGGTACTGGAAATCTTAGACCTAAAGTTTTCTGCACTCTGAGACTTCCTTGTATAATCTGTTAAGAGTATTGAGCAATCACATGGGATAGGATTACCTTTATTTCAATCAGCACAAAATGTTAAGTGACAGACTATAAACAAGACGGTAAAGATAGCATTTTTTTTTTTCTCTCAGTCTACTTTTTCCTCTGCATGCATGGCTACCACTGACAGGAAATATTCTCTCATATATATATGTGTGTGTGTGTTGGTTTGCAGTAGGGAAGCTTGGTTGCATGGCAAACCTAAGGATTCTGGTGGAAACATGCCATCCCTTGAGGTACCATTTTCAAGCCCTTCATTGATCTCAAAATGATCTTTACTTGGAAATTTTTTCTACAAGGCATATATGCACATGCCCGGCCGGGCTCTGGGAATGAAGGAATAAAAGAAAGTTAAGAGGAAAGAATGTTTTCATCTTTCTT
The DNA here is from genome assembly GCA_022457165.1 of Juglans mandshurica. Classification (NCBI taxonomy): domain Eukaryota; kingdom Viridiplantae; phylum Streptophyta; class Magnoliopsida; order Fagales; family Juglandaceae; genus Juglans; species Juglans mandshurica. The sequence goes on from CM039622.1 coordinate 26,503,136, forward strand.
CATGAAGTCATGCATATTAGAAAGAGCGAAGAAAGGGGAAAAAGCCTTGCAAAAGCTGCTTTTATCATACCTTCACAAGTATTAGGGGCAACTTTGTCATTGCATTAGTCTACGAAAAAAGGCTTTTATGATTTTAAAATCCCGTCTTCCCCCTATCTATTTTTTCTTCTTCAAACTCCCACCATTAATGATTTACAAGCTACAAGTACTACCCACAGAACCCCAATCTATTTCACTCATCAAGAGCCTTGTTGACCTAATTCAGTGATGACCTAGCTAGCTACAATATCTCTAAATTAGTAGCACGCATGAGCAATCAAACTCATAATATTATTATGCCCTTCGTGTGTATGTGTGTGTGAAAATACTCGCATGCATACACACACATATATATATTGGCGAGGGTGGGGGAGCACCATCGTACGTACAAGGTTTGTAGTGAGCCTAGGCTAGCTTTAAAATTTTACTCCACCGATGTTTCTTCCTACTTTATATGTATTGATCTACATGTTGTCTTGTGATTCCCATCTTCAGCTTTAAATTTTTCTCTAGCCAATGTCTCTTTGTACGTGTTTTATATATAATTCTCTTACCTTTTTTTTTTTTTTTTTTGTTATTATTATATGGCGGGGGCTTCTAAAGGACATGGATCCAAAATGCTTAAGCTATGAGAGAAATTCAGATGTGAGCTCATCAACAACCCATTCAAGGACAAGCCCCAAGAAGCCTAATTTGGAGTTCACCTTGGGTAGACCACTTTGAAATCTCTTCTGATTAATATTTCCCCATTTTGAAATATCATTATAACAGTACTGAAGGGGCCGGGGGGCTTGGAGATGAGAATCAGGTACCCGCTGAGAAAATCAGAGGAAAAGAAATGAAAAAGAAAACAAAAGAAAAGGAAAAGCAAAAGGAGAGCTAAAGAAAGACAAGGAGACAAGAAAGACAGAAAGCAACGAAAGGAGAAGGGGGTCATGAGGGAAGAAAAAAAAAAAAGCATATCCTTCCTTTCAGGCTCTGATCAGATCAAATTTAACATATTATATTACTACGTAAATATATGAGATCAATTGATTTTGTATGTTTCTGCACTCATAGAGAGAGAGAGAGAGAGTCTTTCTCTCTCTGCAGAGACCTTTAACTATCTTAAAGTATGAAAGCGATCCTTGGTAGTTGTAATGGAGCCCCTTTACATTTTTATGATATATTTTAGGATTTTTACCAAAGGAGTTGGTGCTCTCTATTTTATTCCTAGCTAGGCATTTTCACATCCTGATCTACACTTTATCAACAGAGGAAAATTAAGAAAGGATTGAGAGTAAGAGCCATATGAAAAGATTGGAAACAAAGACTATATAAAGAAAGGCAGACTGACTTTCAATGCATGCATTTTCCTATCCCCAATTATAGTGATTTCATGACATGAATATAGAGTTTGTCAAGGGATTCTTTTTATCATCAATTCTTTCGCAAACTAAAGAATATATGGATCGGAAGGAGTTAGATCTTAAAGAGAATCGGGAAAAAGAAAAAAAAGGCCTGGGAGAGTCAAGATCATGCATGAAGACCACCAGAAGTACTATTAATTCTAGTACAGTGAGATTCCTGCATGCATGCCATATTAATTTTGTTCTTTTGTAGTAGATGATCATCATGATCATGATCATGATCATGTACCTCTGAATCATGTGAACAAACATCGATTTTTCGTGCTATATTTTGAAGGCGGACAAAAAATAAAAGGTCTTCTCAATTAATTTGGTACCAGAATGATGCTAATAACAAAAAAGCGGCAGCTTCATGTATACACAACAACTTTGGACAAAGTGTTCCATCAAAATAATGACAACAGCAACAATTATAATCATATTAACTTTGCACAAAGTGTCGTCAAATAAAGGGAATGGGAAAAAAAACTTTGGCTTTTTTTTTTTTTTTTTTTTTGTCTTTATATACTTTCTGGCTCGAGGGTACGTACGTATAACGCACGTCGTAACTTCATTTTTTTTTTCTTTTTGGTTAAAAAGTACTGTTCAAAGGTTTCAGATTAAATATGAAAGAAAAATATTGTTTTAATAATTACCCTTACAAAAATATTCTACAAAAATAAACTCATAAACTGATATGACTTGATATGATACGTTAAATTATAAAATTATTTTTATTTTAAAATAGATCATCTAATGTACCATATAAATGAATGTTAGTTTGTAAATTTACTTTAATTTTTAGGCCGATATGATCTCTCTTATGCGAAAATTTTGGATCTCACATGCTGATCATACTTGAGCTCTCAAAATCCAAAATTGTCAACCCAAAAATAGTGTGTATATATATATATATATATATATATATATATATATATATATATATTCTAAAAGAAATACCCACTTTTTCTTTTTTGAAACTTTCACCTTTGCTAGCTTTGCATGCTGAATATATTGCATGCACCAGTGGGCGTAGCAGTGCTTAATTTTACTATATATAGTACAACGTCGTATCTCAACTACTATTCACAAATTATTTTATTATTATTTGTATATTTTTCATATCATTCATCATCTGTATAGCCAAACGAGGCCAATCTTTTTGACACCCAATTACTGTGATTGTATATCGAAACGGATTATTCAGGAGTCAAAAAGCCTGGTTTGGATTCAAAGTTAATCTCAACTCATCTCATCTCATCTCATCTAATCATTCTAACTTTTTTAAATTCTCACACAAAATATAATAAACAATTCAATTTTTTCAAATCTCAAAACAATAATAATATTAAAAAATAATATTCTAACAATATTTTATTCAACTAATTTCAACTTTCATCTCAATTCACTATCCAAACCTCACCTATTTAAGATTCATCTGTATGTACGTACGTAATTCTCTGATCATGCATGTGGTGCTTAGAAATTCTAGCTTATTTTCCCTCTTCAAATTTTATTTTCTTGGCTACAAGTATAGAGCTAGACCGTACGTTTTCCGGGCAACCAAACACACTCATAAGTTTCAAAATCTTTGAATTCCAAAGTACATGCAGACCCTGGAAAGCTTGCAACTGAAGGCTGAATGCTGAAGCATCGCAATGAAAGAGTACGGATCGGAAGATCAAATGAGGTCAGGCCAAATTGCTTGGGCGCGCGCCTGTCCATGGGAATCATGACCACTTGACATATACATACATATATATAAATATATATATATATATATATATATATATATATATATATATATATATGCCGACACTGCTACTATATATGCCGCTGGGCCCCTTGTGCAAATTGTATTTTTTTTTATTTTTTTTACTTTTTTTTCCACATTTTTAAACATCTTTAAATACTTTTTTTAAAAAAATACACCAATACACTAAATCACTTCCTTAACCACTAATAAAAAAAATTAAATATATGAGCGGTCAAAATGAGAGAGCAAAACCATGGGGCATACTATCATTTAACTATGAGCTTTGCTACCCATCATCCACACACACCACACACCACATTTTTTTTAATTTTTAATTTTTTTAATTTTTTATTTAAAAAAAATAGTTTTATTCTTCCTAAACTAATTGAGTGTTTCTACGCATTATCCATACACCACACATTTGATAATAAAAATAAATAAAATATATATATATATATAAAGTGTGGTGTGGAGATGGTGATTAAAATTTTTCTCTCCCTACGTATGTTTTGATGGAAAATCTTTTTAAGAAATTGTCAATCACCTTTTTGATTGAAAGTCATTTGGGGATAGAGTTGTAAAGTTGTAAATGAATCAGTCTGTTCGATAGTCTGCTCAGTTAAACTCGAATCCAACTCGACTCGTGAAAAAAAAAAAAAAAAAAAAAGAGTTCGTTCTTGAAATCAAATACCCACTCGAATTGTAAATGATATATATCCGACAAAACTTGACTCGACTCGACTCGACTAAGACTCGCTAAGGCCCGCTCGTTTATGCTCGAGTCGACTCGATTAAAACTTATTCATATATTGATAAATATATACATACACCTATGTATATATACATATATGTATGTATTAGCTAATAATATAAGCATACCACTTTTATAATTAAATATATAATATGCAATCTAATTACTTATGTCTATATAGTGAATATACTTCATAAATATATTTTATAATTTGTATAATAATTAGTCGATAAAATTTAATAATTTCATATACTAGTATGTGGGAACCATATATGAAATAGATATATGCTATCATATTAAGTGTATGTATTAATAATATATGTAGACATATAATATATTGTTATTTTGGATAAATATCAACTAGTCAGATATTAATTATTTATAAATTTTTTAAAATTTTATAATTCAATAGAGGTTCTACTTGTTAGTTGTATAAATTTAATATTAGATTTTTGATTTATTTAATTTATTAATTATTAAATCTTATCTAAAAAATAAACAATTTGAGCTTGAGCTTGAGTTCGAGTTCGGTTCGACTTGAACCCTTTTCTGGGACGAGTTCGAGTTAAGAGTTTAGTTTATTAAGTCGAGTTCGAACAAAGAATAAAAAAAAATATCGAGCTCAGGCTCGAGTTCGAACTCGAGTTTTTTTAGTAGAGCCGAGCTCGACAAGTCACAAACCGGCTCGGCTCAACTTGACTCGATTACAGTCTTATTTGGGGACAATTAATTAATAATCATAAAACCCCTGCTCCCAGTTCGATCGCATGCACGTAGGTGCGTGTGGGAAAGTATACTACTCCATTCATGCACGTAGCTGCTATATATAAATGGCGCGTGAACCTGGGAAAAATAATGCCAGAAAGTGATGGGGTTAATTTTAGACAGAATGAAACAAAGGATCGATGCATGAGTGCTGCAGAGGGCTTCGATCGGCTTCTTTAACAATTAGGATGAAGCTGATGACGACGATGATCTTTTGATTTTGCCATGTTAAACAAGTTCGACTCTCCTCTGCATGCATGGTAGCTTTTTAGCAAATTATTGCTGCCATGATTACTTCCCTGCCTGCCCTTCTCCCTTTTTATCTTTGTTATTTTTATAAAATAAGATAAATAAATAGTGAAACTTCAGAGAGAAAGAGAGAGAGACTGCATGAGTTGACTCATCACATATGCCGCCTCTTCTGACCATATTTAATTGTAATTCTATCATTTCTCTAAAAGAAATAAAGAAAGATAGAAAATGAAAAAAGAAAAAAAGTGTACGTGGAGGAGTCTTCAGAGAGCAATGTCACTTTCAAATTTTAGTAATTAAATAAAAGACTTCAAAAAAAAATTATAGAGATAGTTTTTAGTATCGGCGGCGGCCCGTCTGCGTTGGCGGCGGTCGGTCCGGCCGGTTTGTGTACAGTCATAGTTTATATCCTCTTAAAGTAAAATAATTTTAAATGAGAAAAAAAAGATAAATTTTTTAAGAGATTGGGACAAAAGAGAAGGATTAGGTTTTTTGCTTTTCTTTAGAAAGGAAGGACAAAAACAATTTAATGTGATTTATACCTAACGATATATGTTGCTTTCTTATGCCTTTATGAATTGACCAAAGGCGCAAATCAAGCATCCCTAATGTGGTCCTAACTCCTAATTGATTTTTGGCCAAGAATTTTTCTGAAATGGTACTCCAAAATAATTTGGATTTTGTATTAAAAAAAAAAACAACAAGATTGTGGTGCAATATCTACGACAACATGACCTAGGAACGATCGATACATCTTGTAAAACAACCTCAAGATTAGCTAAATTTATACATATTGATCTCCAAAATAATTGAGTGATCAGCTAGCTGTGAAGGGAAGATCATCTTTAAATAGTAATAATAAAATAATAAAAATAATTTGTTAATAATAATTAATTGTTTATAAATAATAAAAAAGTAATAACAATTATATTACTAAACACAAGGTAAAAATCCCTTCATTTAGCAATTTCAATCACTTCATTTTTACATATGTTTGGAAAACGCTTATAAGTTGCTAGCTTTCTTTTTCTTGCCAGGCTTTAAATGTCTACATCAAAAGACAAGACTTCAGATATAATTTTAGTAAAGTTTACTGCTCTTTAGTTCAAACTCCTTTCTCTCACTAATTTATGAACGTGGAATGATACTTGCAGTTGTGAGTGTGCAAGTATCATGTAATCGCTTTGAAAAAAGTGAATAAATATAGGACTCATATAAAAAGAAATTAATTTTTTAATTATGGACCCTACTCTTTTTTAAAACAACTGTATAACATTTACACATTCTATAATTATACGTAGCATTACTTTTTATTAATTTGATTCAAATATCCTGCAAGAAAAAAAGGGCCATGTGCTTCATAATTAATAGCCCCTTGAGCTGAAATGCTTTCTTTGAAGCCCAATGCAATGATATGCAAATTATTCTTGTCAACTTTATGTCAAAGTAACTTTCTTTCATTTCTATTGGGTAGAAAAGTTAATTGCAGTTTGTGTCAACATTTTCCATCATTGTCCATACCAACTTCTTCAACCTTAATTGGCATTTATTATAACTTACCTATCCACTACCTACTAATCTCTCACTTGCAATTAATTGCAATCACTTGATGTTACTTTTAAGTTTGAAAAAATATCAAATCTTTTTTTTTTCTTTAAAAAAAAATCTTCTTTCAAGCGATTTCGATCCGTGCATCAATATTAAAGATAAAGAATTCATTTAATAAAATAATATAAATTGAAGATAAAAATAATTTTTATGAGACAGATGACTTTATTCTTTTCTTAAAAAAAATTATTTTTTTTGTAAGAAAAAAAATTATGTGAATACTGGTACGCTATGCACCAAACTGCTTGTATCTAATAAATTCCTATTTTTTATTATTATTTAAGAGTTTCAAATTAAAAATATAAAATAGATCCTAGATTTTAATTAAAAAATTATTTTTGCCACGAATATTTTTATATCAACATCAAATACTCAATCAATATTATAGATATCACTAAAAGAAAAAAAGTTATCTACCGTTCTGACTACAAGAAGGAGAGTCATAATCAACAAAGCGATCTATGCATAGGACACTTTAGCAACAAATATATTGCATAAAAATAATTTTATAAATTAACGTAATATGATGTAGTTAATAAGATTATAAATTTATTTTTATTATAAATTAAATATAATAAATTATATAAAACAACATCAATACGTGTGATTATTATTTTGATGTAATCTTTTAGACAACTGTAACACTATATTTTTTTCCTATCTCCTATTGCGTAGGTTTGTTCCCAAAGTGTGGAGGGAGGATCCATCTGCTTAAGGCAAGGACTGATATCTCTAAAGAATTGAAACTGTGCTACCATTCTGGTTGAGAATTCAAAAGTCATTTAAAATTCAAAAAAGCAAAAGTATGAATGTATTATTCTTATTCTTTTGACTTTTTCCTGTTTTCAGCAACTTTTCACCTTTGAAACCCGTGTCATTTAATCCTAGCTACACCCTGACACCCACAGTAAGAATGGTATTACTTTAAGTAAGGAATGGCTCTACCTTCCAAAAGCATGGACCCCATGCATACTGTTTCTCCTATATGTACGTATCATAAATCATCATCTACCATCATTTACACAAAAAGTCCACAGTAAATTTTAAACACTACTTCTTCTTTCTCTTTATATATATATTTTTTTAGCTGATTTTTAAAAAAAAAAAGAAATAAAAATAAAAACAGGTATTTTGTTAAGATTAAAATTATAAATTTATTTATTTTTTATTTTTTATTTTACAAGAAAGGACAGAGAGACGGAAACAAATTCATGAAACAGAGAAGTAAAGAGAAGTGGTATTGTGGACAATAGACAAGGACTGATCCAAAAAGCCTTGAGCTACTCAACCCCATATGGGGAACAGAGGTCGTAGACAGAGTTAATAGATGAACTGTCACACACACAGAGACGAATGTCAAATTATTTATTCATCATTACCCCATCATTCATTCTCTTTCAACATCTTTACACGTGCTCGCATCTCATGGCATTGATTTCCACGCCCTCACCCCTGCATACCGTCGGATCTGCCGGTCTCCATGGGCACTGTTGCAGTGAAAATGACCTGTGAGGGTGACGCTATTTTGACGACCTTGTTTTCAACCAAACCGAGTCGTCTCATGAATTTTGCAGAGAGGTTTGAGTAGCTCGAGAAGTTTTGCATGGGAAAGTTTCTGTGTGGGTCCCTCCCACCTAGAGCCATTAGGTGACAGTAGGATGCATGGAAGTTTTATGCAATAAATTTTGATGGATTGTTGCAGACTTTGACAGAGAAATTTATTACATCTCTCTCTTTTGCTTCTGCCCCCCATACATCAGTTTCTTGCTTTTCGATTTTCATGTAATGTAGCTTTTTTTTGTGGCATTTGTGCAGATATTAATAAGATACATGCACATAGTAAAAGCCTTTGCCTATTAGTGATAGCCTGTGGGCCTTCCTTGTGAGGCTCGAAAACCAATCTCTCCTACAAAATGGAAAAAATTATTATGCCGTTCAAAATTTACTGCTCCATTTGATTGTTCAGTAATTTTTTTTTAACTTAATAATAAATGAAGTAATTTTAAATATATTAGTATATTTTTTTTATTTTTTAAAAAATATGAATAAAAAAATTTTAAAAACAAATTACAAAAGCAACTTGCGGTATAAATGAGCAATGCTACTCAAGTGGTAAAGTAGCACGGCTCAAATTATTAACACACATCGCTCTCTCCTTATAACTCTTTAGGTTGCGTTTAGTTAGTGAGATATTCTTAAATATTCGATAAATAGTAATAAAAAATAATCATAGAATATTAAATAGTAGTAAATAATAGTAAAAAATAATAATAAAATAATAAATAGTAACGATGTATTCTCAGTACCCAAACTAAACCTTAAATAACTATGTTTTAAAATAACTAATTTTTTTGTAAAATGATTTATAAAAATAACTTTACTTTATAAAAATATTATCAATTTAAAATATGTATTGTGAAATATGTTGTGTGTATATCATTACTCTATAAGAAAATAAGAGTCTATAACTGTTGTGAACTGATAAAAATATTAGAATAAAATCCCTTAAAGCTTTCCACTTATTCTAAATTGAGAGTCCTAGACAAGAGGAGAAACTAATATACACATTGAATTTTATTGTATTTATTGAATATCAATATTGTATGTTTAAAAATAAAATAATGCTACATATAGTCCTAGTATAGTCAAACTTCATTAAAAAAATAGGATTCATAATTAAAAAAAATTAATTTTTTGATGTGAGTACCAGATTTACCTAGATTCTTCAAAGGAAGTGCGCAGAACTTGCACAGTATCCTATAACCGCAAATATCATGTGTCTTATAGTTATTATGAGCAATAAATATTATAGGGCCTATTTTATATATATATATATATAGTTTTTCATTTGATATATTTAAGTTTGAAAACAAGCAATTAATGAAAATTTAACTTTTTGGTCGCGGCCTCGAGCATTGCACTGAGGTTGGCTTGAAATAGTCAATAATATATATATATATATATATGCTAGAATAATATTTTTACTAGAAAAAAAAGCCTTTATAAATTAATTTATATTAGTAGGGACATCTAGCTAGCTTCGATCAAATTAATTAAAAACTTTGTTATAAAATTTTACCTTTTCTTGAGATTTAGAAATGACTCCTCCATGAATGGTCAATAAAATGCTGCGGGAAAAGAGTCCTTTTATGGACATATTCCGCCTCGATCACGAGCCTTTTCAGGTTTATGTATTTTTTTTTTTTTTTTCCTTCCAAGGTTTAATTTGCATATATGATAGATCATGCAAAGCTGGCTTTTTTCATAGGTCTCCTGTTCTTGGTATTAGAGAGGCCGGGGGCATAGATCGAGAACTATTGATAAATAACCACAAAAGTAGCAAGAGGTCCCAATCTAATATTATTGTTTTGACTATCTTTCCTATGAATTCATGATCAACACTAGCCAAAATGAGATGCGAAGTGGAGGGTACTTAGAGTTTACTTAGAGTTTTGCTACTTGTAAAGTTTGATGTGTCAGATCATTACTATTATATATTAGGAGACCCGTTTTAGTTATTAAAGAAATTAGGATCAATACTTTTTCATTATTACGTACGAGACCCACTTCAGTGATCATATTCTGTTGGCCGGGTGTATCTAAATAGAGCTTGCAAATAGAGTTTTTATTTCTACCTATTTTCTGGTCAATAATATTCGTGTACTGTGTGTGTGAAATCTACGTATCATATGAAGCAATGTCAATTTGTGAGTTTATTTTTGTGAAATATTTTTATAGTTGTAGCATTTCTCTCTCTCCCTATATATATATATATATATATTCAAGGAGGGCATATACTAAAATATATAATAACAATAACAATAGAGTAGAGCAAATACTTGAGAAATTCTTAGTCTGCAAAATGATCTTAGAAAAAAAACTACAAATTTATATGACTTGATATGACACTTTAGATTGTAAAGCACTTTTGTTGTACTAAAGTAGATATGACCTTATATTACATCAAGGGCTCGTTTGAATAGTAAGATAAGATTAGATGATTTTAAATGAATTGAATAAAATATTGTTAGAATATTATTTTTTAATATTATTATTATTTTTAGATTTGAAAAAATTGAATTGTTTATTATATTTTGTGTGAGAATTTGAAAAAATTATAATGATGAGATGAGATGAAATGAAATGATTTCCGTATCTAAACAAGCTCTAGTCATGCCATTTTATACACATTTTTATAAGACCTCTTTATTAACATAAGTACACTTCTCTAAATAATTATTGGGTGCAATTATTCCATGTAGTAAAAAACCGTTCGGAGTCTAGAGAGCCCATTCGACGGCCACTGGCCTGAGTGATAATATATATAACCATTTGGGCTTAACCCAACTTAAACTCGATAATTGGATTTTGAAGATCACTTTGTCCTTGAGGGAAATATGAATGAGCTAGGCCGGTCTCTTTGGCTCAGTTATTTTCTCAACTAATAATTTAATAATTAATAATTAGCTAGGCTCTACGCATACAATCATTGTAGAAATTTAGATCGAGGGAAACTATATATATATATATATCCTTATACTTAAAGAGCCTATCTCTTTATGAACAGTATTTTTGTTTGACACTTTTCTTCTTTTAGTTATGTCCCTCTATACATCTTCACAACAATTATATTCCTCACAAAATCACTACACAACAAAGCAAGGGAGCTGCGTCGTGGTTGCTAGAGGCGGCATATGGCAGCATTTTGGTGGTTACGGTGGTGGATCTGGGATCCCGTGAAGAGAGAGGGCATGAGAGAAGCTAGGGTTTCGGCTGGAGTAAAGGAGGAAAGGGAGGGGTCGTCGGCGAAGGAGGAAGCTGCTGCTGGTGGTACGGAGGCGTGGGGGTGGCTAACAACTGCGCTACGGGGAGAAACCCATGCGTGTAGAACGGCTACGTGCGTCGGGCTAGGGAGGAGCTACAGGTGGTGTGCTCCATGGAAGTGGTCCACGGCGTGAGGGGAACTCGGTGGCAGTGTTTGGTGGAGTTGAGGCTGAGCCACGATGGCACAAGGGTGGAGAACCCGTGCGTTGAGACCCATTTCGAGTTGCTCGCTTGCGGTTGAGGGAGGAGCTGCCAAGGGGCTTCGACAGTGGGGTTTGGTCGCCGGCATGAGGGGAAGCCGGTGAGGTAGTCGATGACGCCGCAGGGTGGAGCACAGCAGCATTGGGCTGCTTGAGGGAGGAGAGGTGAGAGAGAGGGAAGACGTGCAACTGTTGAAGGGGAAGGAGAGAGGGAGAAATGGAAAGTGAGGGGAAAAGACTAGGTTTGGGGTTTTAAATCCCAAACCTTCATCTTGAATTCCTAGATTTGATCAAACAGTGGAGGTTTAAACACTGATTTAAACTAACTTAAATTAGATAATTAAAATATAAATATCATATCATACACTTAAAAATCAACTTTAATTTATAAAATAATAATCTTTCATCATTAAATAAATGATAAAGTTTTGCTAAACATTTTTAAGAGAATAAAACCATCTAATTAATTATAATTTTTAACATAATTTAAATCCCATAATAAATTATGAACATGAATGAACAATAATTTTGTTTGACACTTCATTCTTCCACTTATGTCCCTATGTACATATAATTAAATGATGAAGTTTTGCTAAATATTTTTATGACAGTAAAACCATATAAATAGTTAGAATTTTTAACATAATTTAAATCTCATAATATTCTTAATTAACTAAAAAAAATGGAGAACAAGAACAGGGTGGGTGGATTTGCTTCATACCAGCTCACTACATCTTCTGCATGGTTGGTTAACATGACATGCATGCATTGATCTCTACCATCAAATATGGTTAATTTGTAGAGCTAAAACTTCCATGCAGAGCTTTAACACGTGATTGTGATTGATTTTTCACGTACAGATGATCAACCCAAAGGAAATGTTTGGAGATACTGCGATTTGAACAAACTCTTCTTATTAAAGTAGAGAAACATGGAAATTCATAGATGCTTGCTTATATTAGGTTTTATGCTCTTATGCATTAGATTATTTACTAATCAATCTTTTGTACTCTTTCAATCTTAATGATTGTAAATTAACAACTAATTTAATTATTCAATATTTTTTACTGCATGTAAGGAGTCACACTTTATTTATTGTTTGAACACATTATTTTCAAAAATTTTATTTTTTCTTTCAATTAGACAAATGTGACAAACGTGTTTTGGACGTTAAATCACTGCTAGTGTATGTGTATATCTATATATATATATATATATATATATATATATGGTCTTGTTTTGAATTCTACAAAGCCGCCTGATCGGATATATCGTTTGCTTTACGTACGATTGAAATAAATGCCGTGTTGGTAGAGGTTTTGGTCTTTCTATTTGGAAAGTTGATGTTGAAAGATCATATAAATGGTCCTTAAAAATATCAACTGCCCTGTAATCGAAATTTGGGAAAAAAAAAAAAAAAAAGAAGAAAATTTTCCACTTACGCATCTCTCTCTTCTTCTTCTCTGTCTTTTTCCGTCACTAATTCAAGAAAATGTGTAATCGAAACATGAAACCTAAACTACATGATTAATAATGAATGAACTTAAGACTTAATTAGTATGTGTCAATTTCAAGTGAACAACGTGTTGAGCTCTCTATTTTTGCCCTATTCAAGTGAATTTATAAAGAATAAATACATGATGACACAAAACAAATGTGCATATATACGTACGAATTTACATTAATATACTTAAATATATTGTAAAAGAGTATTGATATACATACAACATATTTTCACAATACATTTCATAATAATGTTGTAAGATAATAGTATTTTTGTAAAGTGATGTTACTTTTATAAAATGTTTTACAAAATTATCCCTCATTTAATACATTATTATAAAATGTATTGTAAAAATTATTATGTATAAATCATTTTTCATTGCGAAATTAGCATTAATACGTATACATATATGCAAGTTTGATTATGGGAAGGCAGAGGCAAAGGTAAAAGAAATTATTCTGACATGAATTTAAGACCACACAGATGATGCACGTGAAAGAAAGACACCAAGAAAAAGAAAGGAAGAGAAACTAACAAAAACAAGAACAAAAGCAAAAGCTCATTCACGTCTACCGTGGAAGACCATTCCTATAATACAACGCAATATAAGCCGAGATTCTCGCGGGAGCCATCGGTGTCATTCTTTTTACCTTTTTTTTTTTAATTTTTGTTTTTTGAATTTTTATTTTCTGAGAGAGAAAGGGAAAGAGAGAGGAAATGCCTGGTGATCGAGGACAAAGAGCATATTGATATAAGCGATAAAATTATGCTTTCACGGCTCCTCGCACGTGTCAATGGAAGTGACATGTCGAGTGTGAGTGTGTGTGTGGCGCATGTAAGGGGTACGGTCAAAGACATATACTGTCTGTGTCAGAGCCAATAGGAAAGGAAATAAATTAAAAAAAAAAAAAAAAAGCTAGCTTGTTTGGGCCGCATAGAGGACAGAGGCCAAAATCATGTAGCAATCTATTGCAATCTAGGATTGACGCCACTCTGACCGGACTGTCGTAGTAGCAGTAGTACTACTACTACTGGGATTGGGTGGATTGTGGTGCAAATTGGAGGTTGTGATATTGAATGAAAATCAACGTTGGATGGGAAAGTTTTAAAAGGAAATCTTTCTAATTAATCTTTATTATTGTTTAAGTTTGAAATAATAATAATAATAATAATAAACACCTAGGGGTCGTGGGGGTTCGATGGCGACCATACGTCCTGTAATGCTGCCCCTAGCTCGAGACAAGTACTGACCCTGTCTTTGCCTGCCCGGCATTCAAGACGGGCTACTATCAATCATTTTAATTGATTTTTCTCCCACTTAAAACGAAACTAAACTTACTATATATTAAACAATATCGAATATTTTTTGGGTTAATAATATCCTTCAATTTCAGTTTGTGAATTAGTATACAGGTATTGGAAAATGAGGTAGTTATAATTATCCGATTTAAAACAAAATAATTATACATAATAATGCTACAAATTACACTTCTATCTGCCTTTTTTAAAAAAAAATTAAGCAGTATTTGATATATAAACCTGATACTTAATTGATTGATCACATTTATTAAACTAATTCTTAGTTTAGTTACGTCTTTAAATATTGCACCCATGCACTTTATAAACTACTAATTAATTGGGAGTACTTCGGACTGTATGGAAATTAATTAACATGATAATTCCCGACGAAAAGTTTTTCTTTCAGAGTAATTATTCTATTCATCGTCCTAATTCTTATTACCTTGTCATCATCTCATGATGTGACATTAGATGATTGAAGACTATTTATTATATTTCACTTATAAACCTATCATCTAATATCATATCATGAAATGATAAGAGAATGATAAAAAAATAAATGATCAATATATTTTTTCTTTCAAAATATCCTACCTAAATATATTGTCATTATGCATGCATGCATGCACCAATATCTTGTCATTATGCATGCATGCATGGTCCCAATCCTGCTCGCTGCATGTAGGTAAGATCGAGAACCCTGCCCTGTAAACACAAGCTGCATGCAGTAGTAATACTCCAATCATCAGTAGTTCTCTATAATTAATATATATATATATATATATATATACAGGCGCTACTGACTGCATGCCTTATAATTTGCCTTTTAAAGAATAACAAATAAGAATGCTGAAGAATTTTCTCCAGAAATGATGTGACCATATATATGATCCGATTTGAAAGATCAAGAAATTAAAAAAGAAAAAGAAAAATTCATATATCCATGGTGACAATACATAGATCGTCTTGTATTTTTCATGCTCCGTAGCCACACACATATATACAAATACATCCTTTATAATTATTAATTAAGAACTAACTTTGTGGTCCAATGTTGTAATGGTAGTTCTTTGCCATGATCCTCCATTTTCCTCTCTTTTTTTTTTTTTGGAATTAAATTTCTTATCTTAATAAAATGGAAATAAAAAGACTTGGTTAAAAAAAGAGAGAACTGGGAATTAAAGAATGACTGTTTCTTATCATATATCTTATCATTTATACTTGATATGGACATGCATTTAATTAATATATGTCACACTAGCTAGCTAGTAGGCATGACACTCTTTTTTTTTTAATAATATTTTATTATTATTATGTATTTATCTAACATATATACACTCTATTCTTATGAAAATTTAAGTGAAATATGGAATAATATTTTAATAAACAGAGATTTTATAGGACAGGAGGCTAGGGGCCGGGGGGCAAGGAGATTGACAGCACAACGTTGTGGTCCTAGTGATATTCTTAAAACCCCAGGGGGGTTAAACAAGTTGTCAGAAACCTTATCTGAGCGTACTGATCATCACTCAGAGTTGTTTTTTCTTTTCTTTTCTTTTAATCATTTATCCCAAAGTCTGTAATGAATCATTCATTCATAATGACTTGCTTTTAATACACGGGTGATGGCATGATGTGACATGTCCTGAAACATTATATACCACTGTGGAATGAGACAACAGTGTTCATCACAATACCCATCCGGCCAAATATTTTTATCTTTTTATTTTATTTGTCTGTGGACCACCATTTGACCATTCACAAGTTGTCCTTAATAAAAATGTTTGTGTAAAGATGGTAATGCTTCTAATTTGATTATAAACATGAATTTGTCGTGCAATAGACATTTCTGTATTTAATAAAGTCTAGTTTCTATCGAAACAGATCATCTGTAAGAATGTAATATTTGTTATGGGACCATTTTTTGGTCTATTGGATAATTAACTCTGTTATTTTAAGTTGCGTTTGGATACGTAATGAGGTATTCTGTGAATATAAGTCAAAAAATAATGATAGAATATTGAATAATAATGTGAAAATTAATAATAAAATAATAAATAGTAATGAAGTATTCTCATCCCTACCCAAACTAGGCCTTAATGTCGAGATTTGATTATTAATGAGTATATGGTTAGTTTATATTAGAGATAGCTTTAGATTAGCATCTTTAATAACATATTTAAGCTAGCTTAGCTGCATCACACAATAAATTAATTTGGATATTAATTTTACTTATAAAAAAGTATGTTAATTTTTGCAGGAATGCCTTATGGATTCTACTTTTTCTCCTTCTCAAGACAAAAAAAAAAGAAAAAAGAAAGGGAAATCAAAGAGGGTTTTATAAACAATAAACAGGGATCTGATCCTTTTGCATGTATTTTTTTTTTTTTTATCAATGGTTGATTATATTTGGATTAATGTACAGTCAGATCCTCCCAAACTGTGTTTTTCAAGTAATCTGCGGAATGGAATTTCTCTCTCTCTCTCTCTCAATGGACCCTACCAAAAAATAAACAAAAATCCATCCTCTTTAACTTTCATAGTTTCATGAGCGGGAGATCCAGCCTCTCTCTTTTGCTCCTTTTGGGCTACAAATAGGTTGGCCCATTAATTTCCTGATAGCAACTCGATTGTAGGGCCTTACTTGGCCCACTAAATTATAACTGAGTTTGGGCTGCTTTTCTTGCTAGACGATACTTCGATGTGTACTTGAATTTTCTCATTCTAATTATACCATTTATATAGCTTTTTAGCTTGTTATTATATAACTAAACTATTATGTATTCTCGCAGATTTTCACGTAAGATTGTTCATCCGAGTACGGATCTGGATATTCGGTTATATTTGAATTTAGACCCGGCTGTGAAATGCGGCTTGGGTACCCATCTGAATTAACCCAAATCATAACCCAAGTCGGTACCCACAATAATTAATACTCCTTGTTTGTTTTGGAAAAACTCTCATCTCATCTCATCTCTTCTAAATTGTTTATTTTGTTTAACTTTTTTAAATCCAAAAACAAAAATAATATTAAAAAATATACTCTAATAATATTTTATTCAACTTTTTAACTTTAATCTCATCTCATCTCCGAAAACAAACAAACCTAATTCTAGGTTTTAGATACCGGGTTGAAAACCCGAGTTATCGGCCCAAGCAAAACCAAGGCTTGATAACCACCTCTGAAACCCAATTACCCAGTTTCCATATCGGGTTAGGAAAAAAATAGCTCAAATGAACAGTGTTAATTCTCACTCAAACCGCCCAAATAAAAAGGAAAAATACCAATTTTATTTTTCCTCATTTTTTTAAAAAATTAACATCAATTCTTTTGTTCAGTGGTACCTTAAATGTTCCTATTTATGCCCATTCCCATTTATATTATAGAAAAAATAATTAGGCTTTTTTTTAGATTTATTCAAGTTTTAAGTCGATGTGTTAAATAAATCATTCAAATAAAAATAATGATAAAATCTTATTTGTAATATTCAAATTTTAGAATTTATCTTACAAATCAAATTATGTCATATAAACATTTTATTAAGTATGTTTTATACACTGACTTGAAAATATAATTTTTCTTAAAAACATTATTTCATTGACATGTTTAACATTGAAAGCGCCAGAAAAGGAAAAATGAAAATGAAACTGATACGTGCAGCTAGTCATACCACTACCCAATAATAATAATAACATTAATAACAAGCTAATTAATTGTAACAATAACTTTTAAATTACGCTAATTAATCAAGTTTTCTTTCAAATTTTTTCTTCACATTTTGTAGATGTTTGTATATAGACACATATATTAGTGAGAGTAATGCAATTCTCCATATTTAATTTTTCATTTTTTTTTTACAAAATGAATAATTTTATTGTTCAACAAGTCTTACAACATCTCTTGCGATACAATTGATTGAATACAAGATGGAATTTCTTTCATGTCTATAAGATCCTCTTATAGAGATAAAGCTTCCCGAGCAAGAATATGAGTAGCTTCATTCCTAACTCTTCTAGTGTGTTTACCCGACCATTTAGTAAAGGAATTGAGCAAAACTTTGGTGTGCTCAATTAACCAACCTATTGGCTCCAATCTGAATTTGCACTTGACAAATTAGCTAATATGAGTTTATTAATACCCATGTCCTTATAAAAATTAGCTATCACCATAACTGCATAGGACTCAGCCACCCGAGGTGTAGCATTTACAACTTTGGGAGCACGAGGAGATCCAATCACTTGACCTCCTCCCTTACAAATAATCATTCCTCCCTCGCGAATAATCACTTCTATGCCAGTCTTTTCCTTCTCCTTATTGATAGCAATATCCCAATTAACTTTATAAACTAGATCAATAGGCTTTATCCATCTGCTGTTGTTGAGGCTTGTTTGGAATCTGAGCTTGTTTAAAGGCTTGCCAACTCTCCTTTGCTTTGTTGAGAATGAAGGTAGGATGTCCAAAATTTTTACCATGGATGAAATCATTTCTTCTGTGCCAAATCATCCTTGCTACAATTGATGCTTCTTCTAGTTTCTCTTGCTGAAGAATATTACATAATCTACTCTGTATGTCTAGAAAAGAAGTGTTGTGGAGGGCTATCTTTTGAATCTTTTTACTACATTGGCTCCAAACATCCTTAGCGCTTTCACAACTCCAAAGAGCATGACCTATTGATTCTAAATATAATTTATGTATGGGACATATACCTTCCTCTATAACCTTCATTTGGCACAAATTAGAAAGGGTAGGTAATGCATCTTCACAAGCCCTCCATATGAACATTTTAACTGCATTT
The DNA here is from genome assembly GCA_022457165.1 of Juglans mandshurica. Taxonomy (NCBI): domain Eukaryota; kingdom Viridiplantae; phylum Streptophyta; class Magnoliopsida; order Fagales; family Juglandaceae; genus Juglans; species Juglans mandshurica. The sequence continues at coordinate 26,522,318 of CM039622.1, forward strand.
GGGACATTCAACTTCCAGATTGTCTTCTATACATATTCCTTCCTTTTGTCATTAGAGTTGCTCCTTTGATTTATCTGCTCAATATCTCTATGTAAGTGATAGGCACTTCTAACATAAAAAATGCCATCCTTCGTGTAATGCCACACAAGTCTGTCCTCCTTTCTTCCAATGCAAATTGGAATGCTTTGAATTAGATCAGCCTCTTGGGTTGAGAAGAGGAGATTCAACTTACTTAGATTCCAAGCATTCATTTCATTGTCAATAAGCTCAACTACCTTTGCATCTTCATTAGCTTTCATCATAGGAGATTGAATCCTCACAGAGTGAGGTTTTGGGATCCATTGATCTTTCTAAACTCTGACTTTTCTTCCATCACAATCCTCCATATCATACCATTCTTCAAGAATTTTTGCCCTGTGATGATGCTCCTCCAAACATATGATGACCTGTTATCTAAAGTAGCCTCCAATAGATCTTTACGTGGGAAATATTTCTATATAAACACTTGAGCATGCAATAATTTAGGATTTTTAAGCATTCTCCAGCTTTGCTTGGCCAACATGACTAGATTAAAACTGTTGAAATCTCTAAATCTCAATCATCCTGCCTCCTTAGATAGGCCCATCTATTCCCGTTTTATCCATTGAATTTTTGTATGTTCCTCATTATGTCCCCACCAGAATTTCCTCAACATTTTGTTCAATCTCTGAGTGATAGAGGAGGGCAGCAAAAAATGCCCATGGTGTAAGTGGAGATGGCTTGAAGGATTGCAGAATCTCTTTACCTGCAGTAGATAAAAATTTTGTTTTCCAATTAGATATTCGAGCCCAAGTTTTGTCCAAGAGAGAGCTAAAAGCAGAAAACTTAGATCTATCCACAGCAGCTGGAAGTCCCAAATATTTTTCATAAGTACCAGTTGATCTCACACCTGGCACTTGCACAATAATAATTTTAATTTCTGGTGGAGGGTTCCTGCTAAAGAAAATAGATCTCTTATCTTTATTAAGCATCTAACCAGAAGCCTTTTCATATTGTTCTAAAATGGATAAGACTCTACTCCACTCTAGAGAGTTTGCCTTACAGAATAACATGTTATAATCAACAAAGAATATATGATTTATAGTTAGTGAAGATCTTCCAATAAGCACACCTGAAATGCTGCCAACTCTCTTAGCTTGATTCAATAAGGAAGTAAGAGCCTCAACACAAATGATAAACAGATATGGAGAAATGGGGTCTCCCTGCCTTAGACCCCTTGAAGGGAAAAATGAGTTATGAGGTTCACCATAAATTAATATATAATAGGAAACTGAAGAAATGCATTCCATGATGAGAGAGACCCATCTGTGTTCAAAACCCATTTTATTCAGCACTGCCTCCAGGAAATTCCACTCCACTTGATCATATGCCTTGCTCATGTTAAGTTTAAGAGTCATATAACTCTCATTAACTCTCTTACTAGTGTTCAAGCTATGAAGAGTCTCATATGCCACAAGAACATTATCGGTTATAAGCCTCCTTGAAATGAATGCACTTTGATTTGAAGAGATAATCATCGGCAGCACCTGTTTTAATCTCTTAGCAAGTACTTTGGCCACTATTTTATAAAGAACATTACACGGACTAATAACTGACTTAGTGACTCTCTTAGGCTCCTTTAATTTGGAAATAAAAGTGATATAAGTGTTATTAACACTTCTAAGAGAACCTCTCTTCTTGAGATAATTTAGCTCAAATTTGCAAACATTCTTGCCAATAGCCTCCCAGTGAGTTTGATAAAATTGAGTGGGAAAACCATTTGGTCCTAGTGAGCTTAGAGGGGTCATTTGAAAAATTGCTTCTTTCACTTTTACTTCTGAAAACTCAAATAAAAGCATGCTTCATATCATGAGTAACACTAGGCTTCGTATGAACCTAGCAACTGTCTATCTCTGTAGGATTAGAAGAGTGAAATAGATCATTAAAGTATGAATTGAAAATATCACCTATAATTGATTGATCTGAGTGTAAAACTCCTTCATTATCAATAATCTGCTTGATATAGCTTGCCTTTTTCCTCTAGTTAGCATACATGTGATAGAATTTAGTGTTTCTATCCCCATGTACTAACCATTGTTGCTTTGCTCTTTACTTCCACCTGAGCTCTTCTTCTTCTAATAGGCTGTCCACTTCCTTTTGCAGTTGCTTGATGGCGCTAACTTGATTTTCATCTACTAAGCCTTGCAAGTATGAGATTCTCTCCATTCTTTCTCTAACACCACCTGTGGTCTTCTTGCTAGAAGAGTGGTTCCATTGTTTCAAATAAGCTTTCTTCCAAGCATCCTTGACAATTTTTGAGCAATTCTCCTTCAGATTCCATGAGGCTTTATACCTGAACAAAAAAGTCTCTCTCCTTAACCTCCTATCTCTTTCATCAAGCACTATCAAAAGGGGACTATGATATGATTTGAAAATAGGCAATACATTGCAGTGAGACTCTGGGAAATGTTGATGCCACTTTGGATTTGCAACAGCTCTATTCAATTTCTCCTTGGTAAATCTTCTATCCCTTCTATTATTAGTCCATGTGAACTTAGGACCCTTTGTAAGAATCTCATTGAGAGAACAGAAATCCAAGACTTCACGAAATCTTTCCATTTGCTTGTAGGGTCTTAAGGCAGCACCCACTTTCTCAGATTGACATGTGCTGTATTTTAAATGATGTGTTGTATTTTAAATGATTTTATAAATCAACAATTTAAATGAACAATAAATTAAAATGTTGTGTGTCAACTAGTGTAATTGAGAATGACAAGTTTTAAGATACATAACATCATTTCTCATAGAAAATAATTAGAATGAAATGAAATTTGTATACTTTAAAAGAGAAATATTTTGGTCACAAAAGATCACACAAAAGTAAATTCACAAGTTTTTTTTTTATGGAAACAGACTTCAATTCATTCAATGAACCGAAGTTACCACTGCGACTTATCAATATAGGAAAAACCTGGACTACAAGCCAAACTACACATCTGCTTTGGAGTCTAAGGCACCCCTACACACAAATTCCTCTGTGGCGGACATTATCTTAATTTCTATAAAACTCTTCCCTAATAGGGAGAGCACTCTGTAAAAACAGAGCCAAACGACCCATCTTCCAAAGAAGAGAAGCACTGGACTCTTCCGTCCTCCCAGAGAGGAAGAGTACGAGACTCTGCTGCTATGGACACAAAGTCCAATAGCCTATTTCTTTTTTTTATTAATTACTAAAAAATAAAAAACTATAAAAAGAAAACACATTAAAAAAATACAAAAAACACATAAACATTGCAAGTGGGGGCTTAGGGTTTCATCTTTTCCTAGCTCGCCGCCCCCCTTATACTTTCTTTATTCTTTTTCTTTTAGTTTCTTCTTCTTCTCTTTCCTACGATTCTTTGATGACGTTGCCCTCTTCTACCACTCTCTCCCTAGCTCGTCCCCCATTCTGCTACTGCTGCCCACCACGAGCATCAACATGAGCCCAGACGGTGCGCCCACCACAAGCATCGGCTTCCCGAGCCTAGACGGCACGAGCACCCAGTTCGCACGGACACTTGCCTCCACTGCGTAGAAGACTCTCCTACGCTCGAGCATCGCCACAACAACCACCGGCCATAACATCGCCCGCCCCTCTCGACCAGCTCTTGCCCCAGGTTGCATCTATTCCAGGGCCTCGACACCTCACTATGGACAAAAAGAAAAGATGAAAAAAGAGGTTTATCCGGAAGGTAAAAAAGACAAATCTCTGAAAAGAAGAAGAGGAACAAAAGTTATGCTAAGATTGTGATCACTCGAAAGTGCTCACCCTTATTTGAGTTGAAAATAAAGTACACAATAAACGAAAACAAAAAATAACAGATTGAAAATATGGACAGGAGGAAGGTGAGGGGGAGGAGCCACTAGATTCGGATTGGAAGAGTTTTTAGAGAGAAGTTAGAGTTTCTCTCTCTAGAGTAAAGTTCCAGTCAATATCCTAACGTGACTTATATGGTATGTCAGATTGTAAAACTACTTTTATTATAAAGTAGATCTAACATATTATATAAAATCATGTCGGTTTGTAGATTTATGTTTGCAGAATTTCTTTATAACTGTAACTCTATTTAATAGGTGATTGTTTTTATACACTAATAAGTAATGTGAGTACACAACAGAGGCAACTTATTAGAAAAAATCTTAAAACTTGTGCACTAATTTGGATACAAGAAGCCTCTTAACTCATTTGTCTTATCTCATTTAATCACTATAATTTTATCAAATTTTCACACAAAATACAATAAACAATTCAACTTTTTCAAATCTCAAAATAAAAAATAATATTTTAACAATATCTTATTCAACTTTTATATTATTTATCTCATCTTAACTCATTATCAAACCTCCCATAAGTATTTTAACTACTCACTTTGTCTAAATTAAACAAAAGAACTTATTAAGAACTCAGAAAGAATATAAACGAAATTGTACAGTGAAATTTGATATATATATAGTTGAAACTTTTTTTAAAATTTCAAACCATTAGATTCAGGCTTAGTTATATTCAAGAATAAAGTTTCAATTAATTTGACTTCTGAGAGTGCACATATTTTTTATAAGAATTTATTTATAAATAAGGATAAAATAATTTAAGAAACGAGTATTGCTATTTCGTCATTTGAAACTTATTGATCAGATGACCTTCTTGACATGATACCACTACGAAGTGCCATGTGGTTTATTAAAAACAAAAAAATTCTAATCAAAATCACGTCTAAAAATATAAAAAAGAAAGACTGAAATTTTAGATTTTCTCTACTTTTTTGTATTTATATTTTTTAGTTTTTAATAAATTGCATGTCAGCTATCATGTCCAAAAGACTAGTGTGACAAAGGAGAATGCTAGGAGATCTAGAGAAAAATGCTAGAGGGAGGCATGGCTCGGGCCTCCGTGCGGACGACTTCCTACGTGGACTCAAGACGCACCATTTTGTAGTAAATAAAACGGTGCGTTTTCAGTCCACTTATATCCATGCCTTCGACCCAAAACACACCGTTTTACACTTTTTATGAATTTTGGTTTCTGGTTCTCTTTCCTCAGAGAGCTCTCTTCTCCTTCGTTTCTCCCCGGATTGAATTCATCGCAGGTTCGTTTCTCTTCCTCTCTCTTGGTTTCTCTTGGTTTCTTGGTCTTTCTTCCCATTTCTCCTTTTTTGTTTCTCTTCGTTTCTCCTTCTAGGAATCTCTCCCTTGCCCGATCTTTCTCCCAAACCTAAATCTAACCCTAACGCAGCTATGCGACGCCGATGAAGATTCGCACTCCAGCTATCCACCAAGCGGCGCCATCCTAGGTAAATTTCCCAACCTTATAACCCAATAGACATTCCTTAATTTTTAAGAATCTAGAAAATGAGTTGCAAATTGAATGGCATTGGATATGTTTTCAAAAATCGAAGGCATCGATATATATAAATCGATTATTTATCTGATATATATTAGTGTAATTCCTCAATTTTTATGAATCTATAATATGGGTTGCAAATTGAATGGCATTCACGTATGCCCTGAATATGTTTTCAAAAATCAAAGCAATCGATATATTTTCTTATATCTAATATATATATCTAGGATATGATAGGTAAGAAGGTTGTGGAAATGACATATATATTGAATGGCATTCACGTATGTCCTGGTTTAAGAATCAAGATGCAAAAAATTTTCTTATAAGAAGGTTGTGGATATGTTTTTAAAAATCAACATGAAGAAAGGAACAAAGTTATCTTTTGGTAAATTTGTTTGAACTCACGATTAAGGTCTTGTCTCAACTCACCTTAAATAGTTATTAAGTGTACAATTCCACCATATCCAGAGGAATAGGAAACGGAAAATTCAGGCTTATAGTTTCAGAAATGAGATAATAGCTTCAGGCTTTTGATTAATGCCGAGTATGTTCTTCATGCAGAGAAAGTTGGGCCAAAATCTGCAAATATTGGTGGTACAAGTTTCAAAGATCATGAGTGAAGAATAGACGAACTTAAAACTTTCTTTTTTTAACTCTTGGTTCCTCTAGGCAATTGTGATCAACTTTAATGGACTAAGTGCTCATGATTTTCTTGCATCAGAAGTTAATCCTACTTAAATGTATCTTTTGTATATGTCTTGTATACATGTGCTATGCTTACTGCTTTCACTAATAAAACTCTTGATTACTTAAAGAAAGAAAGTTCAGTTTTTGATCATTTTGATAATATATTTTGAGATAGTTTCGCATTGAAAGTGTAAATGGAATCTGTATTGTGGGGAAAAGGAAATATACCCGCAAAACCATCTTTTTAAGTTTATACATTGCTGAGAACTGCTTCAGCTGTGACAAACTGCAGAACCCAGAGGTTTGTCTGGAGCAATTGTGTCATCTACAATCCATGGGTGACCTGCACACAAACTTTGTCATTATTGCTTACTCAGATACAAGAGCACTAAAAATCTAGGACATCAGATACTTCTATTTCTAAAAATATGGGTCCAGCTGCTATATATTTTGCACGCTAAAGAGTAATAAAGACTGGTACTGTTTAGATCCTTTCCAATTCCATAAAATGTATTGTTGGAGGTGTTGTTGTACTTAGAATATATTGTTGGATGTGCTACGTAACAACCTTATATGTATCTTTCTTAGAAAACAAAGTGCCTTTTATGTATCTTGCTATGTTGGAGACGATTTTATGGATGTTCTGGATGTGCTGTTGTACTTAGATTATATTGTTGGATGTGCTATGTACAGCCTTATGCAAACTCACTGAATATATTGTTAGAGGTGTTATTGTATTTCGTTGACAGATTTAAAATGTCGTCATCAGTTGCGTCAACACCGTTGCTTAATCATACATTGAGTGACATCTCAATGTGCAGTTGTGGGAAACATGCTGCAGTTAGAATATCAAATACTCGAAGAAATCCGGGGTGAGCATTCTTTGGGTGTCCACTCTACAATAAAGAGATAGACGCAATTAATAGTAGTTCCTTGTTTTGGTTTTCATATTAATGTTTTATTCAAAATTTTGACGTCAGACATATGTCTACATTTATTTATGTATAATTAGGGGTTACCGCACTGTAAGTTTTTCAAGTGGTCAGATAGTAGTCAATACAAAGAGCAAGTCCTTGTAAAAAGAGAAGCAGAAGTATTAAGGAAATATGAAGAACTTAAAAAGAAAGAAGCAGAATTAAGGAAAGATGAAGAACTTAAAAAAAGAGAAGCAGAAGTATTAAGAAAAGATGAAAAACTTAAAAAGAGAGAAAAAGAGATTGAGAAAAGGGAGTTGGCACTCCATAATCATCAAGCCCAGTTTCGCATTCAAGAAGCCGACATGCGACATGCACGCAAACTATTTCGTTTATTTTGGCTAATAGCCATAATTATTTACTTGTATTTGATACTCTCACTGGGTTGACGACTTTGTATCTGTATTTTAAGAAAACTTAGCATTTATAAGTCGAGACTTTAAAATTATATATTTAAGACTTTATTCTGATTTGTATTTGATCTTCAGTCCTGAGACTTTATTTTGTTTTAACGTGCCACTGCTTATTAAAAGAGTAAGTATATGGCATGAAAATAACGTACCAGCCTGATATCATTTTCTCAGGATATTTGACAAGACTAAATTATAGGTTTATTGATTAACTTTTTTTCACCTGGACATAAGAAGCATTATCAAATACAGTATAATCTCAACTCATAACCAAACAAACATTCACATTCAATCAAAACCACATAAATTGAGTACTTGGATAGAAACTCAAATTTACATATATATCGTATTTGGATACAAAATGTGCAAAGCGTGGCCTCAAATACTAAGCCACATATACAAAACGTACACTTTCACCACTAATACATAACATACTCCAACATATAAAAACCAACACGCAAATTCCTACAAAATCACCCCTAACACACACATGCCAACAAACCCACAAACAACCCAAATTCCATCAACACACAACATAAGTAAATATAATGGATCTCTAAAATCTTGCTACAAGAAACTGATGGGCTGCGTTCCATCTGCCGTCTCCGGCTGCGTTCAATCCATTTCTAGTTGTATCTGTGAGCATAATAGCAGACAAAATAAGACCCACATAATAAAAACCACAAACTATACAATAAAATGACCTCAAGTGGTAATTGTACACTTTCTTGTGTCCCCATCACTAGATGTTGTCCATTTTCTTCATTGACCATTATGGGAGTTTGTACATTTTCTTGCATCCTCATTTCCGATAGGCCGAGTTGGTTTTCACTGCTTTCCAATAGTTCGGTGTCCAATCTACGCCTTTGACAATATAAAAAATAATTAGAGTTCAGAAGTAAGTAGAAGTAATAGTATATTATCAAATCTATGCCTATGAACATTAGGTAATAATGACAATAAATATGCTCTCACCAGTCAGCTTTTTCCCTTATCTTTTCTCTTATTTGCAGTCTTAGTTTTAATTTTCTTCACCCTTTCCTCCATCATGGACATCCTCCTCTTACACGGGGGTCTTCCCTTGCCTCTGACAACATGAGGACTTAGCACATTCTTGGAACTTCCTTCTGTGAATGCATTCACGGTACTTCCTCCAACATTGGAATCTGTGTTGGAGGGCTTCGATGTGTGCCAAACCTCATTCATCGCATACAAGTTTGAATCATTTCCTCAGTATGCCCATCGCACGAAACTGCATTTGTTATTACCTCATTGAAAGTTCTCAAAAAACGTTTATACCTAACAGTTTCGGGTCTCTGATTAACAGCGTCATAACTAGGCGAAATAATAGTATAAGACCGTTTTATGTCTTTCCGTCACCGGTCTAATATGTACTTCTCTGGCAACTCACGGACTTTCTTAGCTGAAAAGATTGCAAGAATATGTCTACATATTATCCCTCACATCTCAAACAACCCACAAACACACTTTGCCTCACACTCGGCCTCATTAAAGTAAAGGGTATACGTAACCACATTATATGTCACATCCCACAGTGACATATTTCACAGTCTCATCTTTCTCTCTTTTACTCCTTTGTGTCATTACCGGAAAACCACATTGTTTTCCATAATGTTTATAGTAATTCATTAACTCATCCTCCGACTCAAAGCGCATCCCTGGCTTTGGCTCCTCAGTGATATCACCCCCATCAGTGCCAGCCTCCTTGGTATCAAACGTATTACCCAAAGAGGCAGTAGATTGCACTTCAACTTCTATCGAGTCTAATGTGGCCTCACTAATTTCTTCAACAGAGTTACTTTGCTGCACTTTATTTTCTTGTAAAATAGGAGAAAAAAGTATTATATGTAAAAATATGTTATGGATAATGTAAAAGATAGTGCATGTGGAGAATCCAAGACATCACCTCACTGCCACATGGATATGGGTTGGTAGAAGTTGGAGGAATAAATGTTGGTAAAGCCGAACAAGAGCTAGCAGCGACACTAGCGCTGGTTTGTACACTAGAACTGACAGCTACACTAGAGCTGACACTACTTGCGGAGCTAGACATGGGAGCGGAAGTAGAGATCCATGGGTGTTGCTATAGTTTTCCCAAAAAAAAAAAAAGTAAACATAAATAGTTAGACCAATATTCAAGTCTAACATTAACTACAATAAATACTCTAAAAAATAATCACCTGGTTGCTCCATTGATATGGGTAGGCAATTGGAGGAGGTTCCATCATTGGTATGGCGGAACTATACAAGGCAGCAGTACTTGATGCGGGAGCAGAACTACTCAAGGTAGCAGTACTTGATGTGGCAGCTAAGGTAGTGTTCCATGGGTGTTGCTGCAGTTTTCCATAAAAAAATTATAGATAAATAATTAGACGAAATATTCAAGTTCAGAAAATTAAAGCACACTAACTGCAATAAATATTCCAAGACATTATCACTTGGTTGCTCCATGGATATGGGTAGACAGTTAGAGGAGGTCCCATCATTGGTATGGCGGCACTTGACATGGCAGCGACAGTAGAGCTCCATGGGTCTTGTTGCAGTTTTCCCAAAAATAATTAAAAATAAATAATTAGACCAAATATTCAAGTTCATAATATAAAGCCCATGATCTACTTTACCATCCAACGTTTACCTGGTTGCTCCATGGATATGGGCTGACACTTAAAGGAGGCACAAAATGTGGTAACCACGCATGAGGCACTGGACCGTAGTAACTTGGCATGTAATTTGGATGCAGTGGTCTTGATATGTCCTAACATATAGCAACATAATGTTAATCAACCCAAGTGGACAATGACTACACATAAAATAAACACACGCCAACTGTTGAAAGAGGTTTACAATACCTGCGTTGATGGATTGGTTATAGAAGCTGTTATGCGAGATACATCTTCTTTTTCTTTCTCCATTTACCTCAACAATGAAACCAAGTGGGTCTTACTATTTACGTAAATACTGCAGCAACACTAAATGCAACTTTTTACAATAAATCTTTATACAAATCAAGTTGGGAACTCAACATTTTTTCACTCGGCATTTTTTGAGGAAAAGATATTACAATCAAGTTGGGCATTTTTAAAAACCAGCCAAGCTTACATGCATAGATACTACAGATTTTTTGTATGACAAATGATACCATTGGTCAACGGATATTATTGATCATCCCATTATGTTTAAATAATAATTACATCTTGAAAAAATAAAAAATAAACTGATATAGTAGTTAGCAATGCAATTATATTGATGTTTGTTCTCATCAACTAACTAGTTAAGTTGTTATGCATCTGCCTTATACTGAACACATATAATTCCCTTCAAATGCTGGTTATCTAAATGCCCCAGAAGCATGCTTTTCATAAAAGTAGCGGTGATACCATAAAATGAGACTTGGACCTTTTCAACCCACCCCAGTCCATCATTATCTTTGCTAAGACAATAGAATTATTGATGGCAAAGTGAGGTTTATGATTCCATCTAAACTTCAGGATGGTTTTCTAAGGCATGTGGTTTAATTCCAGTTCCTGTTTTACGAGTTCTATCACTATGAATGTTGTATCAATTATGGAGATCAGTACTATCAAGTTTGAAAATTAAAGAACAGACAATGATAATGTCAAATGTCAAATACTTCAAATGTAGTAAAAATTTAATGAATGGAAATGTCTAGATGTAAGATACTACACAAAGCACACTAACTTTATAAAAAAAAAATTCGAGTTTTTGAAAAACAATGCTAAAATACCCAGTGCCCACACTTCATGACTTCAAAAAAAGAAAACTCACAGAAGAAATGTGAACAACCGACAGTTTTAGTATCTTATGTTTACTAAGCAAGACGAAAAAAGATTTTTAATTTCCATTGTTAGTATCTTACGTTTACATACTAACAATAAAAGGGATTTCATCGACAGCGAAGCAAGACAAAAAAAAATCAAAAGAAGGGGTTCTTACTTTGACGGTGAAATCTCGGCTTCTCTACTTTTTTTTTCTCAGTTTCTCCCGCTTGTTCTCTTCGTAAATCGGCTTCTCTATCTTCGTTTCAGTTCTCCCACTTGTCCTCTTTGAAATCGGCTTTTGTATCTTCATTTCAGTTCTCCCGCTTGTTCTGTCCTGCTTTTGAATTTTTTTTAATATATAATTGTTGCCACGTCAGTGGCATCCACGCGCAGGCATGGCCTTGTGCCTGCCTGTAGCAGTACTCAGATTCAGAATGGTTTGCCCCGCATTTTACCGATAAATGTAAATCTATTTTTTTTTTATTTTTAAAAACATTTTTTATACATCTTTAAAAATTTTAAAAAAATAAAAAATATATCAATTTACTAATAGTCATTTTCTTAATTATTAAATTAAAAAAATTACAATTAGTGTCACAATCTGAGGTTCAACTAGCATTTTTTGTGTGACAAATTACTCAAATTCTTAAAGAGCATGAAGGCAGCGCCAACTGAAACAATTAAAAGCATATTTATTGGCTTGACCAAATTCATTTTCAAAATTTAACTAATATCATATTTTTTTACATTTGCCTATTCTATTTAAATTCAATCCCTACATTGGATTATTCATTCATTCTCTATATGATAATAAACTATTATTAATTTAATAATTTTTTATTTAATTTATTTTTATCACATTTTGTAGTCCTACCAATTAAATGTTAATAATAATTATATTCTAATTAAATTAATATTAAAATAATCATATTTTCAAAAATCATTTAATGTTAATAATAAAAAAATATTTGATTAAACTCATATAAAATTCTATCTAAATTTCTTAATTACAAACCAAATAATATTTTTGCTTGAAGTGAGAAACTAATATTTTAATATTTGCTTGGAGTGAGAAATTATTATTGTAATGTCTGATAAATCAATTGTAGTTCTCTATTTTTGGACAATAACTATAGTAAAAATTTAAATTATTTTAGATTTGTCTAATTTAACGTGGAATGTTTTTTTATATTAATTACGTAAATTTGAGCAAATCTTCCCATTTGGTCAAGTCAATAAAGATGTTCTAAGGTGTTTTGTTTTTTAAGAGGAGATGTGATGAGATGAAATGAGTTGATATTAAAATTAAAAATTAAATAAAATATTATTATAATATATTTTTTTAATATTAATTTTATTTTAAAATATCAAAAGAATTGAATTATTTATTTTATTTTATATAAAAATTTTAAAAAATTATAATAATTAAATGACATGCGATCGTTAACAACCGTTGTGACCAAAAGAGGCATAAATCAGCGATCTTATCCAGGTATTCACTTTGACCCCAAATCTCGCAAATGGCTTCTGCTGCTTCCACGACTCTCTGCTTTCTCTCTCAAAACCCCGCCAAAACCCTGCATTTGTCACTCCCAAAGCTCCCTCTCACCATTCCCAAACCCAGTGTCCCTTCCATCACGAATTTCTCTCCCTCATTTCCTCGCCTCCTATCGAGCAAGGTCGTCCCTCGCAAGAGTTCAAATCCCATCTCCTGCAACAGCTCCTCTACTTTTCCCGTCAGCACCAAGAACTACGAGGTGCTCGCTTCAAATCACCCAATTTATCGTCTGTTTGGTTGCCTAGAAGACCTAGGAAGAGATAAAGAATTTCTTTTGTTTTGTCTTTGTTTCTTATTGGGCATGGCTGAGTACAATTATGTGCTATTGATTGTTTCTTCTTTATGCTTCCATATTCTAGATTATTTAAGATTCATAATTGATTTTTAGTTCTTTCTTTTTTAATTATTCTGTTTGAGCATTTTCTCGAGAACCAAACAGAGCATGATGTTCTCCTCATGATTAGTAATCTTCTTTTTGGTTGAGTCATATTTTGCATATTTCTATTTAGAAACTAAAATCTTATCGGTGATGGAAATTTGGACGTTGTTATACATAATGGATGATATTTCAATCTCGCTGTTCATATCACTGCCAGAAACTTTTTAATTAAAAATTGAAGAAAACTCACCTGAAAGTGTCGAATAATTAATCATTCAGTTGTATTTAGGGGTGCTACGGGCTGCCTGCAACCCAGACGGGGGGTGCCCCTGTCCCGCCCCCTGCCCCTGCATGGGCGGGGGAGGTTTGGGCTCCCGGGCTCAGGCCCCGCCCCCGTCCGGCTGCCGGGGGGCAGATTGACCCCCTGGTCCGTCTGCCCACCCCAGTTAAAATACAGAGAGCCCACCGCCCACCCACAGCCAAAAAAACCAAAACCACCAGTGAACCACCATTCCAAGTTACCAAATACCAACCAGTGAACCACCAACCAGAGATATATATATATACCGGCGGGGGGTGACAACGAGAGGGAGAGAGAGATACCAGGATGGTGACCAGCTGGGGGTGATGGCGATGCCATAAAACACTAAAACAGAGGAAGTGAGAGAGAGAGAGATACCGGTTGGGAGCGACAGCAAGAGGGAGAGAGAGACCACGACGGTGACAGAAACCAGCTGGGGGCGAAGGCGACACCATAAAACACTAAAACAAAGGCACTGAGAGAGGAAAGAGGGGGGGGGGGGGGGGGGAGAGAATGGCTGAGCGGCTGGGGATTTTGCATTTTATACGAAACCTTATATTAAAACGACGTCATTTTGGGCACGTCATTTTATTAAAGAAATAGTTTTTTTTTGGTTTAATATATACCTGTGTGTGTGTCGCGCGCGCAACCTTTATTAAGGAAAAAAGTTTTTGATGCAGGAACTTAGTATTAATAGTATCACTATATTAATACTATTAGTATTAGTGTAGTGATACTATATTATCACCATAGACTAGTGATAATATATAGTTATATATATATATAGTGGATTACTGGTAGTATACTTAGTATTAATGCTAATATATACCATTAGTAATCCACGCCCATTATGGCCCATTATATATAGTATTAGTATACTATACTAATACTATATATATACTCTCTAGTGATATAATAATATAATAATATATATTTATATAGATCTAGTTATCTACTAATGCTATATGTTAATGATAATATAGTATAAACCGGTTTTTTTTTCACCCCTGCTTCTAATGCCATCATAACTGCATCATTCATTTATATAACAAGTAATGCAGAGTGTGATGAGCAATGTTTTGTTGTAACATGATTGGTGCATTTATATAACAATCACAAGCATAGACAGCAACACTTACTTCATAAAGCATGACACTGCATATTCTACTCCACAGACAGATCGAATTCCAAAGAACTGTCTAAGATTCAAGTTTCCTTAATTGTAGTGCATAAAACTTAGCCCAAATTTCATAGTAAAGGAACATAAAGCAATGCATGTCTATTATTTAAACTGATTTATGAATAAGTACAAAATCTTTTGATTCTTTTACCGCTTCAGTTCAATGTTAACCTATTTAATTTTGTGAAACATAATGCAGTTTTCTGATGCTTCTTCTGAGGTCGAACTGAGATTACAACTTGGGGCCTATGAAATTCAAAGTCCCAGAGATATATTTGTGGATGCAAATGGCACCTCTTTGACGATTAGAGTACAGCACCATGGCTCTCCTGTCACACTTATAGAAACTAATCAACTATTTGAAAAAATAATGCCTGCAGAAACAATATGGTTTGTGGGGTGATTTTTTTTAAAAAAAAGCTTCTATAACCATTATATTTGTCTTCACATATTTAAACTGAGGATTCATGCTTTGAACAGGTACATTGATGATGATCAACTGGTTATAAACTTGAAGAAGCAAGATCCGGCTTTGAAGTGGCCTGACATTGTGGAGTCCTGGGAATCCCTGACAGTGGGTTCAATGCAACTTCTGCAAGGAACATCAATCTACATCGTCGGGGATTCAACTGAAATTAACCAGAAAGTGGCTCGAGAACTCGCAGTTGGTCTTGGGTACTGATTTATCTTCATTTTGGTCAATATTAGATGGTTACCACTATCAACAGATCTAGTACACTATTAATTTTCTTATGTCTTTATTTTCTTATTGTTAGTGATAGTCTATTAGTTTTTAATTGAACCACTTATAAAAAAAAAGTTTTTAATTGAAAACACAGTGCACAGTTGAAAACTGTTATTGATCATCACGCCTTCACTCTGGATCTGACTGAAATGGTATCACCTTGGAGCTCAATAATTGGTTGTGGCAAAAATACGTTTTAATGCCCCTGAAGTTTCTGAATTTGTTGTCAATTTGGTTGCTGATCAATTTGATCCAGGAATTTCTGATTTGTTTTCAATGTAAACCTTATGCCCACCATACCATTAAAGCCCCTCAATACCTTCACCCATATTCATATTGGCTTCATGCTCTTGGAGCTCTTCTTCTCCGGCTTGACTTGCCATTTGTATCAAACTCCATCCAATCTGCCAACCATCACTGTCTGTTTGAGACCAAATCCAGACCAGACCCATTTACTGATTTGATCGGTGCCGTAGCATGACTCTCAAGGCACTGATCAGTTGATGTGCACATCTCTTCGGTTTTTATGTATGTCCTCTGTCCTAATAGTTCCATTTCGTTCATACGGTTTTCAGGTACACACCCCTTAGTACAAAAGAGTTGCTGGAAACATATGCCAAGCAAACCATTGATTCATGTGAGTATATTGGGAACACTGGCTATAGGCCATTAAAGCTAGCTCTTTGCCTTTTTTCTCTTTGTCTAGGAGCTCATCTCCTACACACATAAAACTTGTGGATGATTTCTTGGATGTGCAACAAATGAACCCGTAATATGTTTATTTATATTTTCTTTGTTAAAGATATTGCTAGTATGTTTTCCATTACAAATTGACTGCATAAGACAGCTCTTGACTGAAGTTTATCGTAGGGTATGAGAATGAGGGTTATGAGGATGGTAGTGGTGGTGATGATCAATGAAGCTAATGAAAGGCAGAATACTTTAATCCAGTTGTGTCAACAAATTACACCACAAGTCTCAATTTTTTTATGACGACGAGGAATCCGAGAGATTGTGCAAACGCAATATGTAATGTATCCCCATCACACGAATAATATAAATCATCGGCGCTTTTCATTGATGGGAAGGGCCCCTAGAAGTTGTTTGCACCCAAGGGTTTGAATCTTAGACCTGGAGGGAGCATACCACCATGACCAAGGCTCTTACCACTTGAACCAATCCCTAGAAGTTGCAAGTCTCAATTATACCTAATAAATCATAGATGTTGGTTAATTCCTAGGTTGTGTATTGAATGGCTCTGTAAACTTTGATTTCTAGTACGTGGTTGATTTCTTTTAGAGGTACTGGAGCATTATTCAGACGTCATGACTTGACAGCTTAAAATAATATTAATATTTACTGAAAAGCAATTGTTTTCCTTCTGTTAGGAAGCATGTCTTCACTTGGAAACATCAGATGTTGTACATATTCTGAATTTTATCCATGCTGTTGCCAGCCTCTCTCCTTAAATGCCTTCTTTTGCCTCTAATCCAAAGTCACACCTTCCATCCTTTTGTTTTGTAATTTTAACATCTCCTCTGTATAATCTATTTGTCAATATTTTTTATTATTATTTCTTTTAACCCAGTATTCTACATCATAAAGCAAAAAGGATCTACCTGCTACGTTTAACTCATGCTGTTTGATAGTATCTAATAAGACTCACAAGGTGACATCCTACTTATTGTTTGAAATGACTTGTTTATTCAATCTCGCAGTGTATTAACAAGTCTACTCAATTCCAGGGGTGCTCACTGAGGGCTCTGACTCTGTAGCAGAAGCAGAAAGTGCTATATTGGAGAGTTTAAGTAGGTACAGTCTATGGCTAGAATCCTCATTTGTTTTTTTTTTTCATTTCCAATTTTGGTTAGGAAGAGTGCATTCTTTTCTGTACTTGGTTGGTCTTGCAGTCATGTTCGAGCTGTCATTGCAACGCTAGGAGGGCAGCAGGGAGCTGCTCGAAGGGCTGATAAATGGCAGCATCTTTATGCTGGATTTACTGTGTGGCTGTCCACCACGGAAGCAACTGGTAATTATGTTTGCTCTTTTATTTGTTGCCTTTTGTTGGAGAAACAACTTCTATTAGTCGGTCGTGAATTATACCGCCTTAGAAGCAGTTTTAACATCTGACAAAACTCACATAAAACAAGTTTTGTTGAGAAGTTTTATTTCTATTAATCTTCTCCAAAACATAAGTAATCTTATTTCATTGGGGGGACATCTTCTGATAATCCACCAACAATTTCTCCAGACCATTGCTAATACAAGAAAATGCCTGAATGGCTTACTTAGATGCAGCTCATTGCTGTGATCCCCCAAATAATGTACAGAACACCCTAGTCGATTAGCTGGAAACATTGGTAAAGGGAGATCTCAGATTGATCATATCATATTTAACCTTTTTTTTCCTTTCTCATCAATCATTCCATCAGCATCAACTTTTTTTTTTCAATCCTCTGTGGAGAAGATGTAGTTGTCATACTTGTCAATACCAAACCAACGCAGGGCCAGATAACTCCAGGCCAACTTGAAATTTTGTAGGTCTAATTTGAAAAAAGTTAGAACCAAGTTTTTTATTTTTTAACATATGATGCAAAGTAGAAGTTTTAGTTGAGTGGAAAACTTCAGTTGGCTGAATTTACATGATCTCGACATTATTTTGTATAGACTGAACTCGGAAATCATTTAAGAAACAATCGGCTTTAAATGGGCAGATATACTTGCTAAAGAAAAACATACTTAGTTCTTTCAGCTTTTGAGAAGTATGTTCTGTTCACTAAATAATGTGCAATTGTCTAAGTTTGTAGGCTGCAGACATGACTTCCTCAATGCATGATGCCTTCATGATTCTTTACCTTTAAAAAAAATTATGCTTCGTGATTCTGAATCCTAAGTTTATGCTAGTTGTATTTATTTACTTGATAATTGAAGTCCCATATGTTTATGCATTGTGACTCATAGTTAGCGAAGTGGGAGGTAGACCCACGTTAAAGTTTTGGGATGATGTGTGGTGTGGTCTCTTAGAGGGGTTTTTCCGGATCTATTCTGGATTTCTTGGGTTAAGGATGCATCGGTAGTGAACAGTTTACAACTTTCAAATGGTCTCTCTCAATAGGAAGTGTATGTTATCAAAGAAGCACAGGACTGGGAGATGGACCTCTTTTAACTCATTCCATGTTAGGTTGTTGTCTGCTTGTTTGAGACAAGGTGGAGAAAACAAAATGTTTTGGGCCATATCCAAAACGGGTATTTGAAAGTAAATTGTTCTATAATGCATTGCCCCTCGTGATAGCATCACCTTTCAATGGAAGTCTATCTGGATGAGTAAGGCCCCTTGAGATCCATTCTTTTTTTGGGCGTCTGTACCAGGGAAAATTTCTAACAAGTTCTTGCATATGTAAGAGTGATGGAGGGATGGGTAAATCGTGGATCATCTCTTACTCCTTTGTAGCAAGATGTTTTTTATCTCTTCAGACGAGACTATGTGATGCCTAGTTGGGTGGTAGATCTATTAGCATGCTGGAAAGGACATTTTGAGAGTTATCACAGCAAAATCTGTTGGAAAATGATTTCGATCTGTTTAATGTGGTGCATGTGGAATAAAAAAGATGATCGGAGCTTTGAAGATGGCACAAGGACAATGATTTCAACTCTTTCTTCTTTAATGCACTTTATTATTGGATTGCTGCCCACTTATTTTTCTCTAGGTTCTGGTTTTTCTTAATCTTTTTACTTTCTCAATTTGAATGTACCTGATGTATACACTATGTGCACTTGGATGGTGCTTTTTCTCATTGAATAAAGCTTATCTTTATTAGAAAAAGTCATCTTGAAGTTCTATTTGTAATCAATGGCAACAGAACTTCTAATTAGGATTCTTTTTTTTTGATAAGTAAGAAATAATATTATTGATATGAATGAAATAGGCATAAGCCATGAACACAGGAAGTATACAGAAGAAGACCTAAACACATTCTAAGTACGATAAATTAAAGATAAGGAATCATGGACATTGTCCCCGTTTAATACAATAGCAGAAAACCAAAGCATTAAGGTGTCGAGAAAGAAATTCTTCAGCTCGATTATTGAGCGTTCCTTATCTTCAAAGTAGAGTGCATTCATTTCCGTCCAAATACACCACATGATGCACAACGGGATCATCTTCCACACTATTGCCACTTGCCGACAGCCTTGCATCTTCCTCCAACAACCCAACAAATCCACCACCCTCAAAGGCATAACCCAAGCAACATCAACCCTTTGGAAGATCTCATCCCACAACACCCTTGTTACTTCACAATGTAGTAAAAGATGGTCCATAGATTCTCCATTCCTTTTGCACATGCAACACCAATCCATCACTACACATCCTCTCTTTCGCAGATTGTTCGTAGTCAAGATCTTCCCAAGAGTGGCATTCCATACTTAAAAGGCTACTTTAGAGGGCACACGAGACCTCCAAATATTCTTCTAGGGAAATGGATTATGGTTCTGTGTGACCAAAAAGTTATAATACGCCTTAATAGTACATTTTTTGTGATTATTAGACCTCCACTTCAAACTATCACACTGTGCCAGAGGAGTCCCCATGGAATATAATAGACTGAAAAATCTGAGACAATAGATAGTTCCCAATCATGAAAATCCCTATTAAAAGAATATTCCACTGATAAGAACTATGAACAAATAACCGCATATCTGCCACTGAAGCCTCCCTATTAGCTGCAATACGATAGAGAGTCGGAAAAGCCCTTTCCAATGCATGATCACCACACCACATGTTCCGCAAAAAACTGATATGATTGCCCTCACCGGCTACAAAACGAATTTGTTTTTCGAAACAAGGCCAGCCCTTCCTTATAAACTTCCATAAACCCACACCATACCCCCCTCTGATTTCATTGGAACACCAGCCTCCCCAAGCAGCACCATATCTAGCGTCTACAATCTCCTTCCACAATGATCCTCCCTCCGAGTGATATCTCCACAGCCATTTCCCCAATAAAGCTTTGTTAAAAGTTTTCAGATTACACACTCCCAACCCCCATATACAACTGGGGAACATATTGTCTTCCAACTAACCAAATAAAACTTCTTCTCCTTCCCCAAACCCCCCCATAAGAATGTCCTAAAGAGTTTCTCGATCTCATTCACCACTCCTGCAGGCATAGGAAACAGAGATAAGAAATATGTGGGGAGGTTAGTAAGGGTACTCTTGATAAGAGTGAGACGACTCCCTTTCGATAAATACACCCGTTTCCAACCAGCCAACCTTTTCTCTATCTTTTCCACCACCCAATCCCTTATGGCTCTAGAAAGTTGCACCCAACGGAAGACCCAAATATTTCATTGGTAAAGAGGACACCTTACAATCCAAAAGGCTTGCTAAAATAAGGATATTTGAGACCGCACCCACCGGAACCATCTCGGACTTCCCAAGATTCACTTTAAGCCCTGACACTACTTCAAAGCAAAGTAGCAATGCTCGTAAGGTTTGGATTTGGCTATTATCCGCTTCACAAAAGACTAGGGTGTCATCTGCAAAAAGAAGGTGTGAAATGGTAATAGGGCCATCAGACCCACTGCCCACTTGAAAACCAAATAAGGAACCTCCACCAATAGCGGCCTGCACCATCCGACTTAAGGTCTCCATAACTATAACAAACAAAAGAGGAGAAAGAGGATCTCTCTGCCGTAAACCCCGAGAACTATAAAAAAAAGCAAGCCAGTGTACCATTAACTAGAACTGAGAACCGGGCGATTGAAATATAATGACGCATCCAGGAAATCCACCTATCCCCAAAGCCACACCTCTCAAGCAAGTTCGCATGATCATATGCCTTTTCCATATCAAGCTTGCAAAGAATTCCTGAACCTTCCTCCCGCAGTCTATGATCCAAGTATTCATTTGCAATAAGCACCGAATCAAGGATTTGTTCCCACGGATAAATGCGTTTTGAGGCTTGGAGATAATATGTTCTAGCACAGGGCTTCACCTGTTGGCTAGAACCTTCGAAATAATCTTATAAACACCACTAACCAGGCTTATAGGGCGGAAATCCTCAATAATCGAAGCCCCATGTTTCTTAGGAATGAGAGTAATGAACGTCGCATTAAGGGATTTTTCGAACTTTTGAAAAGAGTGAAATTCACTAAAGACCTGCAAAACATCACCTTTCACTATGTCCCAACAAGTTTGAAAGAAACTCATAGAAAACCCATCTGGACCTGGTGCTTTATCCTTAGCCATCCCAGAGATAACCTTGTAGATCTCTTCTTCATCAAAAGGTCTTTCCAAAACACTCACACTCTGAGAGTCAATTGCTTCAAAAGTCAAGGCATCGAGCTTTGGCCTCCAAGAAACCATTTATGAGAGAAGGGTCTCATAATAGTGCACAAGATGGTTTTCTAGCTCAGGGGGAGAAGATAGCACCTGAGAGCCAGAAAGTAGCGACTCAATAGCGTTGTTGCGCTGATGTGAATTGGCCACTTTATGAAAGAACTTTGTACACTTATCACCTTCTTTCAACTAAAGGGCCCTGGATTTTTGGCGCCATGAAATCTCTTCCGACAACAAAATCCTCTCCAAATTTGCCACAACCATGCCCTTCCTCAATAACACCTCCTCCAAATTATCTCCCAATATTTCTTTGCCCTCTAGCTCCTGCAATTCCTCCAATAGTGTTGACTTTTGATCATCGATGTGGCCAAAAACTTCCAAGTTCCACTTCTTCAAGTCTTGTTTCAATGCCTTCAGCTTGCCTGCAAGAATAAAACTTGGAGTACCAATAAATTGATACGATGACCACTAGGCACGCACCATCTCTACAAATCCATCCAATGTTAACCACATGTTTTCGAACTTGAAGTACCTGCGACCCCTGTGAATGCCCCCACAATCTAGTAATATAGGAAAATGATCTGAACTGATTCGGGCTAACCGTTTCTGACTGACTTCCGGATAGTGGGCTTTCCACGAAGGAGAGACGAGGAATCTGTCCAATTTTGACCATACCCGACCATTTGACCAAGTGTACTCCCCCCCTACCAGGGGGAGATCCATGAGATCCAGATAAAAAATAAACTTAGAGAACTCCTTCATGGCCATAGTGTTCCGATAATTCCCTGATCGCTCGTTTGGAAAGTGAGTAATGTTAAAATCACCCCTCATGCACCACGACACATCCCATAGTGAGTATAAGCCCGCCAACTCCTCCCACAGCCTTCTCCTCCTCTATCCACGTTAGGACCATAGGAGCCTACAAATGCCCATTCCCATCCGTCAACAACATTTTTAAATAAAGTCGCAATTGAGAAATCTTCAATACACTCCTCAATCGCCTCAATCACTTTTTTATCTCACATTAATAATACTCTGCCTGAGGCTCCCCAAGAGGCTAAATAAGACCAACCCACATACGAGTAGGGGTGGCAATATGTGATACGACCTGTTAACACAACACGAACACGACATGATAAAAGCAGGTTAGGGTTTAGCCTTAACGGATTCGGGTCAAAACGGGTTAACCTATTAAGACACGATTACTTAACGGGTTGATAACGGGTCAACCCGTTTGACCCGTTATTACCCGTTAAGAAAGTTAAAGTTACAATTATACCCTTATACCTAAAAATAAAACTGTTGAGATTTTAATTTAGATATTTTTATTGTTTGGATTGTAATTTTTGACTTGTAGTTAGTTTTCTATTTTTTATAGATATTGTGATTTTAACATTTATATAAAATTATGTTAAACTTAACTAGGTCAAACGGGTTAATTTCGGATCTGTTCAACCATATTAACGGGTCAAAACGGGTTAACACGACATGACCCGTTATGTTAATGGGTCGTGTTAGAGTTTGAGATTTTGACACGATAAGCTTAACGGGTTGGGTTAGGGTTGACCCATATAGTATAATATACATGTCTTGGCACGACACGAACACGACCCATTAACACGATTTGACACCCCTACATACGAGCACCCCCATAAACTCCGCACAATTCTTCTATCAATAAAACACAACTTTGTTTCTTGAAAACACACCACATCACCCTTCCACATTCGCAATAAAGATTTGATACGAAGGCGTTTATTGTAATCATTGAGCCCCCGTATATTCCAAGATAAAATCTTAGGCTTCATTTGGACATAGATTGCCCCTCCCTTTCGATCTATCCCTTCCGCCACTCCCTTCCTTTACATCATAATTGATAGAACAAATTAGCCTTTTAAGTACCCTATCCCGCTTTGTGGCTGATTTCGAATGGCTATCTTCAAGTGCCACAAGAAGGGCCTTGAATTGTTCTTCGTAACCTCTAAAAGAGATCCCAATAACTGCTTGTAACTCCTATACCTTCTTAAACACCCAATTTGACGGACTACTCCCGTATTTAGAACTGGGAGGAAGAGTACACAGAGTGGTTAAAACAGCCCCCTCTCCACCAGCACTATTATTGTCAAACAGAGTCAACTGCATGTTTGACTTTGAACCTGAGACACTAGTTGCAATAGATTCACTAGGTATCACAAAGGTTTTAGAAAGTCCCATCTCAGCTTCAAAATCACCTCCCGCACAATCCCCCAACTTGTTTCCATAAAAAAAAAACCATCTCCAGAGGAGAAAAACTTCTCGGAGAGCCCAAATCCTTCACTGGATTTGAAAGCCCACACTCCGGTGTGACAGACGGCGCAAAAAAGTCAATGGTGCCTCCGAACACCACACTCTACTGCTTTTGTGCAGACTCCAACGACAACATGTCCTTCTCGGCACTACAAACCTCAGAAAACTGTCGGCTCGGAACTAAATCTATGGAAGCTGCTGGCGAACCTACCACCATCGACGACGATCCCTGCTCACACGTCGGCTTCTGTGCACCTTCCGACGAGGAGATGGGTCTCACTGGATTAGTGGTGACAGATTCCCTAAACTTTTGTCGGCACGATCACCGACGTCCCAGACCTCGCTGGTGAGTCCGCTACCAACGACGTCGACCTCTGTGCCACCACCGGTGGTGGAGGTTACGGCCCATTCGACGACGAGGGAGTGACTTCGCTCGACTTCCTGCGTCTCCAAACGGGATTCAAAGGCTAGGCCTGGGCCTGGGCTAGTGAAATCGAGTGGGCCTGTTGCCCCATACAGCCACACGATTGGGCCTACGAACCAGCCCGCTAGGCTACTTGAAAGGACCTTGGTTGAAGCCCGTCTAAGTCCAAGTCCAAGTCCTTCCCCTTATAACCCACTGCACGGGCCAGGAAACCTATTTCCTGGCCCCACTTCAGCCCCTCCTCCACGCACCGTTTCACGAGCCAAGTTAAGTTGCAAAGTACCCACTTGTTTCTCCATATCAACAACTGTGTGCAACAGATTTTCCATATCTAGCCCCGACATGCACCTGCCAGTACCATTCCCATTGCCTTGCTGGGCCTTCACCACTACTGTCCTTTCTGCAAATTTTGGCTCTTGTGACAAGGCCTCCCTGTACGAAGAGAAAACAAGGTGCCCCTGCCCCTGCGACGGAGAAGAAAACTGCCATGGACAACTTCCTCTGTTATTCCCCCCCAAAACAGAGGATGTATCATCAAGTTCCTTCAACATACCACCAAAATTCCTCCAACCTACCCCCATTCTCCCTTCTGGAATCACTACTAAGCCACGCCTCTTCTCTTGACTAAACTCTGATAAGGAGAAAAAATTCCCATACGCGTTACGCTGTCTCTGCACCACCAAGACCTGAGACCCAACTCTTCTCGTTCTAAGGAAAACAGAGGAGCCCCCAAAGGCTATACCTTCCTTCACCATGACATCCAACCATCCCAATGTTTCTTGATCAATGATAATGTATTTCACAATGCAACAACTACTCTCCATGATTTTCTACCATCTTTCATTAACCTTCTTGAACTCAAAATACTTTTGATCAATGATCACACTCCTACTCGACTCCATCACGGCACAAAAAATTTATAAAACACAGAAAAAAAAGAACTAAACACCACGGAATATTTCCACCATACGCAGAAAATTAAAAATGGCAAAAAGAAAAAACATTTTTTCTCAAGTGTACGAAGAGAAAAAATTTAGAGAGAGAACCTTGGCTTTATAGTTGAACTCCCATCAATCAATTAAAACCATAAAACTCTTCTAATTAGGATTCTTTACGTTAAAGTTGTTTTCTATGCTTTCCTTTTCCTTTTCTATTCGAGGGTTTTGTTGGATGTTGGGATTCATCATAAACAAATAGTATGTACTTTTGTTTTTAACCTAAATAGTATGTACTTTGTAGAGAACATTACTGTTGAGTTGGTACTATATGCATTGGCCTTGGTTCAAGTTGTAAGCAAATGGGAGGACGGGCTGGGTTAGTGTACAAGTCGGAATCCTAATGTTCTGACATGGTGCCCATTCTCTCGTCTCTGCCCAAAAAAGAGAAAAGTGTGAGTGTGTTATCACTCCATGCTAAACAAGATGCTTTTCATGACAGCTTACTGTACCATGAGCCCCTGGAGAGCCATTCCCATTGTTATTAAGAAACCATATCTAGTGATAAGGATGGCCACCTCAAATATTAGCAAATTTTACCCTCCACTGATTTTTTCCTTCAAATCTATATTAATCGGCCCCTTCTTTTGATTGATGGTGGCCCACTATGAATTTGTCTGCCATCAAGCTGTGATGGTCAGCCTAAATTTCACATTCGAGGCCCATATAATAACAACCCTCACACTTGGTAGTTAACATTTTTATATCATATTTTGCACTCGTCAATCGCATTGGTTGTTGAAATTATTCAATGCAGATGAAGATTCAGCAAAGGAGGAGGCAAGGAGGCAATATCTAGACGCACTAGCTTACTCAAAGGCAGACGTGGTTGTCAAACTTCAGGGTTGGGACGCTGACTTTACCAAAAGTGTGGCCCAGGCATCCTTGAGTGCGCTTAAACAGTTGGTTCTCTCTGACAAAAAACTTCCAGGTACTCGTTTATATTCCATCTTTGCTCTGTACGTGTCACCACAATAAAGATAGCCTCGCTTTCCCATAAGCCTCGATTTCCCGTAACCCCGCGTACATACTAAGTTACCACCACAACAGTTGGCTCCTATTTTTTCGCTTAACAGGCTACAACCTACTATCATCCTTTTGTCGGTGTCATACTATGAGAACTCTTTTTCTCTCTCCTCTTGGAGCAGAATATGATGAGAACTTAAAAGATGGCAATGTTGGCAGTAACTGATATACCTATTTATTGCTGTTACTCAATTTGATGGTGCCTTAGATCAGAGGGCAGTCTAACATTTTTAATCCACAAGTAGTCAAAGAAAACATAAGAATAATACACTAACTTCTACGTTTATTGTGTATATAGAGTAAGCAGACTAATGAAATACTCGGTTCCAATTACTCATCATTGTGGAACTCTGATATTATGAATGGATAACCCACCCCCCATAGCCTTTGAGGTGGACTGGTGAAATTTAGCAGTCCCTAATTGACGGCTGTTTTCGTTTTGAAGGGAAGAAGAGCCTCTATATAAGGCTGGGATGTCGTGGCGATTGGCCAAACATCAAGCCTCCTGGTTGGGATCCATCGGCTGGGGATGATCTCCCTCAACGTGCACTATAATGTTAAAAGTCACATTGCAGGTATAATTGACGGTTGAAATTTTGTTTCTCCATTTTTTTTTCCTGTTATCAAGCCCTTTTAATATTATAACCTAATGCTGATTTTCCACAAGTAACGAGAACATTGTTGTTAATATTCTCTCTCTCTCTCTCTCTCTCTCTCTCTCTCTCTCTCTCTCTCTCTCTCTCTCTATATATATATATATATATATATTTATTTTTAATCAATTCTTTCCAAGTTGATGATTGATATAATTTGAAGCAATGAAGAACAATCATGGCGTTGAAGTAAAAAATGCATTCAATTTACTCCAGAATTAGCCACATCGTACAAATATAGGACTACTGGTCAATGATAATAACAAACACATAAATTGCGCGGAGTAACCACTCGTAGGTGAGATCAAAATGAATTTTATTTATGCATTTTAATTGCCTCTCGATAAAAATCAGATATTAATTCCTTTCCTTCCCTTGTGTATTTCTGTCCCGTTCTTTTCATTTCTTGAAGAAATTTTGTTTAATTGGATGAACCCAACACTACCATGTGTGTAAGAGCTGATGCTAAAGACATAAAAAACAGATAGCCACGTCTCTGCATTAGTTGCAACACTCAATCATCATCTTGCATGAACTCCATGATCGTTATAGTGTGTATGCATTTTCCCTTCCAGTGAAAGGAATTTTGGCCGTTTCCTTTAGCTACAATGCAGGAGAAATGTTTTAATTACAAAAAGATTCCACAAAAGTAAACTCATAAATTAACATGGCTTAATATGGTATGTTAAATTGTAAAGTAGATCTAACGTATCCCATAAAGTTATATCAGTCTGTGAATTTATTTTTGTAGAATCTCTTTATGATTGTAGTACTTCTTACAATACAGAGTGCTTTTACTAGCCAAAGAAGGCCAAACTGTCTCAAGTTGAAAATTCTAGACCTTATATTACAAGTGAAAACACTTATAATTTTTTTTAAGGAGAATACATCATGTTAATGATGAACCAATGTATAAAGAAATGAGAAATGATATTTGTAGTCGTGGAGTGTGCAACCGCCGCGTAATTCTTTTGAAAAACAATGAGTAAATGAGAAAAACTCGTTTTTTAATAGTAGACTCTACTCATTTTTAAAAGGATTGCAGGATGTTTGGATACTCTACGACTATATCTAACATTATTATTTATTCTTGATTTAATTTTTGAATTAATTTTTTGGCTGAACCAAGACTGACATTATCATTGCCAAGTCGGCATGTAACTTACCTTTGTAAAAAGTTAGTATAGACGGAGCAGTTCTTTAAAAGAAAAGAGTGCGGAGACAAAACCAAGGGCAGCCATGGCCCCTCGCCTTCCCCCTCTTGAAACTCTTTAGTATAAATCTTAATTTCATACATACTAGTTTTATTTACAATACCAGACTAATTTAATTTAATTTTAATTCTTAATATAATTTCTCATTTATGTTTTGGCTTTTTGACAACACCTCCATTATGTCCCTCAAAGTGGGGGTCCTAACTAGAGTTTTAAATACCGTAACGTACCGGTCGGTACGGCTGGTATTTACCGTGTCAGGATAGTAACCGATACAAGGAAGGTATGTGTTTCATATCAGGTCAAATACCGGTTGTACCGGTGCGTTTCTGTCAAAACTGGTTGGTTTTCGGTGTTCTGGCCGAAATTAGTGGATTTTTGTATTTTCAATATATTTTTGTAATTTTTACTTCAATTCTCACATCTAAAGACTATTTTCTTAACTTTTTTAATCCCCTTTTCTCGAGGACTGAAAATCAAATCACTACTCCCCTTTTCGTGATAAAGATCAGTTATTATTTTTTTTAATAGTTGGATTGAGAACTTGAAGTATTATTAAGTTTTATAAATATATATTTTAACTTTTTAAGACTTGTATTGATGTTATTTTGAAATATAATTTATACATATATAATTAATTTATCTATATATAAATTATTACGAAACGGTACCGATACCGAAACTTTGGTATCTTAACCAAAACGGTCATCGAAACGGCATTTAAAACTTTGGTCCTAACAAACAGGGACACCTTCCTTATAGCAATACATCATATTATAAAATTCTTTTTATTGTAATGAAGATTTAACATATTATATATAACCACATCAGTTTGTAAACTTTCCTTTTATGAGATTTTTCGTGAACTTGGCACTTCTTGGAAAAATCTGCTTGTCTTGAATTTCTTTTTTCTTTAGTATTTTTGGAAACTTATTAGCCTCGCTTGTTTAAAAAACAAAAGAACCAAATCCAACATCTTATTTCAGTCATAAAAAAAAATGCTCCTGGCTTCATTTTTGTCTATAGATACTAAAATGGATGTTTAGGTTCCATGTCAATAAGCCCACGACTAAAGGACAGATTTAGCCTATAGGCCCAAGACTGGGAGACTCATGGCCCAAGAGTCCATGACACAAACCGTGTGATATGATTACGCCTATAGATCAAGGTGGTTATCTCGTCCACTTATTAAGAGATTATTCAAGATGAACCCTTAGAATTTAATAGTTATCTACATCCTCAGCATATCTATAAATAGCATCTGAAGGTAACAGATAATTTATTATTATTTATATACTTATATTAAGATAACATATCTCTAACTTAGACATCAAAGGTCCTTTCGGCACCCAGTGCCGCCATCTCATCTGTTGCAGGTTATCCGAGTAGTTGGTAGTGTGAAACACGTCATTTACAGTAGCGCCATATGTGGGATCTTTACAGACTTCAACTTGATTTTCACATGCCAACTACTACGCAATCTCAAGTAACCCGTGATCAAGAGATGAATGCGGCGGAGGTAGAAGCAAGGTTGGCAAAAGCCGAGAATAAGTTGAAAAAGGCCATGACAGTGGTTGAGTAGTTATAGAAGAAGAATGAAGAGTTGAAACGGCAGAATGCCACTACACCACCTGTCCAGAATGGGCAAGTGGAAGGAGATGTAGACAATGCAGGAGGCATGAACGGTGAAGAGCTAGAAAAGAAGAAGTTACACGACGAACTGCGTAGCCTCGTTGACAAATATGAGGAGATGGCAAGAAGGATGAGAGGGTCCTCTTCCGTGGAACAATTGCTTAACCGAACCGACCTTCCTTACAGTGAGGAAGTTATGTCAGTGTCTCTCCCACCCAAGTTTAAGGTTCCTCAAATCGACATGTATGATGGGTTGCGGGACCCTGTAAATCACCTGAAGAACTTTAAAGCGCACATGACTCGTCACGATTTTCTCGAAAAGGTGGCTTGCCGGGCTTTCCCATTAACGTTAAAGGGAATAGCACGTGGTTGGTTTGGGATTTTGCATCCGGGATCCATTAGCAGTTTCGAGGAATTGGCCAAGCAATTCCTAATGCAGTTCATGGCAAGTAGGAGGCGCCGAAGACCGCTGCTCACCATTAAACAAAGTTGATTCAGCAAGGAGAAGTTGACCACCAATGATCAAGACGAGAAGATCATGCTAGTCGCCCTCCTGGGGGGCATATGGTCTCAGAGCCCATTCATGGCTGAGCTGGCCAAGAAGACCCCCTCCACCTTGAGGGAGTTCATGGGTAGGGTAGACGACTTCGTTAATGTCAAGGACACGTTGCAGGCTCTTCTGGAGCCCAAGAAGTAGGAAGTAAAGTCGGAGACTAGGAACTCGAACGACGCTAAAGACAAGAAGATCGGGCAAAGTCGTCAAGATGGGAGGCGTGAAAGATATTCCAATTAACGAGAGTAGGGGCACCGCCTCATCCACAATTTTTTGATAAATCCCCATCGAAATCTCTCCTCTTTTTTTTCTCTCTGCTTCACCGTTTTCTTGGTTTAACAACATCAAATAGTTTTTCTTTCTCTCAAGAGCTTTCACCACCGTCAATCTCGGCCAGCCACCAACTCACTTAGTTAGCCTTGAACACCCTCTTTTGTGTTAGCAAAGTCTCCACTTCAACTACATCCAAAGATCCCTCACAACTAAAGATCGAGTCTATAGGATAGTTTGGTTTAAATTAAAATATATGTATATATCATATGTGGTCCTCTGTAATTTGAATTTATGTACAACTCATACTTGTAACTGAACTGTTTATATAAACCATATACAATTCGTCTGTTTTGGTGAGTTAAACCAAAACACTTTCATAAATTCTTTTATGGTATCAAAGACTTTATGCTAACGCTTTCTCAATCGTAATGGTTTCCGCAACCTCTTTTACTTTTCCCAACATTTCTTAGCTTTGTTCCATTAAACTTGATGGTACTATTCTTCGTAGAAAATGACTTGACGGGCATTGTTGATAAATCTGATCCATGCCCCTCCAAGTTTCTTCATGATACTCTTGACGGGGAACCAATGCCGAATCCCGCTTATTCTTTATGGAATAAGAAAGATCTGTTTATTCTCAGCTGGCTTAATGCCACTCTAACTAAATCTGTTTTGTCCACTGTGTATGGCCTTCACACATCCAGTGAGGTATGAGTCTCCCTTTTCTCTAAATTTGCTTATCAATCACCCTCTCAAATTACCCAATCGAAGCGTCAATTGCAGTCTCTTCATCAAGGCTCTCTCATGTGCATTGAGTACATTAATTAATCCAAAACTTTGGCTACTCAACTTGTTGTTGTAAGCAAATCTATTGATGATGATAATCTCATCTCATATGTTATCGGTGACCTTAACCCAAATTTCAATCCCTTTGTAACATCCTTTTCCTTTGCCAATCGTGATTCCCAACTTTCCTTTTCTGATTTTCATGCCTAGCTGCTCTCCTTTTCTCAACACCAACAACTTGCACCAGATCCTCACCTTGCCTTATACAACAAACATTACTCACCACAACCCATCAAGAAGACCAAGCCTCCTAGCCTTTTGAAGTAGTCATCTCAGAAACATGGTCCCTCCTCTCGGCATGCTACTGCCTCAACACCTAGCCAGCCTTCTGCACCTTGGTCTCCTTGTCAAATTTGTAGCAAATCTAGGCATCGAGCACTTGACTATTATCATCGCATGGACTATGCTTACCAAGGTCGTCATCCTCCAGCACAACTAGCGACTATGGTTGCGCACTCCAACTCTATGGCTACTGACAACAATCCATGGTTTGTTGATAATGGTACTAACGGGCATCTCACTCCTGCTGTGGAAAATCTTACACTGCATGAACCATATTATGGTAATGAGACCATTGTCATGGGTAATGGTGCAAGTTTGGAAATTAAACACATTGGATCTGTTGCCTTTCTCTCTTCCTCTCTTCATCTTTCTCGTGTTCTCCATTGTCCTCAAGCATCTGTCAATTTACTTTCCATCCATCAATTTTGCAGAGATAACTCATGCTTCTTTATTCTTACATCTTCTTCTTTTTTTTATTAAGGACAATTGAACGGGGCAAACTCTTATGACTGGAAGGAGTGAAGATGGTCTCTATCCCCTCTACCTCAATAAACTCTCCTCCAATAAAACTCACGCCTACACTACTTTATTTGGTGTGAAGGAGTCTCTCAATATCTGGCAGTCTCATTTTGGCCATGCCTCTTCTCCTATTGTCTCTTGCATCATCTCCACTCACAATCTTCCTACTCTCGGACATCTCAATAGTGATGAAGTTTGTGCCTCATGTCAAATGGGCAAGAGCAAAAGTTTACCATTCTCTGCCTCCTCTCGGGTTTCAACTTCTCCCCTCCAGCTTATTCACAGTGATGTGTGGTGCTCTCTAGTAGTGTCTCTAGATGGTTTTCAATACTATGTAATTTTCATAGACAACTACTCTATATATACTTGAATATGCCCACTCTTTAATAAATCTAATGTGTTCCCTTCATTTGTTAAGTTTAAAGCATTAGTTGAAAATCAATTCTCTTGTTCTATTCAACAACTTCAAACTGACAATAAGGGCGAGTACATCTTTTATTATTTTCGTTCCTTCCTTGATCAATATGGCATTTTCCACGTTTAAGTTGCTGCTACACTGCATAACAAAATGGCCTCGTCGAGAGGAAACATAGGCATCTTATCGAAATGGGTCTTTCCATGCTTGCTCAATCTGGTTTGTCCAATAAATCTTGGGTTGAAGCTCTTCTCATCTCTGTTTTATTATTATTATTATTATTAATAGATTGCCTACTCCTACACTATAGAACTCTACTCCTTTATTTACTTTATTTAATCAACATATCGACTATACCTCTCTACACACATTTGACTGTGCTTGCTTCCCCATGCTACGTCCCAATGTTCCTCATAAGCTCACGTTTCGTAGCAAGCAGTGCATCTTTGTTGGTTATGGCACTCATAAAAAAGGATATCGATGCTTTGACTCTCTAACTAACAAGGTGTATGTCACTTGTCAAGTAGTATTTGATGTACATAATTTTCTAGGCAAATCTTCAACTTCCTCTTCTAGTCCTCCTTCTCAATTTGTTCTAACCTACATCTTGCACTCCAACTTTAGACTCTCTTCCACCATCCAATTCTCCTACCTCTACTCCAGATGTGTCTACCTCTTCTCTATCTTCTTCTCAAAATGATCCTTCTCTTTGTCCTCCTCCATTAACTCCTCCATGCTCGATTGTCACCCGTAGTCAAACTGGTTCTTTACGCCCTCGTGCCTTTTCTTATTACACTCTTTTCTACTCAACGAAACACCCTCTTAAAGCACTAATAGTGTGATTACTCCCTCTAAACTAACCTGTTATTCGCAAGCTTTGGTCTCATCTGATTGGCGTGCTGCTATTGGGGCAGGGTTTGATGCGTTAATTTCCAATGGCCCTTGGGCTTTATGTCCTTGCCTACTGCATCAAAACATTGTTCGTAACAAATGGGTATATAAATTGAGAAGAAAACTTGATGATCCTATAGAGCGATTTAAAGCTCGCTTAGTTGGCAAGGGTTTCGATCAAAAGAGTGGTGTTGATTTTGCTAACTTTCAATTCCGTAATTAAATCCTCTACTATCAAACTTATACTTGGTTTAGTTGTTAACTTTGATTGGTGCATTAGACAGTTGGATGTCTCTAACGCTTTTCTCAATGACTACTTGGATGAAACTGTATGTCTTCTCCATAAAGCTCTTTATGGTCTTATATAGACCCCAAGGACTTGGTAACAATGCTTGTCTCAGGCTCTCATTGATCTTGGCTTCTAAATATCAAATGTGGATACATATCTTTTCATCTATATTTCGAGTTCAATTTCTATATATATGTTGGTCTACATTGACGATATTTTGATTACGGGGAACCAATCGGCCATTATTTTTTCATTCGTTACTCAGCTTAGGTCTACATTTGCTATGAAGGACCTTGGTGATCTTGGTTATTTTCTTAGCATGCAAGCTCATCGAGGTTCGACTAGTCTTCATCTTCAACAGTCCAAGTATGTCCTCGACTTGTTGCATCGTGCTAAAATGATTGGTTGCAAACCTTATGCAACTCCATGTGTTAGTGGCTCTAAACTCTCAGCTTTTGACGACACTCCACTCTCTGAGGCAGAAACCAGCACCTATCGACAGTTGGTGGGTGCTCTTCAGTACTGTACAATTACCCGCCCTAACCTGGCCTTTTTTGTGAACCAGTTATGCCAGTTTATTGATCACCCCACGTCCTCTCACTGGACTCTTAAATGAGTTTTACGTTACCTAAAGGGCAGTGTAGATCATGCTTTGTTTTACCATAAGAGCTCTGTGCAACTAGAAGTGTACTGTGACACCAACTTGGCTGGTGGTCTCAATAATAGGCGCACAATTACAAGCTTTGGTGTTTTTCTTGGTCATTGTCTTATTACCTAAAGTGCTAAAAAGCAATCCGTTGTAGCTCGATCCAGCACTAGCACCGAAGTTGAATATAGAGTTTTATCTATCGCTACTGTTGAGGCCTGTTGGCTAAGAATGCTTTTTCAAGACCTACACATTCCTCTATATGCTCCTCCTATGTGCTAATCCAGTTTATCATGCGCATACAAAGCACATTGAAATTGATTACCTTTTCATAAGTGAAAAGGTTCTCAATAAAGATATTGTCATCAAATATATCTCCACCACTGATTAGCTAGCTGATGTTTTTACTAAAGGTCTTACAGTCTCTCAATTTATCTTTCTTCGTTCCAAGCTTCATATTGTTACACCCCCACTCAACTTGCAAAGGGCTGTTAGTGAAGTCTCCACTTCAACTACATCCGAAGATCCCTCACAACTGAAGACAAAGTCTATAGGATAGTTTGGTTTAAATTCAAATATATATATATATATATATATATATATATAAGATGTGGTCCTTTATAATTTAAATCTATGTACAGCTCATACTTATAACTGAATTGTTTATATAAATCATATATAATCCGATTGTTTTGGTGAGTTAAACCAAAACACTTTCATAAATTCTTTCATATCGCACGACTTTCCTCTCACATGAACACTGTTGTTTCATAAGCAATTGTCTAATTGGTTTTTGGCCTTCCCAAGAGCGCCAGCAGATTTAAAATTTTTACATAAACGCCCTTAAAACCCTTGACGTAGCTCTTCCCGTACAACATATTTGAATATTTCATTTTTGTATCATTACATATATTCCCCTTATTATGTAAGCAATGGCAGAATGGTCCTTTGGACATGTATTTTTACGTGGGCTTGATTCCTTCGATGGGCTTAGTTTTATTACAAAAAGCATTATGTTTTTTTTTAAGTTGAGCTAAGTTTTACTCAAATAAATATATTAGTTCATAAGCTTTATTTTTCCCTACAGAAAATATTTAGGGATTTAAATTATGTTATTAAGTATTAATTATTATAACTAAAATTTAGTGGTAAATAATAAGAGTTTAATTTTATTTGAACTTTAAATCAAATTAAGTTTATTTTATTAAACGAGTTTCCGTTGTTTACTTTGATAGATTTTAACATAGTTTCCTACTAAGTTATAATTTGAAAGTGTGATATGTTATTAGTATTTATTAGTTTTGTATAAAACATAATAATTATTAAATTATTCTCCATGTAATTAATTAAGTAGAATATTATTATGACGTCTTTTCTAGAAAAGTAGTGACATATTTCGTATGCGTAAAGAACTACGAGGCAAAATTTTGAAATTAGCGCTACGAGGTAAGTAGCTTAATCATAAATTAGAACTAGCACACGTTAGTTAGTTTAGATAGATTATTATTAAAGTTAGTTCTTTGATAGCTAATATCATTCATGTCATGATATATGCAAGAATGTCATTCATCATTCGATTATGTTAATTCCGCATCATGTTCAAATTTCACGTTTTATAGTTATTTATGTTATTATGTATGTTATGCAACTCACGTTGCATAAGATACTTAAGTTTCTTATGATCAAATGTAAAATAAGATCAGTTAAACAAGATTGTCATTCACATGTATGGTACTAATGTGATTTATGGGTAGATGTGCAAGCCATAGACCTAAGCGTGGTCCACAATAGCATACTAGGATACTATTAGCGGTTCCCCTTATGACCACAAGATATGGGGCCGGTACACAACCTTGCACACATAATTAAATGTGTTGGCTAGTCAGATAAATCAGATAATTCAAAACAAGCCATGCATGTCATAAGAAGAATTGTGAAATGTCATGATTTAAATTTTCTCTAGCATAAACTATTTTATGGAAACTTTATGTTTATCATGTTTACGTTGTGATAAGTTTCTTACTGAGTTTTCGACTCATTTTAATTTTATTTTATGTTTTTATCCACCCCAGGTGAAGATGATAATGAGTACAAGTAGGTGGGCCATACTTAGATGGAGCAGACTAATCAGATTTGATTCTATGCTTTTCAGTTAGTTTTTATGACATGCATTTTTCCAATTCAGTTATTTGAAGACTTTGATTATATATTTTTAAGACGTTTTATTTAATAATTCATTTTATGAATTAAATCTGTATTTTATTAAATTATGAAATTTCTTATCTAGCTTTATTTATGAAAACATGTGGTATCCCTAGCCTAAATGAAGGGGTTGTTATAAGCATGTTCTTGAACTATACGACAACCCCTTGTGATGCATTGTTTTCCTCTGATGTAATGCCTTTCTGTTGTTGTGATGAATGGCTTTGTTGGGATTATATGAGGCTATGACGATTGTTGTATAATATTGATTTTTATTGTGAAATCAAACTTCATTGGGGACAAGGGAAATACGCACAACCGTGAGTTGCAGCCATGGCATTTGTGCCCCTTCCTCTATGTCACCATTGCCCATCTGAGCCTCCCCCAATCTTGATTTATGAGTTGATGCTCTGCAATTATATATCCATGAACTAATTTTGAACTGTGAGTAGATTTTTGTCTAAATTACTTCATTGTCTACGCTTTTATAGAGATGGACTCACAAGACCATAAAAATATGTTCTTCACAAGCCAAATCAGAACCCTAACATTGACCATTTATTCTTGAGTCAAACTCAACTCAATCAAGTGTTGGTGGAAGACTCTCCACCCCTACACCAACTTAAGGTATTTACAACTAAAAAATACAAATGAGTGCCAATTTCATCCAAGAGGAAGACACTACTTGTTTCAGCGTGACTGAATACTAGTTTAGATATACACGGGATAGATAAAAAGAACATATCCAGCTTTTATATTTCGATGAGTATAAGCAAAGTATGACCAAGCAAACAATTGGATTTTTAATGCATCGGTAGTCGACAATTCAAGAAAATACCAATAAGTTCTATGCGAAGCTAGCCCAAGTGGAAAGATTAAATCAAAGTGGCTTGATCAATCAAGACAAGGCATATCTATCTACTAGATTTTTATGCTATTGTCTATACTTCATTTTTATGGTTTTAAACTATTACATACACATTAATATTTGTTATGTACCAATAATTGGAGAAAACCCAAATTCCATTCTAGCATTGTTGACATCTGTTGAAGGACCAACAAAAATGAGTTGAGCGTTCCTCCAAGGACCAGGCAAGGAAAAGATCCCATATGTTGCCGACCCTAACTCATACATCTTGTGCTCCTGATTCACTAAATGAAGCCAAGGGGAACAATTTCATAGATAATGATGTTGTTGACTTAGAGAGGCAAGTGGGAAGAAAAGTACAGAAAATGAAACGAAAGACCTTAAATAGGCCAGCTGAGGACCTTGTCGAGATCTCGAGGATGAAATATACTCTTTTTGAGGAGTCACACCTTCAAGAGAAAGAGTATTTTCGTTTTAAGGAACAAAAACTACATTTCAATCGAGAATTGGAGGAGTATAGAATATGCCAAGAGGAGGAGAGAACCAGGTTGGGAATGACCATATTTCAATTTCCATGGTTATAAGTCGAGGAGAAAGCCAAGAGAGAGCAGTTAGAAAAGGAGGAGCAAATTATGTTGATCTATGTCAACGTCTTACCGAGTCCTTCTACTCATCATCCTTACACCACACACCACACTTTATTTTTTTTATTCCTTCTAAACTAAATGAATTCTTCTACTTATCATTCATACACCACACATTTGGTAATGAAAAAAATAAAAAAAAAATAAAAAGTCGTTTGATGTATGGTCATGTGTGGTCATGTAGGAATGATGAGTAAATTTTTTGAAAATTATATTGATGGGATGTTATTATTTTGTAAAAAAATTAACTTTTTTTTTACCGTTGGACTTTAGGACAGTGCTTGTGATGTTGGATGTTTGTATAATATACTAAAACTCGTTCAAGCAAATTGTTTTTAAAAGGTTAGATAATGCAAATGAGAACAAAAAAAAGTAGCACAAATCATGACCAATATTAATTCGTTAAATGAAATTGTAGATATGAATGGAAAAACATAATTGACAACATACGTAATACTACACTTGCATTTTCTACTGCTGGCTATATAATTGCCATTTAATGCTAAATTAGATCTGACTGCAGCTGAGAATGATTTGAAGTGTTTCTAATTTGATGATGGCGTTGAATGAACTTCATAAATTGACTTGTATGATTGCGCAAGAGTTAAGGAGGACTATCATCAAATTGTTTGTAATAAAAGTTGAAAACTCCATTATCTTCTCGTTCGTCTTCGATAATCATATTATATAGAATTACGCATGCTTTAATAATGTTTTTTAGATCACTGGTTTTGAACATTGAACTGATTCACGAACAATTGTAAAGCGTTGTTGAAGGACCCTAGATACACACTCTATATCATTTATGGTTGATTCCTACGCTGCTGTAAAATATTTCTTCTTATTCCCTTGTAGAGATGAGATCGATTTCACATATATCGACCACTTTGGATACATACTAGGGCTGAACAAAAATCCAACTCTAAATTCAACTCCACTCCAACTCCAATAAAACGGAATCGGAGTCGGATTTTTTTTTTAAAAGATTTTGTAGTCGGAGGTGCCGTTGGACCTACACCGACTCCGATATTGTACATATGTTAGAAAATTTTGTATTTATCTATATATTTTTCATATATACTAGTATAGTTATATAGTTATATAATTAGAATTTACATGGTTAAATTCAATAATATATTAGTATGAGCTAATTATTATAAAAGAATATATTTACACTCTAATATAAATAGACTAATAATAGCTTAATATATGTAAACATCATAGTATTATTATCATACATAATCAATATAGACACTAGTATTGAAATAAGTCTAGTATAATAAGTTAATAACCCATAATATTAATTTACTAAAGTATAATAATATGTAGTACTAATATATAATACATGTAATTAGACACTATAAGATAAGTCTTGTATAGAAATAAATTAAATACTAGAATAGAAATAACTAATAAGTCTAGTATAAGAAGTTTGTGATACATAATACTAATTTACTAAAGTATAAATGCAAAAAGTTGGTTAGGACTAGGTGACTAAATGATAGAGTTTATCCTATCGTTATATTTGTATTTTTGGATGAATGTAAAATAATTATTGACTTGATCTACAACAAACATTGAGTTTATCTAGAAGTCTTAGAAGTTATTTAGATAGCTCAGTTATGAGTAAATCGCGTCCATAAGGATCTGCACTTATCCAGAACAAAAGATACAGCTGAAATCAGAAGTCGCAATGAAGAGTTATCGCGAAATGTCAGCAACTCATCAGGAGACATTCTCGCGGCAGACTTGATCCATTAGCAGAGTTCTACCTCAACTAGGACTCTTTTTCAGACCCTATAATTAAAGGGATTCGGTTTAATAATTGATTAAGGAGTTTTAGCCAATAATTATTGAGAGTATATTCTGAGTGCTTGAGAGTGAAAATTCACTTGAGAATTTTTATCTTATTTTTCATCTCTCCTTGAGTGTGATCGTGCTCTAAAGTTTAGAAGATCGTTGATTGGTTTTCAGCCACTAGAATTCCAGGAGAAATGGAAATATTTAAATATTGCCAGAGGTTCTGGCTGCTACTGCGGTAGAAGACAAACGGGTCGTTTGTCTGTTCAAGTAAGAGAGTCAATACAAAAGTTTTGTAATTAAGAACTTATTTGTAAATTGATTTTCAAATAATAAAATTGTATTTTAGGGGTTTGGCTGCCCCGTAGAGTTTTACCGTTGAAGAATTCTTTAAAGGGTTTCCCTTCGTTACCAATCGTTGTCTTATGCAAAAGTATTTATTTACCTCAAGTATTTTGATTGTTTAAATAATTACAAGATTAAGAACTAACCAAGTTGTTCAAGTGAATTGCTACACAATCTTATGACTATAAAGGGGCACATTGGGAATTTCATAAAGTATAATAACATGTAATTTCATTAGAAAAAATATGAACGACCGCTTCTACAAATTTTCTCAAGCTCTCCATTGCGGTGATTTCTCAGATCCGTATGTATTCATCCATGAAATCAATAGTTACTCCATACGCAAGCATATAAAGTGCAGCGATTATCTTTTGCAGTAAAGACAAACCGAGTCTTCCACTATTATCTTTTCTTTGAATGAAGTAAGGCTCGTAAACCTCAACCTCATACTAAATATGAAAAAAAAAGAACGACCCATATGAAATCTTATTCGAAATATATTGGAGGGATATACTGATGATTTTACAAAATAGTCACAAAAAAACCGCTCGTACCCTTGTGTGAAACCACTACTTGTCCTAAAAGGTTAACCTGATGGGAAGATGTAGATTTAATTATTTGTATTATATTTTTAACACCATGTATATGATCACGCCTAATGAACTTATGACATTAATGAGTACCACCATGAGTAGACGGTGATCCTCCATCTTGGTTCAGAACTATCTCCAACTCCTCTTCATCATTTGAGTGAAGAAGCAATTTGCGAAAGAAAAAATATGCCTTAGAAAGAATAAAGTGAAGAATGAGGCCAAAATGAAAACTCTAATCTCAAATGAAACCTAGGTTTCTGTAAATGTCAATGAAAGAGCAAGTGCTCTTACTTATACACTAAAATATTACTGTTTAAAAATTTGAGCATTAAGAAAATGATAATTTTTTTACTGGCACCGGGTGTCCAAGAACAATATCCCGACAACAATGTCCCGACTAGTCCCGATAATTCAAGGGAAGAATTCCAAAATTCGATGGCTCCTAGAAATTGTTTGCACCCAAGAGGATTCAAGGACGACGATTACTACCCTTGAAAATCTAACATTAGAAGACTAACAAAATTTTAAAATATGATCGTTGAAATTGTTCAAAATATCTCCGTTAAGATTATTTTGATTTTCAATGAGATCTTATCAATTTGGAAAGAACAAATTTTGAGAAAAAAATATTATTCTTAAAAACATATCACTTTTGAAAATATTATTGTACACGAGAAAAAATAATTCAAATTTTTGTTTAAAATATTCACTAGAGATCAATAATTCAAAACAGAAGGAAAAAAAATAAAAATTTGAGTAGTTAAATTGTAAAAGGAAATGAATTAAAAATAATAATAAATAAAGAATAGTAAAATATTGTTTTAATATAATAGAGAAAGAAAATAGAACGAGATATAAGAGGTTTTGAAAAGATGAATATTTAAAATAGGGAAAGATAATTTTTTAGTAAAACTTGACAAAATATTTGGTCATTCCAATGTAAATACTCTAAAGAGTTGCACCTTCCTTTATGGAGAAATAAGAGAAAAGAGGGGTCATGAAGCCCCTTTAGAGAAGAAGGAAGGGGTAGAGC
This sequence comes from Juglans mandshurica, assembly GCA_022457165.1. Lineage (NCBI taxonomy): Eukaryota > Viridiplantae > Streptophyta > Magnoliopsida > Fagales > Juglandaceae > Juglans > Juglans mandshurica. The sequence goes on from CM039622.1 coordinate 26,564,519, forward strand.
AAAGAAGTTATTTTGGAGAGAATGTATAAAACTTTTGAGAATAAGAGTCATTCCAACGTTTTCAATCATGTCAGCAACTTAAAAGAGTAGTTGTACAACTAGCAAATAGATTTTTGTTTTCCTTAATTTTAATAAATAACTAATTAGTTCAGGTTGAAAGAGGCAAATGCAATTCAAGGCGTAGAAAGGTCTCGGTAGGGATGATAATATCTTACACGACCCGTGAATCCACACTACAAGAAATCAGCAGGTTAAATTTGATATAAATGAGTTCAGGTAAAAAAAAATTGACTCATTAAGACACGATTAATAAATGTCTTAAGCCTTGTTTAGATACTAAAAACATCTCAGGTATTTTCAAAACACCCCATTCTATTCATTATCTTATTATTATTTTTTATCTACTTTTCACTATTATTCACTACTATTCAATATTCTATCATTACTTTTTCATTACTTTTTCGTTATTATTCATAGAATACCTGAAAATGCCTCACTATCCAAATACAACATTAATCTCGCTGTTTATTGGCACTAAGTGTCCAAGAACAGTGTACCGACAAATCCCGGATAATTCAACAAAAAAATCCTAAAGTCCGATAGCGCCTAGAGATTGTTTGCATCCAAGAGGATTCAAGGACAACAATTATTACCGTTGAAAATCTAATTGTTAGAAGACTGACAAAATTTTAAAATATGACCATTGAAATCGTTCAAAAATATCCCCGTTGAGATGATCTTGATTTTCAACAAGATCTTATCAATTTGGAAAAGACGAATTTGAAAAAAAAAATTATTATTCTTATAAACAGATCACTTTTGAAAATATTATCATACTTGAGAAAGACATAATTAAAATTTTTGTTTAAAATACTCGCTAGAAAGCAATAATTCCAAACATAAAAAATAAAATTAAGAAAGATAATAAAGAATAATAATAAAAGATTATTTTAATAGAATGGAAAAAGAATAGAGAGCTTGATGCAAGAGGTTTTGGAAAAATAAGTATTTAAAATATGAAAAGATGATTTTTTAATAAAATTTGAAAAAATATATGGTCAGCCCAATGTAAATGCTTTAAGGAGTTACACTAGGGGTGAAAAAAAAATCGGTGAACTAGTAAACCACACCAGCCAAGACCAGACCAAACCGGTTTGGTCTGGTACCGGGTTTGGTTCGGTCCGATATTAGTTTCATTTTTCTCAAAACCGGTCAAAATCGATTCAATTTCAGTTTTCTTTTTTCTAACACCGAACCAAATCCAACCGGACCGGTTCATATATATATTTTAATTTTTTATATTGTATAAAATATTTTTTATATGATTTTTTTATATTATATACAATTTTAATATATAATTATATATAAAATAATTTTACATTATATGATAAATTACTAATTAATATAATATTAAATTTTAAAACCCTATATAAATAACTATATATTATCATTATAGTCTATTATATTAATAGTTATATTAATACTATTTCACTATATATTATAATATACTATAATGTATCACTATATTATATATTATAATGTATCACTATATATAGTCTATAATACAATTATAAGAGCATTCCCAATGGTTTATGTATCTTATTCTTTAAAATATATCATCAAAACTCATTTTTTCTATTTTACATACTAACTTTTACAATATACCATACATCAGTTTATCTATTTTTTCTTTATATTATATTATTTAATAGTTTGTTGGAAAAAAAAAAGTACAAAGAGAGAGAAAGTATTGTGAGAAATAAAGTACATGAAAAGACAATAAATAAATAAAATATTTTTACATTTATGAACAGTTCACTCTACATTTAACTGAACACTGTAGTAAAATGTAAAATACATTTGAAAATAAAGGATCCGTTGGAGGTAGTTTCAAGCTACTTTTCTTCAAATTTTACATAAAAATAGGTTTTTACAAAACCCATTGTGAGTGCTCTAATGTATATTATAATATACTGCAATATATTATCATTATATTATTATGTACTATAATATACTATATTATATATACTATATAATATACTGAAAAAATCGGATCGAACCGGACTGGAACCGATAAAATCAGATGTACCGATTTAGAGGTATAATCGGTGCAGTATCGATTATTCAAATCTCAAACTAGTATATACCGTTTCGATTGTAAAATGTCTAAAACTGAACCAAACCAGACCGGTTACATCCCTAAGTCACACCTTTCTTTAGGTAGAAGTAGGAGAAAATAGGGAGATTGAAACCCCTTATTTTAGAGAAGAACGAAAGGGCACAGCAAAGTGACTGTTTTGGAGAGAATGAATAGAGCTTTTGAAAATAAGAGCCATTTCCACTTTTCCAATCTAACATGTCAGCAGTGTAAAAGACTAGTTGTATAGCTTGCAAATAGGTTTTTTTTTTTTAATTTTAATAAATAACTAATCGATTTAGGTTGAAAGAGGCAAGTGTGATTCAAGGCGTGGTAAAGTCTTGACATGACCCATGAAGTCACACGACACAAAATTAGTAGTATGAATTTGATATAAATAAGTTCGGATCAAAACGGATTAATTTGTTAAGACACAATTAATAAAATGGTCAACCCACAATAATCCGTTTAAATTTAAATTTAAAATTACAGTTTTATTATTGTTGAGTTGTAACATTGATATTTCTCAATATGTATGGTTTTATTGTTGAAATTATTATTCTAGACCTATACTCTCATATTTGTCATTATTGGATTTGTAATATTGGTTTTATTATAGGTTAAAATCTGAAAATATTGATATTTTTTTGTTGGTAGGCATTATTTTTTTTTTTTTTTGTTTAAATATTATAGCTACTAAAAAATATAGATTTTAACTTTGATATAAAATTATATTAATCGAGTTAAATGAATATGTGGATAAGTTCAACCTATTTATATGAAACGGGTTGAAATAAGTCATGTCATGTTGACTCATTTCTAGTTAATTATTAAACAGATGACACGACACAACCTGCTATTTAAATAGGTTGTGTTAAGGTTTGAAGGTCTGACTCGATTAGCTTAAATGGATTGTGTTTTGATTGACCCATATAATCGAATGTTCATAATTTGACATAATACAAACACGACCCGTGAACATGTCTCACCCCAACACAAAGCCCTCAAAAAGTAAGGACTTCTTATTCTCTGTATAAAATAATAATAATAATAATAAATTTTTTTTTTTAAAAAAAAAAAGATCAATGCAAAATGCATGCATCTTTCCCATATAAAAGGAGAAGCAATATTTGTTAATTAGAGTCTCACTCTCAACCAACTTAGGAAGCAAAAAAGCTAGTTTTTTTTTTTTTCTTTTTCTATGACCCTCGTTCTCATAACTAGGGGTGACAATATGTGACATAACTTGTGAACCCAATACGAACACAATACAAAATTAACAGGTTTGAGTTTAACGTTAACGGGTTTGGATCAAAATGGATTAACCCGTTAAGATACAATTTATAAACGGGTCAATAACGGGTCAACCTAATTAAACACGAAATCAATCCATTTAGAATTTATTTTAAAATTAAAATTTTATTATTGTTAAGTTGTACTGTTGGTATTTCTCAGTATATATGTTTTATTGTTGAGATTGTAATTTTAGACATGTGCTCATATTTGTTATTATATAGCTTGTAATATTAGTTTTATTATATGTTAAAATTTGAAAAATATTGATATATATACTTTAAGATATTGTGATTATTAATAAATGTAGATTTTAACTTTTATGTAAAATTATGTTAATATGGTCAAATGAGTTATGCGTTCTAGTTCCACCTATTTACAAAAAACAAATGGGTTTAAATGGATCGTGTCATGTTAACATATTTCTAATTAATATTAAACGGATCAAAACGGGTGAAACAACACGACCCGTTATTTAAATGGGTTGGATTAGAATTTGAAAGTTTGACACATTTAGTTTAACAGGTTGGGTTCGGGTTGACTTATATAGTCGAATATTCATGACTTTGACACAACACAAACATGACTTGAAAATACAATTTGACACCCCTAGTCGTAACCAAAACAAAACCTTGGAGAATGAAATAATCTTCTTCTTTTTTTCTTGAAAGAAAGTAAAGTTGTTCAAGAAAGGAAAAGGACGGAGTAGTTGCAAAGGTAAATGTCTCATATATATATATATATATATATATATATATATTATGAGAAAATATATTTACAACCGTGAATTGTGCAACCGCTATGTAATCGCTTTGAAAAAAGTAATTAAAATATGAGATCTATATAAAAAAAATTAATTTTTTAATAGTGAACCCCACTCTTTCAAAACGATTACGCACTTCAAAATTATATGTAAAATTACTCATATATTATATATATGAAACAGGGTAATCGTGGAGTTCGAAAAAGATAAAAGATAGAACTTTGAGAAAGAATCATTGAAAAAAACGGAAACCAAAGAAGGCATCGTGAAATTTTGCAAAACAATGAACGAACCCCTGAGGCCAAAATAGATTTAAACCAGAGGAAATCGATATAATCAGACAAAGAATCATACCCGGATGCCATGGCAGTCCTTGTGGTAGGCGAGGGAGCCAGTCCTTGTGGATGCCATGGCAGTCTCTCTCAGCAAAGGCTCGAGTCATGGGCCATGGCAACTGACGTTGTAATCGTGACTTTAAAACGATAAAAAGTGCTACGTTACACAGTAAAATAAAAATAAGATGAGTATAGTATAGTATATGGTTCGCAAAGTACTTACGAGGCACATGAACGGTTGTCGTGGCCAGCAGTCCAAGGAAAAGATATCTATCTGAGATCAAGATCAATTTCTCCTGATTCCATGTAGGACCAGCAACAAGGAAGCATGGTAGAGTCTCCACAATCGAATTTTCCTCGTGAGGGCACAACCCATTCCATAGAAAGTTGCTCTTGAACATGGAAAACCACATTTAATCCACACTTTAAAAAAACATAAGCAAGCCCAAAAAATTCTTGTTACATGTCAAAAACAGCAGCAAAGCAATGTTTTATTAAAATCCACGTGCTATGGACACTAATCCGTAGAAGATCCTATTTCCCGAAAGTAATGACAATCGGATATGCTTTTTTTTGTCCGCTTGTCTTCAGTTTCCACATTTTCTTCACATCTGTAGCAACGTAAAATGAAAGGAAACTCCAACTCCAAATGGTTAAAAATAGCGGATCCAAGTTTCTAGACCCTTCAACTTAAGATTTAACACCCGTCGAGTCTCATCAATAAAATATCGTGAGGTCGACAAAGGAAAGACAATAAGAACTCACTGAAATAATATTTAAAATATTGCTCGTTCAAACACAAGCATCAAAGTCTAGCAAAGTCAACGGACAAAAGATAAATTAAAACCCACAAGTACGGAGTAAATCCCATGTTCCACTTCATAAAATTAGATCACGAATAATAAAAAAAAAAAATAGTAAAACTACTAGCAGTTCTAATAATATTCACAACTTTGAAGTCGACGCATTTACAGCATGCAAAGTCCAAGATCTTAACTCCTTAGGCACCACCATATTCAAACGCTGAAATGTGCCATAGTTGATTTAACGGCATCTCGAACCTTTTTATATGTTAGGCTTCGGCACTTCCGGATCAAATTTAGATTTCACCGGTACCTGCATCAGCAAGTAAAAAATATTAAATTGGAATCACCCTCACGCAGTAGATTAAATTTAGATTCGTGTACCTTGACCTGTAACTCAAAGGCAGCATTTGACACACGAAGAAAGTGCCGAAATGATCCGACACCTTAAATACCAAACATACTTATCCTGTAAATATAGTCGTTGCTTTGCTACTATACTGACAGAGAAAACCTTTCAACGACATTGATGCAGGGTCAATCAATCACGTAGAATATACAAGGAGCACATCTATAAAAGATGATCCTAGGACAAGTTGAAACAGGCTCAATGTACTTCCTGGGCAAATGGGATTTTATAAGGGGCAACCCTCATTGTGTGACCGCCTACAACCAGTCAGTTTCAAACGTCTCACTTTAGAGTAGGATTATATTTTGCTAAGCATTCTACTTAAAATCATTTTAACTAACACTTTTGAATAAGTCTATACAACTTCACAACATCAACCAATCGAGTTCAAATTACACTATGTAATTCTTTTAATGTCATTGCTAAAAGATTTTTGATTGGATAAATTGTTGCGGTAAATCCCATCCTTGGGTTACATATTCCCCTCATACTTCAACTACAAGCCAGAATAGCGACATTTGCTATCATATACCTAAAGTCACTTTTTGTCTATTTCCAATATATGAAAAATTAACTCATAATTTCGTGACCAGAATGGCTAGACTTTGTCGAAGCCCCATATACTCAACTAAACTGAGACTACATTTACTAACACCCTATTAAATATTAATTCCAGTACAACCAGTGTTGGTAAAAGCAAGCTTAAGCGTAAAGTGCAAAGTGCCAAGGACTTTGCTTACCAAATGTGAAGTGCATTCACAAAAGCATGCTTTAAGCCTGCTTTTTGTGTGAGCTTAATTAATGCACAAAAAAACACGCTTTATGTAATTTTTTAAAAAACATTTATGAATTTAACATTTCAAGACCTAGAAAATGATGCAAACAACTATTCTTAACGTACCATGGCACCTCGTCATATGTGATGTATAACGTTTGAACTCTGATATAAAAGTCCAGGTTGGCTTTCTAGATTGATTAATATTTGATGGCTTATGTTAGCATAAAGTCAATACCTACAAATCTTGAGCTTTTATGGTCATGGCCTTTTTTGTTATATTTTGTTTCAACTATGTACTTTAATTCAATTATAGCTATTCAATATCTTTTTATGAGTGGCTATGAAGTGTCATATATGTATATACTATGTACAAGAGAATTTTATAGAATATGTTCAAGTAAAGTTCAGCTACCACATGGGAGGCCTAGTCTTAGACCCATTTGAATGTTGAGATAAGTTGAGTTCTTTATGAATAATAGTGAGTTGAGATGGTGGAATGAGTTTTGTGAGGCCCACCTAAGATGAGTTTAAATGTGTTTGGATGTCAAGATAAGTTTAGATGTATTTATGGAAAGTTGAAAAAGGTTATAGGTCCCGCGTGTAAAGAGGTGTTAAGCTGAAAAAGGTTGTGGGTCCCATATGTAAAAAAGTTTTGAGTCGAGTAATGTTTAGTAATTTTGGAGTTAGGTGTTTGGATGTTAGACCCAACTTAAAATTAGACTGAACTGAGTTGATTTAAGTCTGTTCCAACATCCAAATGGGGCCATAGCCACCCCATGGTGACCATTCCACTTTCTTAAGTTTGATATTTTTAATTATAAAATATGTTTTACTTTTTATTATTATTATTTTTAAATAAATAAAATTATTATTCTTATTTTAAAAAAATATTAATTTAGTTATTTTACAAAATTAAATTTGACACATTGCAATCTCTGAAACTCATTAATTTTCGATTAACATAGATTGACAAAAATACCAAAAGTACTAACAGTCCTCTTTCTAATTAACTCATACTTGTAACGCCACAATGGAAAGCCCAAACCACAAGGCCTACACTCTAAAATGACTAGTCAATGATATAATTAGAGCTACAATGAAACATTATAAAGAGCAAGAACTTCTCTTTCTCAAGCAATGTGAGATTTCATACACCACATGCTCTAATCACTAATCAGAATGGGATAACAAACTCTCCCTTATATTCCCGACGATCTAGTCTGGACAGTTCGTCGTAGGTGACACGGCTCAAATCCCACATTTCTAGTTGGAATAGGCTCTAATACCATTTCTCGATTTGTGCATGTAATCCTTGCGCAGGGCTCATGCTAATCTTCTCCATATCGTTCCAATTTTATCAGATGTCCCTGAATGGACATTATAAAATTATAGAGTAAGAATTTTTTCTTCCCAAGCAATGTGGTGTACCATTGGGAAGGAAAAACTCTAGCTCTTTATAATGTTCCAATGGAGCTCTAATTATATTATCAATCAGTCCTTTTGAAGTATAAGTCATGCGACTTGGACTTTCCATTGAGGCGTTACAAATAGCAAGAACTTCTCATTCCCAAACAATGTGAGATTTCATACACCGTCTATCTTTATCACTTATTAGAATGGGGTATTCACAATACTAAGGGTGGTTATTTCTAAAAAAATTACAAGATCGAAACCTAAGTACCCCATGACAAAAGGGGGTATGACCAAAATTCCCCTAATTATATATCTATATATATATATTAATTTTATTATTTAATTGGATGCAGCTACTCAGCCCCGTGGATTTGCCCCCTAAAAGTTACCACTAGTGCAAATTGCACTTTTTTTTTTTTCATTTTCTTTGAGAGGGCAAATCCTCGGGACTAAGTATCACTTTCCTATTTAATTTGAATGTTGCATAATACTCTCAACAAATTGAGTGAATACTGACTGCTAAATATATTACGATCCTGATTTTTAAACCTTTTTATTGTATTTTGTAAATAAATACATCAATTTTAAAATTATGCGCTTTACTCAATCAGCCGTGTTTGTTCTCTACGACTAGGCTCTAGACCGTGTTTGCGCTCAGTGTGCCTAGCGCTTTCACCAACGCTGGGTACAATCATTCTCAAAACCAAAATGAACCTACAACTCGGGGTGTAAATTTAAATCGAAAAACCGGTCCGGACCGGACCGGTTGGTCCAGTTTTGAACCGATCTGGTCCGGAACCGATTCCTATTTTATGAAAACCGGCTGGTTTCGGTCCGGTTCCAGCTCCGTAGTTTCCGGGACCGAACCGGACCGGTTGGAAAAAAAATATATAAAAATTAATTTTATATATTATACAAAATATTTATATATATAATATATAATTATATGTTAAATTTTTATATATAATTATATATCATATGTGAAAAAATTTCATATTATAATTTATAAATAATAACATAAAATGTTAATCTTAAATATGAACATTTGTAATTTATTTGATCATATGTTATTTATATAATTATATATAAGATAATGTTGTTATAATTTATAAAATAAAAGTTTAATCTTAAAGATGAAAATTTAATTGATCATATGCTTTAAGCATAATATATATATTAAATTATTGATAACGTTTTATAATAAGAATTAACACTTTATTATATGTTTTTTACATTTAAAAAAAATCGAAAAATCGGACCGGACCAGACCGGAAACCGGTAAAACCGGAAGTACCGGTTTAAAAGGGTAATCAGGGCGTAATCGGTTTTGAAAAATACAAAACTAGTACATACCGGTTCGGTCCTAAATTTTGTCCAAAACTAGACCGGACCGGTTACACCCCTACCTACAACCACCCCCAAAAAGTACTAGCAGCTGACCTAGCACGACAATAAAAATCAAACAAATAAATTTGCCACTGAATAAATGATTAGAACATTTCTTTTCTTTTTTTGACAAGTTAAATGATTAGAACATTTCAACTGTCGAAAACTGTAAATATAAACATTTCTACACTCCACTTCATAGCAGGACGCACTTTAGATGCATGTAATGAAATTACTCCTTGCAATAAGTTACCACCGACAGCCCAAGAGCACAAAGAACTTTTCACACCAACTAATCTTCAGAACAATGAATCATACCTTGCATTGAAGATTTGTGATTGTAGACCTTAACAAAGTATCTCCGACTGTCAATCTCAACCTTCTGATAAATTCATCCCGTTCTATATTTTTTGCCTGATAAAATAACCATAAAGAAAATTATATAGGAAGAATAAAAAACAATTCAATCAAGAACAAAATATTGGGAGATAGGGTTGGGCAGGGGTTGTTAAGCGAAACAGAAAATACGAAACATACCCTGAACAAGCGATAATGCATATTAATTTCTTCCATAGCCTTGGGAGGAACTTTATTTGAGATAGCATCAAATAACATGGGAAAAGGCATCCAAGCAGATTTAGGAGCTCTAGTGCTGCTTGAACCTAGACTAGCAGCTTTCCCCTCGGATCTCCCAGAATCTGAAATTGGTTGACTTATGCTCTCCTAAAAGATAACAAATTTAAATGTTCAAAACAGTTCCTTACATCTGTGCAAACAATCGTAACCACCAAGAAAACAACTCCATCATGAAGTTTGTGACTGCAAGCAAAGATGATTGGGTTCACTAATAATGGTTGAAAGAATCAAAATGCATGCACTCTCCAATTTAATCAAGTGCATGCTCCAAATATATATATGATTTTGACAACATATATATATATATATATGTAATATGAAAAGTAAGTGCATGCTACAATTATTAGGATACTAGAATAAAAAGAAAACACATCTGGCCACCAATATGAATGACAGCCATCACAATAAAGAAATCAAAATAAGTTCTGGAAGGAACTATAATCAAAGGGATAATCAAAGGGACTCCAATAGTACAACACACCTTTTAATCAAACAACTGCACCAATCTGAAAACCTCAACCGAATAATAAATGAATAAAGAATAGTCGAAAGCAATAATTAAAGAAACATATACTTTATAATCAGCCACGAAGAGAGAACAGCTAGCAATGAACAGGCCTGTATATTTAAGGAAAAAACCTCAAATACATGCCCATACGTAGGGCTGGGTAGCGGGGGCCCGCTATGTGGCCAGCATGCCAATCCTGCCTGGCCGCCCGTATGACAACGTGCCGGCACGCACCCGTTATCCCGGGCTGGGCAGGCGGGCTGAGTTTCAAAAATTTAATGGGCGGGCATACCCACCCACCTGCCTGGCATACCCTCATGTAAACAAAGAAAACCCTACTATTTTTTTTTCCTTCTTTTCCTTCTTTGCTTCCTTCTCCTTTCTTCTACTGGAGATTTTTTTTTTTAAATCTGAATGTAATTGTTGCAGATCTTTTGATATATGCGAATCTGTATCTTTCTTTGAATTTTTTTCTTGCATATTTCATGTTGGGCAGATTTATGGGTGGTAAGAAGGAAAATCAGCCCACCCGTTCAACAGATACAGGCGGGCAGGGGCTGGGATCAGGGTGGCAGGGGCAATATTTTAAATTCGGTTCCAGTGATCATTCAAGTTCAAACACTGGAACGGAATATTTTGATATCTGTTCGTTCCGGTGTACCGTTTCAAGATTAGCTATATATATTTATACATATTTAAACATATAAACTGATAATTAGTAAAATAAAGACATATATATAAGTGTGTATCATGTATGTAATTGTGTGTCCCCATATATAGATATGGAAGAATTGATAATTTATAAAATCATAAACTTGAGTTGACATAAAAGAACAAAGAAAAAAAATAAAAGAGCGAAAAAATTATTAAATGTAATGAGATTTAAAAAGAAAGGGTGATGGAACATATTTAAAGTTAATAAAAATAAAAATTATATAAATGATCTTTAGATTACATAAATACCATCTAAATTAAAAATTTACAAAAAAGACATCCAAACTCAAAAAAATTAAGAATTTTCCATTAAAACGGTTTAGAATGGAATGCAGTCCAAAATTTACCAGAATGGGCCGAAATTTGGAATGGAACGGAATGAGGATGTATAGTATACAAAAAATTCTTCTCATCAGCCACTATTCACTACCCCACACCCTATGAAAAAAAAAAAATTGTGGGTGTGGGGTGTGGGGTGAAGAATAGTGACTGATGAGTAGAATCCCTTCTAGTATACCAAGTACTACACCGAAACAGAAAGTCCAAGCCACGGAACGGAATTCAAAACTATGGGCAGGAGGCATATTGCCACCCTGCCAAGGTGGGGACGGGGTTCGGGTTCAGGGAGGGTAGCTACCCGCCCCATTATAATAGGGTAGGTAGCAGCCCTAGGACCATATGTGCAAATATCCAGCCAACATTGCAAATAAATGAGTATGATTCTTCTGCTCTCTTTCTTTTTTTTTTTTTTTGCTCATTTCATCCATTTACATTGGTCCATAGGGTACAATTTTAAAGAAAAAAAATCCGTACATATGTACCATATTCGGAGGGCATCCCACCCAACTTCTCGCTAACTTATTGAAAGGAAATGTTGACATGGCACTCGCCACATGAACACCAGATGCATAAGGACGTGTCAAAAAAACTAAGGAAGAAGCCTTTAAAAAATGCTCTGATTGCCATGTCCAAAAAATCCTCAAAACTAGAAAATAACTGTTAAAAAAAACTATAATTAAAATAAATATAATTTGAAAATCAGCTAAATTTTAAAAAGAACACTTACAATTTTTTTAAAAAAATCAAACCTTAAAAATTAAAGGGGAAAACTTTAATGTTGGCCTTGGATTTTGTATGCATCCGTATAGCAAATTCTTGAAAAATGCATCTAACATTAATAAAAGGAAAAAGGAAATCAAGAATACATGAATTCAAGCACCATATAATAATTTAAGATGCTTACTCTATCAACAGGAGAAGACTCTAAACGTTGGCCCTGAGGCATCTGAAAAGATGTAGTAATCCCTGAAACATCGTGCTTAGTCTCATTTCCAACCAAAAGCCCTGTAGGGAACAACATATGGTACCAAATGCTCAAGTTTTCAAAAAACTCCTAGAAAAAAAAATCCATGTAATCCATACAGCATCTGCCGAAGACACAGCTGGCCATCTCACTGGACAGTAGTTGCAGTGATGAATCATCTCTTGAATGTATCAAAACCCAACCAAGAGAAGATATCTATGATCCATGGCTGAAGCCTGTTTCTTAAAATACTTCTAAAGATTCTCCATAAAAGTTTGAAACAGAAACGGGGGCAATTGATCACTAGTTTATTTCTGATAAATGAAGAACTAGCATGAATATCAAATTGTAAAATGTGAGAACACAAGTTTTAATGCAATTTCATGGAAAAATGAGATAACCATGAAACAAAAGAGCGCACGAAAGGAGTGATATTTCACCTTCAGCTTTGGAAGAGATCTTGAAACGGACAACAAATTCTGGGTAGATGTGAGTATTCATATTCATAGTCCAGATTATATAAAATCGCGGATTTTCAAGATCATCCACTCCACTGTCATAGTCCGTGCAACTGGGACGGTATTGTCTAGTGCCAGGACAAACAGCCTCCATATTTCCCATTATCACTCGACAAAAAAACATGTGTCGTACCCCATTTTCGTCAACATCACAATGACTTGCACTGTAATTAAATAAAATGTTCAATTCTTGTCTAAAGACTAATAAACTCAAATGTAAACTGTAACATGATAATGTGGACAATGACCACAGAGAAGCATTTTTCATTGTTTGGAACTAATAAGACGAAATAATTTTTTTTAACCAGTAAACACAGTTTTATTAATACAGGACAATCAGACGAAAAAATAACCACCCACAATGATGCATCCCAAACATTTCTTTAGGAAAATCGTGTAGTTTATTCACTTTGCAAAGACAATAGATGATTTTTTAGCGGTCCCAAAATAGATGAAAGTTTTAAAAAAAAAAGAATGCATTTATCCTTTTAACTTCCCATATGACATTTTAATTTGGACCCGCCTTTATCAAATTGGTTTTTTTTTTTCAAAATACATCCTTCTTGTTTCTGGGTCATCGAAGGGCATGTTTGGAGGCTTAAAAGTATCTCAAGATTTTGTGAATAGTAGTAAAATGTAGGGTTGTACAAAAACCGACCACACTGGCCGTCACTGATGCGAACCGGCCGAAACCGGCAGGGAACCGGTCGGCTGCCGGCAACAAAATAAGAAAACCGACGTTGGCCGATTCGGTCCCGATTTGAACTTGGTTCAAACCGCTGAACCGGCCAATTATATATATATATATTTTTTATATTATACGTATAGAAAACAACGCAATTTCACTTAAATGAGTGAGACGTAAGGCTTAATAACCCTGCCCCCTCCCCTCCCTCTCCTTCTTCCCCCCTCTTCTTCTTCTTCCTTCAAAATTCCTCTCCTCTCTCACATGCAGCGCCACAACCCTCCGCTCCCCTCCTCCTTCACAGCGCCACCGACGGGAAACCAAAGAATCGAACCAGAATCATGCCGACACCAAGGATGCCAGTTTGCTCACCCCTAATCAGCCGGTTCGGCCAGTTCTAACATCTATAAAACACATTGGTGCGGCGTCGATTTTGGACCGAAACCGCACCGACGATGTCGGTTTTCACCCCTAGTGAAATGGTTCGAAAGAAGATGTTTTATTAGATTTTGGAAAATGAGAGAAAAAATTGAATAAAAATATTCTTTAAATTAAGTGTTGTTTTGGAGATTGTGAAAGTAAATAGATAAAGTTAAAAAGTTGTTTAAAATATAATTTTTTTAATAATATTTTTGTTTTGAAGTTTGTAAAAGTTGTATCGATTTTTGTGTTTGAGTAATGATTAGGTGAAAAGTTAAAAATTTGAAATAGGAAAGTACTTTGTTTTTAAGTGAAATTTGGGAATGAAGTTATAAGAAATTTTGGGAATTTTGGGAATGTTAGGTGTTAACCAAACATGCCCTAAGTGTAGTTTAAAAGAGTCCTTTTCCCCTTTAACAAAATGCTTCTTTCATTACCTTTCATCGGCTAAGGGACATAAAGATCAATGATAGCTTCAATAAATGATGGATGATAATGACAGTCATGAGATGAATTTTTTTATCCTCAAAGCAACAGAGTCAAGCCACAGAGCAAAAAGGAGCAGACAAAAAATGAATAGTCCAACAAACATAAGAGTTATTATGGCACCTTGCTACTGATAGTCACTATCAACAATCAGGTCCAAGTCCTAGAGTGGCAATTGACTCATTAGTCAAAGAAAAATCACATGAAGGAACGCGAAAATTATTTATTTCTTTATTTTTAAAGGGTAAGAGTACGAGCACTGCCAGAAAAAGAGGTGGTCAGTTGTATATGAAAAAGAAAAGGGATAACAATCCTATAGGTCGCAGAAAATCCTCATATTCTCCTTTTATGGAACAAAGTTCCCCTCATTTTTTGCAGACAATACAAAACCCAACATTTAAATTGTAGATTTTAATTAATAGAATGAAAAAAAAATCCCGACCTGATGTGAGAGCTGTTGGCAGCTGAGAGATGAACACCAATGCCATACATGGACTTAATTGTGGAAGGTCCACAATGTCCAAGCCCATATGTCATTACTGTAGGAAGCTCCGCTTTAGAAGAAGCAATCCAAGCATATCGAACATTCGCATCCCCACGACACTTTCTGGTTAGTTCTACCTGTGTCTGGAAAAGCTCAAAGCGAGCTTGCGTCAAAGCACTTGAGCAATAGCTTATCTCAACAATTTCAGCACCCCCAAAAGCACTAATACCCTGAACGAACATCTTCTGAACAGCATTACGATCATATTCTGCATTTTCAGATTCAGGCATGGAGACCAAATCTATATTCATCTCTTTATTTTCCTGAGCAGCTTCATCATGTTTTGCATCAGGTTCAAAATTGCAACTATCTTCGGCATGTACATTGTGGTGATTGCTTGCAGGTTTATGATTGATTTGAATCTGCTTAGCTAGGGAATTTGACTCCCCACTACATTCCTCCACTCCATTTATTTCAATTTCCAGCAGCAGCTTGATCTCATGAGACCCAGAAGGCTCCTCAACCCCAGGATTTTGATATTTCCCACTTTTAGGTTGATGGAAATCAAATAGTTCGTCATCATCTGCAAAAATTTCAGGAAAGAAGCAGCTACCTGCTTCATCGATCCAAGCAATTGGTTTCTGTAAACCTGTTTTCAAGTCCATTTGAAACATATGCAAAAAATCAAGGACAAAACGATGGCCATTTAACTCAATCTCCATAGTAGCCTTCTTTACCTGGAAAACTGCCCTAACCATATCAACAATACCCTGGGGAAAATCAATCCATTCGCCATTCTGATATAACATTAGACGCTTTGGTGTCTCAGTTTTCACATAATTTGAATAATATTTGAGTAAAGATCTCCCAAATTTAGACCCATAACTCATGTGCTTGCTTTTGCAACCGTCCAATTTCCTTCGCTTGCCAGGCTTATCTTGCAACCAATGCAAAGTGGGCAACTGGGGTAACATTTGTTGGTTAACTCCATTCAAATATGAAGTAAACTTGCTTGCCCGCTTTCTTTTTGAGTCAAGCAAAACTTTCCGAATTTTATCCGATGCCTTTACGATTTTTGCTTCCATTTATATCTACTTGACCAATATCTATCCACAATTCTAAATCTAAAAGCTCAACTATACAAGAAAAGTACAACTCTAGCTCTATCTATTCTTGCAAAAACTGCACCATTATGGCAAACCCTGGAAAGTAGAACTGTGATCACATATAGAATCATGTTTTTAAAATTTAAAAAAAAAAACGACATACAAATGAATGCCAACATAAACCAACTACATGGATTAAATCACCAAGAAAAATACTAGAGGATCTGTAAATCAATGGCACTTCCAATAAATACACCTGAAATCAAAAGACACAAGACAAGTGTGTGCTCACAGAGTGGCCATGGTACAGTGGCTCTGAATTAATGGTGCTACATCGACAAGGGAAGCAAAGAGGGGTGGAGTGTTATGGCAAGTGCAGTGATCTGAAGGTGGCAGAAACACGAAGTGTGAGCATTGAGCAACTTTCTGGGTGTAGATTTTTTTAAATAACAACTAAAACCATTTCCAAGTTACAGATTAGTTGTTCATCAAAAACTGCAAAATGCAGTCATCTAGAACAAGTTTGAAGCAAGTCCAATTTGCTCCACTACCAGTGCAACCGTGATTCAAAATTCAATTTATCAACAACTACTCTTCAAGCCCCAAAAGTTTTTCTTTGCATGGTTGTATTTTGAGATAAATACTACGCCACAAACAACCATATAGAAGTAAAGAACTTCCCACAACATTGTTGTCAAGTCCAGTCAACCGAAGACAGTGCATTTTTTCCCAGCAAAACCTCCCATTCATAAGAAGAGAGAGAAAAATTTATAAACAGCAAAACATATGCATAGCACATTCCTCCAGCCATAAATTATGTTCAGATTATGAAAAGGCATCTTATTCCAATGCACTAGAACTATGGAATGTGTGGTCTCATTAAAAGTTTCTTCAAATTACATAAATAGGATATTCATGCTTGAGTAATATGGTCCAGGCTACATGTAATTTTCCCAGCCACTACGAAAAGTAAAAAATTTTGTAAGTGGTATTTTTATGATAATTTCTTTTTTTTAAGTAATATAGAAAGTAAATATAAACCCAAAGTGATTACCAACCACAACTAAGAATGGTACGAAGATGGAAAAATCACGATAGCATGAACAACAAGCTCTTATATAGAGATCATGCACAACTTTAATATTGGCCGCAGGAACAACCCATACCTAGCGCTTGTGTTAGCATTCATGATGTACATTTTCCTCTTCTCCGATACCTCAACGAAACTCAACGAAGAAAAGCCCCTTTCCTATTTACTCTAAAGCTTGAACCAGCTCTGCTCCTAAGAAAAGTATCCATCCAATAACAAGTATCAAAAACCTAAATCCCAATACAAATGAACAATTTAAGGGACTAGAGATTATGCTATAAAACAAAAGAAAATTATGATGATTGATGACATTCCCGTTGTGCTTTTTTTTATATATATATTAAGACCCAAAGTTCTTAAATTTTGAAAAATTTAAGACTACAAAATTTATACAAAACCAATTTTTACTTCAAATAGAAAACAAGAATTTGGCAGCAAAAATGTTGATTATTTCCCAAAACAGGGACCAGCAGAACTCAAACGACCAGCGTGCAAGCCTCATGTAGTCCCTTAAAAAAATGGACACCTTGAAAAAAAAGGGATCCACCATAAAAAAGTAATTTTTTTCGGATAAGATCTACTTTTTTTTCAAAGACTTGCACCGACCGAGCTTGTACCTCCTCATCTTTATCTAGCTTTAAGCTACAAGAGCAGAGGACTGCAAGATGTAAAATTCAACTCGCTTACTTTTCATTAAGTTTCTAAGCAGCCAAACAACAAGAATTTACCGATAAAAATCTCAAAATATGTATTCCCTTTGCTTAATAAAAAAAAATCTCATTTAAATTAATACGCCAAACGAAAATTCATGTATAAAGATCAAAGAATGAATTGATCTACAAACATGCATATGCTTAAGTGAAACGCACTAGTTTTTAAATCAGAATTTTTGTGCCAAAAACACAAACACAAAACTTTTAAAAGAATTACCAAGATCTCAACAAGCAGTTCTGAACCGACACAAATTTTTTTCAAAAAATTGAGTATAAAACTTCGAATCAGCCAGATCCGGCTCCGATCTGTCCGATTTGAGCCCAAAATTAGACTCCGGAAACAAAGAGCATACAGATCAAACATGAATAACAGAGCCAGATCCTTCACAACAGAAATAAAAGTAGTTCAACAGAGTTAAAAACACCTAGAAATAACGATAAGGGCAGAGAAAAACAAAACAAAGAAAGAAATTACCTACGATAGATAAAAAGTTAGTCAGGGTTTGATTTTTTCAGGAGAAGGGTTCGGAGGCGGAGAATGAAAACCCTAACTCAAGGAAACGGAAGGCGATCGAATTGATACGACACCGTATAATAGAAAGGGGACTGACTCCCTGCCTTTAAGTAGAAGATGTTTTTGGCCGCTCCCTATCTCTTTCTCTTTTGCTTGGCGGAAACGCAAGCTCTCGCCCACTCACGAAGATTCAGATATATTGTATTAGATTTTAGGAAGATAATTTTTATTCAAAAAGTAGATCTAGATCTCACGTTTTACCTTAAATCACGTTAATTCATAAATTTAATAAAATTATTGAAAATAATAAATTATATTTAAAATATAAGTTTAAAAAAATACTTTTTTAATAATGAATTTTATTTTTTTAAAAGAAATTAAGTGACAATTAAATTTATTACTCGTAAAAATAATATGGCTAGAGATTTTAGAAATGTTATTATTCCGCGTTAGTTGTATAGTTTATTTTGTTCAATTGATATAGTAGCACAAGCATAAAAATCATAGAAAATCAAGGATTTCTATCTTCCTTCTTTTTTTTTAATGTTATTTTATATTAAATATATTTTTTTATTATTTTAATAAACCACTTGATATCATGTCAACCGAGTAAAGTGATTGTCTAAGATTAAGTTTGAATCCAAAAAAATATTTCATTTCATTTTATTTAATTATTATAATTTTTTAAAAACTTTTTTAATAAAATATAATAAATAATTTAATCTTTTTAAATCTTAAAATAATAATAATAATAATAATAATAATAAAATTTTATTTAATTTTTAATTTATATTTTAATTTATTCCATCCCAACACATTATTCAATCCTTATGGTATGGTGGCTGAAATTGATTGGTAAGTGGGAATTGGTTGACTGATGGCATTTAGGAGAGGTCAACCCAACTCATCTCATTTTATTATTATAATTTTTTTAAATTTTCACACAAAATATAATAAATAATTTAACTTTTTCAAATCTCAAAATAATTTTTTAAAATTTTCACATAAAATATAATAAATAATTTAATTTTTATTTTACTATTTATAAATCATCTCAATCCATCTCAACTCATCTCTGAATCGGCTTCGTTTGGAAGTTGAGCTTATCTCAACTCATCTCAATTCATCATTACAACTTTTTCAAATCCCAATATAAAATATAATAAACAATTCAACTTTTTCAAATTTCAAAATAATAATAATAATAAATAATAATATTTTAATAATATTTTATCATCTCAACTCAACTTAACTCAATTCACTTCAACATCTAAACCCACGATCTCCTATCGGTAGGAGATGAGTGGTTGGGAGCGAGGAATAGTTTATATTCCATTAAAAAAAATCTGTGTAATAGGGATGAGTTAGGCCACGCTGTATAATTTGTCTTTGAGCCTAGTGGAAATTTCCTTTTCTCTTTCTTTGTCATGTGTTGAATAGAAATTTTCAATAATTTAGTTCGTACGTTTATGTATTTATTTCGCAGAATTTGAGATATTTGACTTTTTATTCGTGTTTGAAGAAATATAAAACTATCTATAAGTAGAGTCACTTTGTTTCACGGGACAAATTAAATTATTCCAAGTGCATTAGACATCTATATAATTTGATATGATACTTTAAATTTAAAATTATTTTTATTATAAAATAAACTTAACATATTATAAGAATCATATCAATTTACTTTTATAAAGATAACACCTCTTTTTATAATAAATCTCAAATTTCTTCAAAAAGAAATATATAAAATTTTCGCACCTTGTATATAATATTGTTAAAAAAACCAAAGAAGACTGTTTCGAAAGATAGGTAACGGTCTTTTCTTGTACAACAAAATTTATATAATTTGATATGATACCTTAAATTTAAAATTATTTGTATTATAAAATAGACCTAACATATTATATGAATCATATCAATTTACTTTTATAAAAATATCACCCCTTTTTATAATAAATCTCAAATTTCTTCGAAAAGAAATACATAAAATTTTCGCACCTTGTATAGAATATTGTTAAAAAAATCAAAGAAGACTATTTAAAGATGAAAAAATCTTCTTTACAGCCTACTGTTGGTGTAAGCCCCAGCACACCTAACATGTTGGGTTAAAAAAAAAAATTATGTAAAGTGTGTGGAGAGTGCAATGCACAGTAGACTGATACCTAGTATTGTTCTTTAAGATAGGTGACGGTCTTTTCTTGCACAGCAATTCAGCGAAATCGAGAAGGAAAAAGACAAAAAAAAAAAAAAAAAAAAAATGAAAGCGAGTGTTTAGAATCATTAAAGCCAATTGAAAGGTGTTAAAGCCAATTGAAGGGAGAGAGGGCTTTTCCACTGTGAATGGCCCCCCTCTTTTAAATAAACAAAATAACAAACAAGTCGTGGAAAATAATTGAAAGCATCCCTTCTTTTTATAACGAACCACGCCATATGAATACGCCCAACAACTATGACCTTATGCAATTGACCCAAATAATTCATGCCAAGAAAAAATAAATGAGAAATGATTCCTGCTTCTGAAAGACCAAAGCGGCAATTTGTATAAAAGATTTGGGAAGTGTGAATAGAGGGATTATGACTGGGAAATAGAGTGCGAAATCAGCAAAGTAGATACATAGGTAGTAAGATTTAAATTGCGTTTGGATGTTGAGCTGAGCTCAATTGACTTCAATTCTTTATAAGTAGTAGTGAGTTAAGTAGTGAAGAGAGTTATGTAGGACTCATCTAAATTGAGTTTAAAGTGTTTGAATGTTAAAATGAGTTTAATACTTTTAAAATTAGACTGAATTCAGTTGAGTCTTGTAACTAAATGCAACTTAGATAATTATTTTAGTAAAAAGATATTTTATAAAAATAAATTCAGTACATCTCATATCTATGAAAGTGTGTTTATTTGGTTGTAGCTCGTAAACAAGGTAATATGCGAACAAACAAAGGAATGAGAAATACGCATTACTTACTTAGATAATGTCGAGCAATTTCAATGAATTGTCAGAGAAAAAGTAATCATAAGAGCAACATTTTATTAAATTAAAGAAAAATATAAAAGGAGAAATGGAGCCACAAATACCATGATATCACGATTAGAGTGTGTTTAGATGTTGAAATGAGTTGAATTGAGGTGAGGTGATAAAATATTGTTAGAATATTATTGTTTATTATTATTATTATTTTGAGATTTGAAAAAGTTGAATTATTTATTATATTTTGTATTGGAATTTGAAAAAATTGTAACAATGAGTTGAGATGAATTTAATTTTCAAACATAAAAGCCATGAGAGTATTTCTATCAAGAGAAATTATATTTATAGTTTTATAGTGTATACAGGTTTCACACACTATTTTTGAAAACAAAAAGTGGATAATTGTTGAACCTAATAAATCTCAATTTTTAAAATGAGTGTACGGTATTTGCATATCTTATTATTGTATTTAGAGCAATGCTAGATACAATCTCTATTTGGAGACTGCAATGCAAGCCTAGGCAATTTTATCTTTAATTTTTTTTAAATTACAAAATTATCCCTCCTGAAATAATGATTTTTCTCATTTAATAAAGGGCATGTACATACAGCCCCTAAGTGGACACTGCAAATAAAATTTCTCTTATATTTAACATTACTTTTGTATCAAATTAATAGTTTCATAGCATCGGCAAAACTTTGTACGCTCTCATCCTCCACATACCCAGATAGAGGAGAAGCAAAAATGAATATATGCTTTTAGCAAAAGAGAGAGAATATAAATTTACCCTAAAAAGAGGAAGCAAAATTTTCGAAGGGATGCCAAAATGGGTGGTAAGTAGGCCACAATTGAGCGAATTTCTAATCTAGTAATGTATGATGGCAGACTTGCGATGCACTCTTGAGATGGATCAACAATGATAGACACGAGGGGCACACTTGAGATGCACTCCAAGTCTGGTGCCCAACCATTATGATGATTTACCCCCACCAAATGTACTTGTGCTAAAAATCTCTTTTTTTCTTTGATAGAGGAAATTTAATGATTAATTCTTGAGTTTAGAGACGAGTTGAAAAATAACCTTAAACTTCCTTCTTCTTTTTTTCGTCTTTGGGTTTCATATCTTAATAAACAAAATTTCCTTTAACAAATCTAATAAATCTACTCAAATTATAAACACAGATCCAGGGTAACAACTCTGAGAAAAATTTTGACATTGTTTTTTATTTGGAAAGCGCCAGACAGAAAGTTCGCTCGAAATTAGCTCGACAGATAGCTTTGAGCAAAGCTCAAGCAGAGAGTTCGCTAGAGTGAATATCGCAAAAAATTGAAAATTATGACTTCCATCGTATAACCCTATAAATTTGTTTATTATGAACAATGTGGCCGACTAAACAGTGAAATTATGTCCCAAATTGTATTTTGTGATTTATCGACATAATAAAATTCTATGTAGCTCCGTCGACATAGACACATTATTGAATCACTTAAATTTGTATCTTGTGATTTATTGATTGTTTATTCTCTTATTTACTTTTACTTTTTTGCCATTGTTTTCACAATATGGATTTCAAAGGTTGATTACTTTTTTGCCATTGTTTTCACAATATGGATATCAAAGGTTGATTGTTGATACTTTTTTTTTAAGCAAATATAAGTAAAGCAACGTACAATATTACATATTGATTATAAAAGAAAGGGTTGGTGGGTTTTTTCCATTGTGAAAGGGAGGAGATGGTGTATGAGACAAGCTGATGGGAGAATGCATCTTGAGAGTAAAGACATGTTAGCCGTTAGGGATCTCCTTATAGAGAAAGGAAAAAACGAAAAGACAAAAAAAATAAACTAGTTAATTCCCGTAGTGCAAACACAAGTTCGCACAATTTGGTAACAAGAGCGTGACATTGTATGGATAGATGACATCAAGCTATTGATATTATCTTTCTATTGTTATAGTCTCCACCCACCAATTTTGAGATTAACAAGTATTATATGTTGGAAAAACCCTAACAGAAAACTATGCTTTTTTAGGATTATTACTCTCTGTTGGGTTTGTGAAATCTAGTTTATTTTTATGCCGGCCCGACTTGATTACCTGACTCGACAATGACTCGTTACGGTTTTTGGGTGCATTTTCAATGAGGCTAAAAATTTTTGCACTGTTTTTTACTCGGGAAGCACTAGGCAGAAAGTTCACTCGACGTTTGCGTGACAAGTAGTTCGAGCGAAACTCAAGTAGAGAGTTCGCTCGAGTCTCGCTTGATAGGTCGTCGAGCGAACATCGAACAAAAAGTTCCCTCAAGGTGTGTTCAACACTCCGCTCGAGCGAATATCACAGTAAAGTAAAAATTAAGGCTTCCACCGTGTAACCCTATAAATATGTTTATTATGAACAATGTAGCCGACTGAACAATGAAGTTTTGCTCAAAGTGTATTTTGTGATTTCTCAGCATAATAAAATCCTCTATAGGTCTGTGGACTTAGGCACGTTATCGAATCATGTAAATTTGTGTCGTGTGATTCATTATTTGTTTATTTTCTTGTTTACTTTTGTTTTTTTTTTTCATCGTTTTCAAAACACTCTCAACCTTACTAACTCCTAGATTATTGTTCCACAATTATAACAAAAGTCTGATAACAAGAAGAAGGAGGTTGTGCTACGAATCCGGATAATCAATCTTACAATAATAGTGCAATAGACGTGGGGGAAACTAGTAATCTTTCACAAGTTATCATGAACGTCCTATACCTACTCATATGTTTGTAGGCCAGTGTTCCATAAACAATTTCTGTTGATTCTCATATAACTGAATAAAGGAAAATATATGCTTCTTGAGAATCTCAGTTGCTGTAAATAATATATAATGGTTTTGGCCCCCATGATAACAAGTGAATCAAATCCTGACTCCCACTTGCCATTCCATATGCCATGCTTGCAAACTTTGTTTTAATTGATTAGCTAACTAATACTTACAAAAGAAAAAAAAAACAATAACAAAACTTTTTGTACATGTAAAAGAAAAGAAGTAAAAGCAAGAACTACAAAATCTCACAGATTTGAAGATTTCTACCACCTTTGGTTCCATGTAGAAAAGTCACACTGCTATGAGCTCAGATCAAGAGAAGAATGGTGGGAGGTGGTCTGGGCAGTTCGTGATAGGAAGGGTTTCGTTGGGACAAAGCAGAAGGTTGAAGAGAAGTGAAGTCTGAAGTTGTTTGTGTATCTTGCAAGGTTTAGAGGTGCTGAACTCAAAATGGTGTCGTCAAACCAGGGAACATACGATGTCATTTAATGAAGGAGTTAAGTGTTGCATTTCAGGAAGTTAAATGAAGTGATGCGTTTAAGGGAAGCTTAGAATCTAGGAAACGATGTCGTTTTATCAGGAAAGAGAGTGGCTGTTATGCTAAATCTGTTACACAGCCCTATTTATCGTTTAGCTTGAAAAAGAATAAAAGCAGTTACATGATTCTTCTGTAATCTCTGACATCCACTACTATAAGGATAAAAGAGAGCTAGTACATTTTCCATCTTTGAAAAGTTATTGTCAGACTTACTATTTTGGAGGTTAGGGACCCTCGAAGATCCTGTAACAATACAAGAATTCAGTCTATTTTCCATTTTCAGCACTCTGTTCTTACATCACACAAACACATTACAGCAACTCATTCCATTTTCATCAATACAATACATCCAAAACCATGACAATTGGTATTCAGAGCAGTCGATCCTACCCAATCCCAGCCAAACAACACCCTACAATTTCATCGTTTACATATATTCAGCCAAGCCAAACAGTTTCATCACTACCACCAACCAACCAGCCAAACAGTTTCACCATTCTCAACCCAGAAATACACCAAACAACTTCATCACTAACCAACCAAACAGCTTCACCATTCTCAACCCATAAATACACCAAACAACTTCATCACTATCATCAGCCAAATAGCTTCACCTGTCCCAAACCAGCAATACAATCTACCCATTACCAACCAGCCAAACAGTTCATCACTACCATGGCAGAAAACACCCAATCCAAACACCAACAATAAGAAGCAGTGCAACACCAAATCGACCATCACCAACAAGAGATCATTGAATTAAGAACAGATATCCAAGAAATTAAAGATATGCTACAAACCATTTTCACCCAACAACCCAATCCTCCACCCATAAACCAAGAACAACCACCAGAAATGGAAAATCCAGACCCAAGAATGTTCAATCCTAGGGGGGTCAAACTAGACTTCCCTCAATTCCAAGGTGTTAATCCTGCTGCTTGGCTCTTCAAAGCCAACCATTACTTTTAATTTCACCAAACACCACTACCTCGGAGGTTGTTGATGGCCTCTTACCACATGGAAGGAGATGCTCTTGTATGGTTCCAAAAAGTTGCAGAAAAAGGGTTATGCCGTGATTGGGATGCCTTTTCCAGATCGTTGCTCCTTCGTTTCGAGCCGACAACATATGACGATCTCATGGAGGCGTTGACGAGGCTCAAACAGACCAGCTCAGTGGCTGGATACATGGCACAATTTGAAACATTATCCAACCGTTTAAGAGGCCTCTCAGATTTACATAAGCTGTGTTGTTTCCTTAGTGGCTTAAAGGACGAGATTCGCATTCCAGTTCGCATGTTGAATCCTATGAATTTAAATTCAACCTATGGATTAACAAAAATGCAAGAGGAATACCACAACAGTACAAGAGAATTTAGTAAACCGATGGGGGAAAAGATCAATACCGCAATGGAAGGGGGTTCTTATTCCAATGTTAATTACAATAAATGGAAGAAACCAATGGGGTTTACTAACCTTGTGACCTCAATGCATATGGATGAGAAACGTAGAAAGGGGTTGTGCTACCATTGTGATGAAAAATTAAACCTAACACACACTTGCAAAAATCCCAGGATTTATTTTTTGCAAGTGGATGAAGAAGTGACAGATGAGGAAGAGAATGAATCTAATGGGAAAGAGGAGGAACACAAGCACATAAAAATTCTGCCCAACAACAAAGATGAATTGGAGATTTCCTTGGATGCCATAGCTGGAACTCCTACAGTGCGTACTATGAGGTTGATGGGAAGTATTAAAGGGGAGCAAGTTGTGATTCTAGTAGACTCAGGAAACTCACACAACTTTATAGATACTACTTTGGCCTCAAAATTGCAGCTTCCAGTGGATTACTTAGTAAATTTAAAAGTGAGGGTAGCTAATGATCAAGGCCTAAGCAGTGAAGGGTTGAGTAGAACAGTGCAGTTGAAGGTGCAATGTAACTTACCACAACTTTCTCTTCATTTATTAGACCTAGCGGGTTGTAATATTGTACTAGGAGTTCAATGATTAGAAACCTTGGGCCCTATCACTTGGGATTTTTCCAAGTTGCTCATGAACTTTATGTGGGAAGGGAAGATCATAGAATTGAAAGGGCTGAAATTGAACCCTTCAGTTGCAGAGGACGGTGAGAAAACATTCAAGGCCACTATGGCCAATGGGAAGGGGATTCTCTTACAAATTATGTGTGATGGGGGTGGGGAACCCGAGAATGGGAATGTGGATGGGCAATTTTCAGAACTGTTGGAAGATTTTAAAGAGGTTTTCAATGAACCCCAAGGGCTACCACCACCTCGTAACCGTGACCATCATATAAACCTCAAAGAGGATACCCAACCTATCACAAATAGACCCTACCGATACCCTTACTACCAGAAAATAGAAATCAAAAAAATTGTGGCTGAGTTGTTGAAGTCGGAAGTAATTAGGCCTAGCTTTAGCCCTTTTTCCTCCCCTGTTTTGTTGGTTCGTAAAGCCGACGGCAGTTGGCGGCTTTGCGTGGATTATAGGGCACTCAATAAGGAAACGGTAAAGTCAAAGTTTCTCATTCCAATCATAGATGAGTTACTGGATGAACTCTTTGGATAAGTGATTTTTCTAAACTCGATTTATGATTGAGCTATTACCAAGTGAGGGTAGTGCCTAGTGACATTCCTAAAATAACTTTTTATACCCATGATGGACATTACAAGTTTTTAGTTATGTCTTTTGGCCTCACTAATGCTCCAGCCACATTTCAAGAGTTAATGAACGATATATTCAAACCCTTTTTTAGAAGATTCGTGCTTGTATTTTTTTACGACATTTTGGTATATAGTAAATTTCAGGAGGAGCATTTGAATCATTTGAGGGAGGTTTTGAACATGCTGAAACAACATTGTTTATATGCAAAAAAAAAAAAAAATCCAAGTGTCGGTTTGCCGTGGATGAAGTTGATTATTTAGGCCATATCATTAATTTCGAAGGTGAAACAGCAGATTCTTCAAAGATTAAGGTTATGTTAGAATGGCCCGAGCCTAAGAATGTGAAGGCCTTACGAGGATTCCTAGGGATCACGGGTTATTACAGAAAATTCATCCAGAATTATGGGCTTATTGCTGCCCCTCTCACCTCCTTACTCAAGAAAAACTTTTTTTCTTAGAACTTAGAGGCCATCGAGGCATTTGCAGCCTTGAAACAAGAAGGTAGGCCCTTGGCTTATATGAGTAAAGCTCTAAAAGGGAAGGCATTGTTGTTGTCCACTTATGAAAAAGAGTTGTTTGCCTTAGTTACAACAGTGCATCATTGGAGACCTTATTTATTGGGTCAGCCCTTTGTTGTTAAGACTAACCAGCAGGCTTTAAAGTTCTTGCTTGAACGGAAGGTGAGTACGGTTGCACAACAGAAATAGATTTCGAAGCTTATGGGGTTTGATTTCTCTATTGAGTATAAAAAAGGGAAAGAAAATAAGGTCGCTAATACTTTTTCAAGGAAAATGGAAGGGAATGAAAAAGGACAGGGTTGCTTAGCCTTGATAACCTTTCCCACAGTTGAATGAATTGAATATTTAAAAAATAATTATAAGGTTTCAGCTGAGATGGCAGATTTGCTAGATAAATTGCAGTACAACATTTTCAGTCCCTCGTGGTTACACTTTCCAGCAAGAGATTATTCTTAAGAAGGGTAGGATTGTGTTAGTTCCGGATTCCACATTTAAAAACAAGGTGCTGGATTATCTACATCAAAAGTGACATCAAAAGGAAGATAAGAGAGTGTGACGTTTGTCAGGTGAACAAGAGTGAAACAGTGGCCCCACCGGGTCTACTACAACCCTTACCAGTTCCCAACCAAGCTTGGACTGATATTCCATTAGATTTTATCGAAGGGCTATCATTATCTAATGGAGTTAGTGTCATATTAGTGGTAGTGGATCGCTACACTAAGTATGGTCATTTTCTTGTTTTATTACACCCTTACACTGCCTAAGGAGTTGCTCAGATTGTTATGGATCATGTATTCAAGCTGCATGGACTTCCTAAATCGATAGTTTCAGACCGTGACCCATTGTTTTTAAGTTCTTTTTGGAAGAGCTTGTTTGACTTACAGGGGTCTACTCTATGTTTTAGCTTAGCACACTACCCTCAGTCTGATGGATAGATTGAGGCTCTTAATAAGTGTCTAGAAACTTATCTACGTTGCTACATAGACACTAAACAGAAACAATGGAGTAAATGGCTTCCTTTGGCAGAGTATAACTACAACAGTTCTTATCATACTTAAACAAAAATCTCACCTTTCAAAGCACTGTATGGGTATCCTCCCCCTCGTCTCTTGTCCTATATTACCAGGTACTTCAGCTATAGAGGCGGTGGATCAATTCCTGAGAACAAGAGAACAAATCAAGGAGCTGTTAAAGGCAAATCTCGAATGGGCTCAAAACCGTATGAAATTTTTTGCAGATCAAAGGAGAACAGAAAGAAGTTTCAAGATTGGAGAATGGGTGTACTTACGTTTGCAACCCTATTGACAGAACGCAATGGTGAGACGCCGGAATTTAAAATTGTCCTCGAGGTTCTTCGGACCGTTTAAGATTCTCTAGAGGCTTGGAATCGTTGCTTACCGGTTGGATCTTCCAGCATCATTCCTCATACACACCGTATTCCATGTTTCTTGTCTAAAGAAAAAACTTATATTCAGCTCATTCCAACACTGCCACCCATGGATAAAGAAGGGGAAATTTTACTAGAGCCAGAGAAAATGGTGGATCGATGCCTGAAAAGGCTTGGGGACCGTGTCGTGACAGAGGAACTGGTTAAGTGGACGGGAGCTCCTTCCTAAGACAATACATGGGAGTTACTTTGGAAGCTTCAAGAGCGTTACCCACACCTTGTGGGCAAGGTTCTTTAAGCAGGGGGGATTGCTACGAGCTCAGATCAGGAGAAGAATGGTGGAAGGTGGTCTGGGTAGTTCGTGATAGGAAGGGTTTCCTTGGGACAAAACAAAAGGTTGAAGAGAAGTGAAGTCTGAAGTTGTTCGTGTGTCTTGCAAGGTTTAGAGGTGCTGAACTCAAAACGGTGTCGTAGAACTAGGGAACATACGGTGTCGTTTAATGAAGGAGTTAAGTGTTGCGTTTTAGGAAGTTAAATGAAGTGATGCATTTAAGGGAAGCTTAGAAGCTAGGAAACGATGTCATTTTATTAGGAAAGGGAGTGGTTGTTATGCTGAATCTATTATACAACCCTGTTTGTCGTTTAGCTTGAAAAAGAATAAAAGCAGTTACATGATTCCTCTGTAATCTCTGACATCCACTACTATAAGGCTGAAAGAGAGTTAGTACATTTTCCATCTTTGAAAAGTTATTGTCAGACTTACTATTTTGTTAACATTTTGGAGGTTAGGGACCCTTGAAGATCGCGTAGCAATACAAGAATTCAGTCTATTTTCCATTTTCAGCATTCTGTTCTTACATCACACAAACACATTACAACAACTCATTCCATTTTCACCAATACAATACATCCAAAATCATAACACATGCCCTCACTTAGTCTGCAGCTTCCTTGATTTGTTCAATTGTAAAAATGCCAAAGAAGTCATCATCTGAGATTGCATTGATAATTGCAAGTGCAACATCATCAACGCTAATAGGTGGAGCCAAGAGCAGATCATATGCTGGAAGAGAACTCAAAGGTTTAGTTAAGTTTTTAGCAGCATGCATAATTCTCTCCAGTGGTTCCCCGATCAAATCCAGAAGAATCTTGATGCCATCCACCTTCATTTTCCCATAAACGAAGCCCGATCCCGATACAACACTTGAAGTTCAAATTCCATTATAACTTAACGAAATTACAATGCCTGAGGATTTTAAATATTAACTTAACGAAATTACAATGCCTGAGGATTTTAAATATTTTTCTTTTGGGAGATGGTGAGTGTGGGATTGACTGATCTCCATCTACAGAAAAATTGGATAGACTCTTTACCATTAGTTGATCACCATCGAATTAAGTAGATCAATGAGCAAGCTTGTTAATTAGCAACATCTACCAAACTCAACCTTCTCACTAAACACTTTGATTTAGTTAATTTGGAGATGTTGATCATCCTAAACGGACGGTTGATTGTGCGCTAATCAGTCAGAAATATTTGCCTAACAAGTTTCTGCTTAGGGATGAGAGAGAGACATGCTATGATTACCAGAATTGGTATATTTGGAAAGAACCTCGGAATCTGCTTTCCTCTTTCTAGTGAAGTATCAAGATGAAAGTAAAAATGATGGTAAATTGTAATCATGCATTGAAATCAAGACAAACTTAGGAATCCCTGCAAGGAAAAAGTGGAGAAAACATGACTTGATAACCCTCTAAGCAAGATATTAACAGACATAATGCTCCTTTTGCTGTCTGAATCAAGATTTTTGTCATACAGTCAAAGAATTTTCTCTAAACTTGTGCCCAAGTCACTTGACTATCATAACACACAGGAACCACACATACTGACACAGAGAGAGCGAGACAAAGAGAGGTGGGTTTGTGTTGGTTCTGTAATGGCATCTGGGTATATGTAGAAAAGAACCCTTGCACTGAGCATTCAAGCAATTCTGAGCAAAATTCTTTTATGTCTTCTCTCCTCGCTAAAGCATGAGCGAGTAAGCTCGAGTGTAATCATGGCCTAGGCTCATGATTTACTTCAATCCTTTTTTTAGCCGATATCCATGGTGTTGTGAAAAATAATGACAATAATGAAACTAAAAGAGAAAAATAATTAATCAATCATATGACACAAAATTTACGTGGTTCAACAACTTGCCTACGTCCACGGAGCTGTAGAAGAATTTTATAACTTGAGGAATCACAAGGTACAATGTTTGGGGTGAATTATTGTGCTCAATGTACGACCACAGTATTAAAAATACATATTTATAGGGTTATACGACGGAAACCCTAATTTCTCATAATCTACGATATTTGCTCGAGCGGCGTGTCGAGCGCGCATCGAGTGAACTTTCTGCTGGTCGTTTGCTCAAGCCATCTGTTGAGTGGCTCACGAGCAAACTCTCTGTCTGAACTCTGCTCGAGCAACCTATCGAGCGAGTAACGAGCAAACTCTTGTATCGCATCCGCTCAGGCGACCTATCGAGCGGCTCATAAGCGAACTCTCTATAACGTCTTTGCTCGAGCCATATGAATGCTGGGCTCGAGCGGACTAAGCCATGCTCCACAAAACTCAACACATGGTTATCTCATTATTGCTAAACATGGTTTTTAAGTTTTTAGACTAGTGTTTTTTTAATGTAATCGAGTTGTTAGGCTACGTAGCAGTACTCCCTTGACATTATGAGATGAAGACATGATTTCTTTGGGGTGCCTTGTACATCACCAACACTCATACATAGGAACTTAAAAGCTTTACAAGATTGTAGTTTCAGGGGGGAAAAGATTTAGCAGAATTTTCAAATAAACTCAGCTAAGGATATTGCAAAAGAAAAAAAATCGTATGCATTTAACTTAAACCCCAAATATTTTGTGGTTTGTAAGCAAAAGGTCATTGCTTATATTTAAATTATTAATCAACACTTTTGACTTTCGTATCATTTTCCCATTGAAACTAAAACCGCATGCATGATCACCAAGAATATAACATCATTGAAGAATCAAACTACTCACTTTCCTATTCTGGATGGTGCAAGATGTCCCAAAGCTAACAGTCTTCGAGACTTCTCCCAAATCTCTCTCTAATTCTTTGAGGGGTGTCCATTCTCATTCAAAGTTAATTTTGATCTAACAAACAGCATACCATATTACGGATGCCATCTACTGCAACTACGATCTAGCAGACATTTTAAAGCTGCTTATGTATCTTAGGAAAAGACAGGTGACATTGATTGTATGGGGGATCAACAGAAGATTCTTTGCAGAATAGGGCATTGAGTTCTACTTATTTATTTCATCTTTAGGCTTCTCCTATAGGGACTTGCAATGTCAACAAAGTCTGTCCTAAGAAACATCATTTCTTATTAGTTATTGCATTTTAGATGTGAAAAAGGGGAAAAACAACTATAGTACAAAAAGGCTTATTAAGAATACAACAATAATAATAACAAGAAGGAAACATTAAGGTCCTTAATTACAGTTCATTGAAACCAATCATAATGGACATCTCCTTTTCATAATCATTTGCAGCATTCACAGCAACAACATATGCCTCACCATTAATCATTTTCATATGTTCCTCACTACCAAAATCTCCAAGGGTTGAAACAACTGCAGTAGCCACAACCAGCACTTCATCCCAGTTCACATAGAAAACATCTCCTCCATAGCATGAAGATCATTTGAAAAACCTGCTATCACGTAAAAGTAAGCATAAAATTGCCAAGCCTAAATTAGAGTAAAATATAAGCGTATATGTGATTCTATTCCTGTAATAAGGTTCTTCATATTGTACCAGAAAATAAGTAACTAAATCACTCCATTACAAAAGAATACCAAAAAAGGGATAGGGAGTTTGCACAAAAGAGATTCAAGAAAGCAATAGCCTACACATGTTTATTAAATTCCCTTCTCATATTAATTTAAAAGAAAAAGTAAATGTAAAAAACAATAACCATTCCAAAAGAAACCATTGACAATGAAAGAAACCTTACATATATGCCATATTTGTAACTATTATTTGACCAAAATTACAAAATGGTACACTCATTTTTGAAGCAAACATCAAGTTTGTTCCCTAAAACCCTTAGGGCTTGGCTCAAGTGGTAAAGACCTAGACTTGGGGTATGTTCCCTCTAGGTCTAAGGTTCAAATCCTCTTAAGTGCAAACAATCTCTAGAGGCTATCGGATTAGGAGATTTTTCTCTTGAATTACCCGAGGTGCACTTGCGGGAAACTTCTTGTCGAGGACCTGTGCACCCTCGAGGTTAGTCAGGACGTTGTTTCCGGACACCCAGTGCCAAGAAAAAAAAATTGTTCTATGAAGTTCTATTCCAAATTGCCATTATTTTATTTTGCTGGTAGTGATTCTCTTATACAAGTACTGAAATAAATCCCAAAACCAACACAATGCAATGAATAAAAACTAGATTATGTTATGTCACGACTACCCATAAATAAATTGTCCCTCACCCCGTGCGTTTTTCTTCTCCTCCCCAGCCCGCCTCCGTCCGGCAACATCGCCCAACCCACGACCTTCCCCACCCTCCGGCAACCTCCCCCTTCGGTTTTCAGCTCCTCACTCGCCGGCGTTCTCCTCCATGCACGACTTGAAGCCGTTGTGTTCTCTTTGCTCCAGCACCGCCATCGCGCCACCTCCAGCTACCATTTTTTCACCACTTCATCATCGACCTCTTAGCAACCCAATGCACCCAACCTCAGCTCCGATCCGTTGAAATACATCCAACTCCATTTTCGTTTTGGGTTTTTTGGTCTTCAACTGCCACCCACGGCCAACCACCACCACCATTGGCTTCACCGACATCCCTAAGCCCTTACCTATCAATCTTGGGTCTTGGATTGTCCCCGTTTAAAAGTGGGTTTTTGAGACCCACGACCACAGTGCATTTTGCACTATTTCGTTGCTGTGCCGCCACTTCTAGCACCTCCGTGATCTTTCAAAAAATTATATTAAGCATTGTAAGTATTTTCTCAAATAACTTTTGAGATTTAAATGTATTTTTGCTCTAACACATATTTACTGTGATTGGTTGGTTGTGCCGGACTGAGTCCAAGGAGTAAGGGGTCAGTTGGATTGGATGATGGAGTTGTTTGTGTGATTGGTTTATGCTATGAGATTTGTTGGCTGTTTTGGGTTTAAATATTGATGGTTTGAGTTTGACGTTGCTTATGGTGGATATTTGTGATTTTAGAAAGTGATGATATATTTTGGGATTATGAGGGTTTTAAGTTTTGAGGAATTAAAATAGGTTATTTTTTAAGCTGAAGTTTAAATATCGAAATCCGTGATGGATTGAAAACTTACGAAAATTACGTGATTATTTTTATAGGTGACGATTTATAGTCGACTCGACATTTTGGAGAGAATTCTGAAAAGCTAAGTCGTCCAAGTAAGCGGAGTTCCTATGCTAGATTTGCATAAAAATAAATTGGACTGAGGTTGATTTTTGAAAATATGCATGTTTTACCATAGTGTCTTACTTTTATACATGATGGAAAAGAAAAATGGATTACAACATTTTTTCCCATTTACCTGCTTAAACTTATGACCTCTATGCCCTTTGTTACTGCAGCCTTGCATATAGCAGAGCAGAGCCAACAAAACTGCTGCCTCCTAAGACTACAACCTATTATGGAAAGCATCTTAATTAATGAGAAATAAATCTGTTAATAAGTACCAAAAACTTAAAAAATTTGCAAATGCATATCCGGACTGGGATTCGTCCTGCATACCCTTTCATTCTTAACATCAGCTACAACATCTATTGTAGCGGGTTTGAACTTTGAAGTCATCCCATGCAGTTGCTTCAGCATAATTGCATCTGACACCAAACCTGCACAAAATATAATCCACAGAGCCAAAAATAACTACTATTTTCTATCAGTAACTTCAGTTTAAAATCACAACACAAACTCAATCTACATGAGATAATAACATTATAAAAAAGGAAAAATCTTCAAAGATGAGTCTGTTATAATATGCCGAATTCATTCAAGCACAGACCTTTTCATCGTCATGATAGATTAGGACTATAACCAAATGATTAACACTATACTCGAGGAATCAGGAGAAAGTTAACATTTTTCAACAAGTTCAAAGGCTCCAAAGCAATTCATAATTAGTAGAAGAGGAAAAATAGCATTCAATTAATGGCTCAAAAGTTCCATCAATTTAACTAATAATAAAGAAGTTTACTGATACCGTTTCGTGTACTGTTTCGGGATAGTCGATATATGAATAAATTATATATAAATATAGAGAAATGATTTGTACAAACCCCAAATAGACAAGCCCTTGTAAAAAAGTAGACTCCACCTTAAAAAAATGTAAAAAAATATTATTTATTAGTGAGACCCATATTTTACAAAAAGACTTGTATGAGACTTGTCTATTTGAAGCTTGTATCTAGCATTACTCATAAATATATATATAAATTATATTTTAAAATAATAATTTATATATGAATAAATTATATATAAATACACATATATATAAATTATAAATAGCCTAGTCTGAATTGAGAGTCAAAAAATAAGCTTTTAACCGGTACGAAACATAGATGGTACCTATACCGGCCCAGTGGCTGGTACGAAAAATTTCGACCGTATCGACCAGTACAATATGAAATTGAAAACAGTGGTTAAAATAGTAACGGTGGTGCAAAATATCATTTATATTTATTTTTTCATATACTTTTAAATAAAACTATTTACTTTCCATTATATTATTTCAAAACATTAAAACTTGGAAATTAATCTCATCTCATTATTATAATTTTCTTAAATTTTTAAATAAAATATAATAAATAATTTAATTTTTTAAAATTTTAAAATAATAATAATATTAAAAAATAATATTTTATTCAACTCATATCTAAATTTAAACAAAAAATAAAAACCATTTCATCCATTTTCTTTACGCTGAACAGCTATATGCTAGGCTCATCAGATTCTTTGAATGACCATATTAGCGTCGAGACTTGCTGGACGACCCCTGAAACGGGTCAGCTGACTGTTTTGGGTCCTATCTGTTTGAATTTGTAAGCAGTAGAGCACAAGGAGGAGAAGGGTTTTGCGATGGCGAAGTCGACGAGCAAGGACGCCCAAGCCCTTTTCCACTCTCTCCGTTCTGCTTATGCGTCCACCCCCACTAATCTCAAAGTCTCTCTCTCGCTCGCTCGCTCGCTCATTTTATCTTTCTGAAAGTTAAGATTTTAACCCGGATTGTGTTCTCTCCTCAGATAATCGATCTCTACGTGGGTTTCGCCGTATTCACTGCTCTGATCCAGGTACTCTACGATTCAATATATCCATGTATGTGCATGGAATTTTTTATATCTCCAAGGTCAATGCCCATGTATGTATATGGAATTTTTTTATATCTCCAAGGTCAATGCATCAGTAGTTGCGAACTGTTGAGTTTGTCGCATTCCTGTTAAAATGCAGGAAAAGAATATCAAGTTTGCGACTTATGTTTTGGTAGATATGGTTATTACTTTTGCTTTTGTTCAAGCTAGTGAAAATTTTACTGGATCTGAGATTGGTTGTCGTATCAGTCTTAAGATCCTGACTTATTATTCTCTTTTTCAAATCCAGGACAACATCTTTCTTTCTTTCTTCTTTATTTTTTATTTTTTGAGAAATTGGTCGGCTACAATAAGATCAACGTTATTCCACTCTTGTGCAAAGAATGATTTATCCAAGGCGTGGGTATTGGCCCGCCTTGTCTGTATTGAGCTCTATGCAGTAGTCTCAATTTTTTTTTCTGACAATCATTCCATACGGAAAATCTACACTTATTATTCGTAAGTGCATTTTTAAAGATGCTCGAAGCCTCTTAATCATTTTTTGATCCTTCATCTTCGTTTTGTTGAGATTATCAAGCCTTCGTTCAATTGACTAGAGTATTAATTTGAATACTCCAACTTTCGAAGCCTCCTTTGATGCAAGGCTACGGATCACTTTTGGGAAGCTTAAAGTTCAATTGAAATTTCCAAGGTTTAGCAAGCAAAAATGCTTATAATTGTGATTGTGAGTTTGAAGATGTACCAGATGCTTCGAACATTGTTGGACCCATCTTAACCTAGTTCTTCAATGTTGAGTTGGTTAATATGGTGAGAAGCCACCACTTGAGCATCACCCTTGCCAGGCCGACAATTTACCATGGGGATTTCACCATGATTAATAGTGACGGAACCACCCGGGGGGGGGGGGGGGGGTATGGTTTTTATTTAAAGTATAAAAATATCGATAATTGAAAAAAATAGTTTGGCCATAATTCATCTTTATATAGCTGATACATTGCTAAAAAATCCAACACATTTAAGATACAATATTTATTTTTATACGTATAAA
Organism: Juglans mandshurica; assembly: GCA_022457165.1. NCBI lineage: Eukaryota > Viridiplantae > Streptophyta > Magnoliopsida > Fagales > Juglandaceae > Juglans > Juglans mandshurica. The sequence continues at coordinate 26,602,320 of CM039622.1, forward strand.
AAAATTAAAAGAATCGGTCTAGTGTAGACTATGGAACAGTCTTCCTTATTATGTCTCTTAAATTCTCAAATGAATTTCAATTCTGTTAAGTTGTTTTGTTCTGATTATTACTTAATGCAGTGATGTTGAAACACCTAACATGTGGGTTGATTTTATTTATGATTTTTAGAGGTTTGGATTCAATCAGCTTATATGAATATATATTTTATGTTCTCTTTAGTGACATGTTAATTTTGTTTAAGTTTTGTAAGTTGTAAAGAAAAATTGCATATCTTTTGTAACAACCCTTCCCGTGACATCTCTCATCTCAAAAGACAAAACGTTTTTATCCAAGCCACTATCCCTTACTTCATTTTTACAATTGAAATGAATAATGAGTTCCATGCCTCAAACCCATTCCCTCCCCCTTGGGGAATAAGAAGTTCTGGTTCCATCTTTGACGACTAACCATGCTACTTCAAAGTATGAAGTTGGATAGAGAGATGAGATGAGATGAGATTATCTGTGAATAAATAATAGTGAAATGGTTTGAGTTAATATGTTTTATGGGGTTTTGAGAAAATAGAGAAGAAGTTGAATACAAATATTATAGAGTTAAAATATTATTTTTGTTTTGGTATTTGAAAAAATTGAATTATTTTTTGTGTTTTGTTTGGAAGTTTGAGAAAATTGTAATGATTAGGTAATGATTAGATGAAAAAGTTGAAGATTTGAAATTGGAAAGTGTTTGTGTTTGTATTGTTTGGATATTGAGATGAGATGAGATGAGATGGAATGAGTTGGGAGGATTTTGTTATTCAGATCAGGCCTAAGACTTAATTTTGATCAGTGGGTGTCAAGGAATTATGCAGAAGGAAGGAGATAAAAGAGTGAAGCAACTCTTGAAAACAAAACCACAAGGTTTAATTGATCAAAGATAATAACAATCAATAACATGATTTCCATGGTCTGCAAACACTTATGTATACTAATCTCCACCTTTGCTCACCAAGCAATATAACTATATATTGATATGAAATAGGCTTTTCTTGTGGGCCCTGGCCCTTGCCAAGTTTGATATGCAGTTGACAGAAACTGTGCCCGCCACACCCCTGAGGTGCACCCGAAGATACCTTGTTCGATTTTCTAACAATAAACTCCTTATCATAGTTGCATTCTGGGTGTTTGAACCCGACCTGACATCTTCTTGTGTGGTGAGGTGAAATTGATTCTCAGATAATTATCTTACCACCTATTTCACAAAACCTTTTTAGTTTTGAAAATTGCTATCTTTCTCCTGTGGAAAATTAGCTTTTTTGAATTTATTGCTTGTTTCTAAATCTTCAATATTTGTTGCTTGTGTAGTTTAAAATTTAAATTCTCCCTTTCTACCCAATCCAAACTTAGTCTATCCTCTGCCATGTCTACATTGCTATTTTACATGTACTAGCACCTTAGTTATGATGCTTCTTTTCGAGGTTTAGGCTTTGGCTCATCTTCTTAGTGAACGTTTTTCCGATGATTTTAGTTTTCGTAATACTTTCTTTATCGTTACCCAGCAGCTGAGCAATGTAAATGTTAGGAATAATAGTCAGCTTTGTTTCCACTTTTCACTTTTTCCTTCTTGTTTTTTTGTTTAAAAATAAATCTTAGTTGTTTGGCATTCCATTTCTAGATGGGTTTGAAATAGTTCCTCCACAATTCCTCAAGAAACGTTTTTGCTTGCTAAAGCTGGAAAGAGATATCATTCTGCACAAGGTCCACCATCGAGCCTTGCCTGATGTTGGGAAAAAGAGATATGACTGCCATGATTTAAGTAATTATTATGAGTAGCTAGATACACTGAGATATGTTTTATATTGTTGTGGAAGATTATAGTCTTTTAGATTTCCTCGGTGCTCTCTTATTGATCAGCAATATCTGTCTATAACTGCTGTTACTTGTGGCTGGGGAAGCCTTTTTTTTCACAGTCAAAGTCTACCAGAAAGAATCTGCCTCCAAAAATTAACATTAATTGTGGAAGGTTTTAGACTTTAGTCCTTGAAAATCAATCTCAACTGGGAATGTAGCCAGTTAGAGATTTGTTTTCTATTCCCCGTTTACTCCTTATTCTTTCTGCTGGAGTGAATGATAGGACATTGATGATTTTAACTGGTTCTAAATTTAACACGGTCCAGTTCTGACATTTTACCTCTATTTGCTACTAACCAGGTGGTGTACATGGCTATTGTTGGATCCTTCCCATTCAACTCATTTCTTTCCGGCCTACTTTCTTGCATAGGGACAGCAGTCCTCGCTGGTAAGCAGAATATTTAGGCCTTGTTTGTTTTCACAATTATTCTCATTTCATCTCATCTAATCTAATCATTACAATTTTCCCAAATTCCCACACAAAATAAAGTAAACAATTCAACTTTTTCAAATCCTAAAACAAAAATAATATTAAAAAAATATATTTTAATAATATTTTATTTTACTTTCAACTTTTATCTTAACTCACTGCAAAAACAAACCAGGCCAATTTACTTGTTATTTTGTAAGGAGTGGATCACATAAAGAGGGAAGAAATTTCTTGCAATCCAGGCATCTGGACCTCCCTGGTGAACCATGATTCATCTTCTTTTGAAACAACCGTGCCCCCATATAATTTTAAATGGTGTGAATTAGTGTTGTTGAAATATTTCTACTTTAATTTTTCCCAAGCCTGCTCCCCTTTTGTGCTCATTTATATTTCATGACATCCAATCTGCATAGTTTGTTGATTTGATACTTACCATAAAAAAGATAGTCCTAGAATTGGTCTGGTAATTCACTCTTAAAAACATAATTTTACTTGTATAAAAAAAAACCACTCTTAAAAACATGGGTACGAAGTTCTATATGGAAAAAGGCTAAGCCAATGCTAGTAAGTAATGACCTTCTAAGATATCCATGCATAGGCGATGCACTTGTATATGCCCCGTATACTGGGCTCTTTCCTATTCTTATGATCAATAAAATCTAACCCCAAAGGGTTGGCCCAAGTGGTGAAGGTCTTGGTCTTGGGGTATCACTCCCTTCAAGGTCCAAGGTTTAACACCTCATGGGTGCAAACAATCTTTTGGAGCCATACCCCCTGGTGAAAAGCCAGCGATTTAACCAGTTCCGTGTAAGAAAACTTCTTAGGGTGCGGTGCACGAGTGTTACGATCCTACATCGACTAAGTATGAAATTGGTTGAAGGTTTATAAGCCCATAGACACCATTCCCTTGTAAGATAATTTTCAAGGATGAGTTCTACCTAGTGGGTTCATAACAAATGGTATCAGAGCCACCCCACATCTAAGGCTATGTTGCGACGGTTGCAATCGTGCGGCACGGGGGGTGATGCCTGCATGTCAGTGTTCGCCTAGAGTTAGGAAAAAGACCTAGCGCACAGCCAGCCCGTGTGAGCGCCGTGACCTCCGTGGACGTTGGCTGCAGAGTGTGGTGGTGGTTACGATCCCACATCGACTAAGGATGGGATTGGTTGAGGGTTTATAAGCCTCTAGGCATCCTTGTAAATTAGTTTTCAAGGGTGAGTTCTACCTAGTGGGTTCATAACAAAGAGATCGGGGTTTACTCTACAGGGATGGATCCGAAGGGCCCTGCCTTAGAGAGGTTCCCCGACATAAAAAAAAAAAAGATCAATAAAATCTTGTTTACCGATAAAAATACCTTTAGATATCTTGTCTAGAACCAAAAGATGTGGAACTAATCCTCTTGGGTGCAAATAATTTTTAGGGGCCATCGGATTGGGGGAACTTTCCTTTAAATTATCCAAGGTGCACTTGCGGAAAACTCCTTGTTGATGGCCTGTGCACCTTCGGGATTGGTCGAGACTTTGTTCTTGGACACCCGGTGTCAATAAAAAAAAACTAATCCCATAATCAAATGACTAGATGAAGGAACTGAAACTTTATTATTTTAATCAATATCTCAATTTGTTGATTATCTCAATAAACGATCCTCCTTATTGTCAAAAACCATGATAATTATCTCAATAAACGATCCTCCTTATTGTCAAAAACCATGATAATAAGGATTTAAATGACAAAGACTGTTGGATGGTTTTTAACAAACTGAATTGATATTTTCTGTAGAGTTTGCAATCCTCATCTTTTATTATTGGAAGGGTTGCAAGAAATTTGATGTTTTCGTTAGAATTTGCAAATCACCAAGGTTAATATTCAAGTAGAGCAATTTATGGTGGAAGGAGATGGTGGGAAGAAGCACTATAAAGATTCAGAAACTGAAGTAATAGGAAATAGGGCAACGGCAACACAGTTCAAATAAGGTCCCGTTTGGTTGCAACACTCACTTGAGATCAATTCAGTTTAGTATAATTTTAAACTGAGTCTAACATCCAAATACCCAACTCTTAAATTACTAAACCCATCACAACTCAAAGCCTCTTTACACACGGGACTCACAATCTTCTTCAACTCAACACATCTTTATACGTGGGACTTGCAACCTTTTTCAATTTCTCATAAATAGTACTAAACTCATCTTAATATTCAAACACATCTAAACTCATTTTAGATGGGTTCCACATAACTCACTCCACCTACTCAACTCACTACTATTCATAAAGAACTCAGCTCAGCTCAACATTTAAACACAACCAAAATGTAGAGAACTGTTCCAGTTAAAAAATGTGAAATAATAGAAATTTGGTAGTACACACACGGCAGTAAACCCACCTCACAAGTGGCTGGAAGTTCCTGCTCTCCCCCCGCCAAAAAACAAATGCTGATTCTATTCCTTGACTGCAGTTTGCCTCCGCATCCAAGTGAACAAAGAAAACAAGGAATTCAAGGTAAACTTTTTCCCTCCTAGACAGTTTTTCCTGTTGTGTTCCTCTTAGATGTGCAGGAAAGGAAACTTGAATGCAAGCAATTTTGTGCTTCGGTTATTGGTACAGTAATTTTTAATGCAACCTTTCTTTTTGAACTTGTAGGATTTAGCCCCAGAGCGTGCTTTTGCTGATTTTGTTCTCTGCAATTTGGTGCTCCATTTGGTTATTATGAATTTCCTCGGATAAATTGCCACCTTTGGTTGTTCTGTAATGTTGTTTCCTTAATTCCTTGAACTTATTATAACTAGGACACACCCATAAAGTAGTTACCTTCCAGTGACAGCAAATTTTTCTTGGTTTGTATCTCTGGATGGATAAAAAAAAGAAGAAAATGAATAAATGATTATCACAGACAATGCTCTGCAGGCTTTACCAGGCTTTACCAAGCCCATCTCTCAATAGACAAGAAAAATGTAAGGATTCGTTTGTTTTTGAAGATGAGATAAGATGAGATAAATTGAGATTAAAGTTAAATAAAATAATGTTAAAATATATTTTTTAATATTATTTTTATTTTATGAATGAAAAAATTGAATTGTTTATTTTATTTTATATTGAAAGTTGAAAAAATTGATAAAATGAGATGAGTTATAAGATACACTGCTAAATCAATTTTTAGTCCTTACTGAGCACCTTCGGCTTCTTTTTGTCAGTGTCATCCTTGGTTTGTCAGGCTTTATTTGTGTATTTCGGGGACTTCCGTTTCTCTGTAGCACCTGCCTTTTCTGCTTATAAAAAAAAAAAAATTCCTTTCACAGTTTCTTTCCTTCGTATTTATAGTGGATACTATCATCATTTTTTCAAACTCACATTAAATTTATGTTTAAAATTATCCGCAAAATATGTTTGCATGTAAAATAATTTGTAAATCTTATTTTGATAAAAAATAAAACATTAGTTACGTTTTTTCTGTTTAGTGTTTTGATTGATATTGATTGATTGATCGATTTTTCGTATCAGAAAGGGCAAAGAATTGGAGCCACATATTGATGATAAAGTTATTTGATTGATCTTGCAATTTAGCCAATGAGTCAAAAAGATTAATGGAAGATTTTGTACTCCCTATTGTACTCCCTATTCAACATTGGACAAAAGTTGCTTGATTGATCTTCCAATCTACTCTCTCTCCCCTTCTGGTATTCTTTCTAGGATAATAAAATTTGAACTTTTGGAAGGATATCTTGAAATTTTATAGAGAAATGAGGAGGGACGGTTGATTTGGATAGTAATATGATATAAAATATTTTTAAATAAAAATTAAAAGTTAAATAAAAATTTATTAGATTATTATTTTTTAATATTATTATTATTTTGAGATTTAAAAAAATTAAATTGTTTATTTTATTTTATGTGAAAATTTGAAAAAATTGTAATGATGAGATAAATTAGATGAAATCGTTTCTATATCTAAACATGACCGAAATCTCAAAGTTCCAACTAGACTTTGCATATTTTGCCTTAAAAAAAATTAGACTTGTATGATAGTTTTTTTTTTAAAGTTATTTATTTATTGGCATCAAGTATTTGGATTAATCTTAGAATGCATGAACCCTCGACACGACAAGGACTCATATGATGTTTGCAATTGACCCATATCTACCATATTTATGTCTATAATGAAATGTGAGCTAGTTTGGATGTTAGATTTTATGTAGCACCGTATTTGAATGGATAAGTTGTTTACAAATTTTAAGAGAGATTTGTTTTATTGTTTCATGTAAATAATTTTTTCTCATTAAGAAATTATATTTCCAATTGTAAATTGCTTAAGTGCACATAATCTTTTTTTAAAAAATAAATAAATATAAAATTTATATAAAAAAAGTTAATTTTTTAATAATAAATTTTATTTTTTTTATAAAAATTATGGAACGAATACGCATTTTATTACTATATCTAACCTTACTAATTTCTTTTACCACGTCACATGATTTGAAATGATGTCTTAACTACTAATCACCTTCAGAGTTTAATACCATATTTATTAAACATTTATTATTATTTAAAAAGTTTATGTAAATAATAAATATTATATAAAATTTATTTTAAATTCAGAAAAAATCGAGACATTTGTTGTATAGTGTATACCGTATGGATTTTGGCCGATTAGATGATAACTCCTATAATAATTTAATAAGGAAGGTAATAAATGTAAACTTTTGATTTTTTTTAAAATTTTATTCTAAACTTTTATTTGGAGTTTGACAACGTTTAAAAAAAAAAAAAAAAAAAACCGGATGCGAAGTTTGCGAACTGCGAAGCAGAAAGAGGACAGGAACCGGGCCCCACCACCCTCTGAGAAGATAAACACATAGAGGAGGACCCACCAGTCTCCACCTTCTCCACCATTACCTGTACCCTCATTCTGTGCCACGTGCCCCTCTCAGCCCCAATCCAAAACCGTCCTCCCCAGATCTGACGACGTCGTCTGTTCTGGGCGATATAAAGCACGTGCGCCCGCCAATCCCAGATTTCTCTCTCTTCTCTATTCACACACTCATTGTCCCTCTGACTCTCTAGCTAGTCTCAGCCGACCTTTAAGAAACCAAATTTCTCTGCTCTCCGCTTTGGAAAATCAACGGAAGAAATTCCTCATAAATAATATTCTGAATATGTTTATCCTCTCTGCTACGCCATCCTCCACATTTTCCATCTCCACAGCCACCGCGCATAGGGTTTCTTTATCCTTCTCTTCTTCTTGTTCTTCTTATATTGCTGCTTCCAGTCTTTGCTCGCTCTCCGTGCGATTCGGTGTGCGGAGGCCTTTTTTTCCGTGTCTTTCTCACTGTTTGAATGTGAGAGCCATGGCGGAGATAGTTCGGGACAAGGAGTCTACTGACAAGAATGTCGCCCATGCGGCGTCCTCGCCCGAAGAAAGGAGGAACGAGCCGAGCCTCTCCCGCACCTTTCTCCATGCCAGCTCCGAAGAAGGTTCGGTTTCGGGACGGTTTCCTTCTTTGTTCCGACGTTTTGTGTTTTCACTTTTTTCTAGTGGTTTCTGAGAGATCTTGGTGGGGCGGATGACAGAATCATGCTTTGCATATCGAATCTTGCGCTGCATTCACTGTTTGCTAGTTTCTTTGATAAAAAGATTTGGAGGAGATGATAACATGGGAAGTCCGATTCTGAAAATTAAATCTTCCGATGCTGAAGCATTAACTTTGCAATAATATGGAAACTTGGCTTAGCCGAGCCAAGCTTTTCTTTTTTCTTTTTCAAATCCAAATTTCGGTTCCCCTAGATTGTAAAAGAAGATAATCTCAAGTGAGCGTAATTGTTGCATTTATTTTTGGCGTAATAGCAGACGTTTTGAAACTCGGATCTTGATATCGCATCTTGATATCGCATCTTGGCTTGCATGCTAAAGATAGTGAGTTTCTTTATAATTGATTGCCATATATATTGTTTTGTCCCATTTTTTCCCCATATTATTCGCTGCCAAGTTTAATCAACAGAATTTCAGATATTTTTCTTAATTATGAGCATTTTTGTTTTTGTTTTTTCTTATGAGCTCAGTTGAAATTTATTTAGTTGCTTCTTTATTATTACATATTTTTTGAATCTTTGATAAGTCTCTCGCAATCTTCACAGTTGCGTTGCATATATGTCAAGAACGTTGCTAGAATTTTTTTTGATAAGTAAGAACGTTGCTAGAATTAAAAGTCTTCTATGCTCAAATCTTTGCATGAGAGGAAAATCTTCTGAATTATTGCTCTTCTTCCCTTCCTTAACTAGGCATTCTTCTATGTGTACTTGGGTTGCGCCTGTAGTGCTCTGTAATAAAATCATCTTTACTTGCATAAAAAAAAAATCTTTGGATAGGTCACATGCTCACTCCTTTTTCTCGTCTGATAAATTGCGAGGAAAGGGGAAGGAATGAAGTTATTTGGAACATTGCTAGGGTGTGTTTTAGTTTATAAATGTTGGGAGAGACTCACCTCATGGAGCCAAACATTGCTAGGGTGTGTTTTATAATCGTCACGAATTTTAGAATTGTAATTTAGTAATTCCCCCTTTTTGTATACGTATAAACATGATTTTTTTTTATAACTTTCTCTAAGCTTGCTTTTTTTTTTTTATAAGAGTAATAATATGGTTGACCACTTATTTCTCTAAGGTTGCTAATAAGTAATAATTTGGTGAATCTGTTGACCACTTATTTCTTCATTGCGGGGTGACTAAGACTTTTTGGATGAGATTTTGGTAGGATGGGTATTGCTTGGGTGATGCCTAAGCTAGTGGTGGATCTCTTTGCTTGTTGGCAAGGTTTTAAGGGGAATCATCGCATTGATGCTATTTGGAGGATGATCCCGTTATGTTCGATGTGATGTTTATGGTTGGAAAGAAATGGGCAGTGCTTTGAAGATAGAGAACGTTCGATGGGAGAACTTAGAGAGTTTGTTTTTATTTAGTACTTTGTGTATTTGGGCGAAGGCTCTTGTTTTGAATGGAGACAATCTTCATGATTTTCTTTTAGCTTATTCTGGCGAAGGCTCTTGTTTTGAATGGAGACAATCTTCATGATTTTCTTTTAGCTTATTCTAGCTCCTAGCTTGTATTTAGGTGTTTTCTCTTGTATACTTGCTGTATATTTGGGCTATGCCTATTTATTTGTCAATAAAATTTTATTATTACTTACAAAAAAAAGTAATGTATGTGGCGTTTCCATTTTTTATAAGTATAAACGTGATTATGATTATGATAATAATTTATGCTCCAACCAATATTAGGGTCTTCATTTCATTTTCACCCCAAGATCAATTAATTCTATACTTCTCTATGGGGAGTTTCCTAATAATGAGGGATGTTATTTGAGCCGTGAATCTGTAGTTTCTAAAGAGTAGAGTTTTCACACCCATATGGATTGTACTTGGGGCCTGTTTGGGGTTGCGTTAGGAGTCTTAAAAAGTACTTAAATAGCCTTAAAAACACTTTAATGATAGAATTAGGTTGTTTGGTTGATTCATATTAAAGTACTTTTTAATATATAAAAAAGCTAAAAAGTACGTTTCAAGCCTCAAATGTACTTTTCCGAATTTTTGCGGCACACAGTTACACTTTTAAAAAAATGTCAGCAGGAAAAAATACCCATATAACTTTCATATAATTACAGCTTTGCCCTTCTCTTATCTTATTGAGTGACAATCTTATTTTATCAGTATTTTCTACTTTAATTTGAATTTCAAATTTTAAAATTTTTATCATTTTCAGTAGCTGACACATCAGCACATATGGTTATGTAAATAAAATTATAAGTATAGATAGCATTTTCCATCTTTGAAAAATCAAATGACCTTTTATTTCATTTCTACTTCAAAAAGCAGTTTTTAAATTTGTTTCCAAACAAATGTAATATGTTTGAAAGTGCTTTAGACATATGGTTACCAAACAGTAAATAACTTTTTAATAATAGTGCTTATTACTTTAAACTCTACAACTATAAGCCTTAAGCTTAAAGCTATATTACCCACCGCAATCTCAAACATGCACTTAACTTTATAAAGAATGAAAGAGTTGTCAATCTGTTGATTGTCTGAAGCTGTCCGGGTAAGAGGGACTTCTAGTGAGTCATGGGTTCTGGAATCCTGTTTGGATTTTACTTGTTGGGAGCACATGCGACAGAGTGAGGGAAACAAAGCTTGAAATTACATTTTGTGTGAGGGAATTTTCCTGAGGGTTTTGGGATGAAATTGCAGTTGTGAGAATATTATGTAGGGTCTCAAAGGGGGAGGAATTCTACACGTGGTTTTTTTAGGGATGGCATTGCTATATTTAATGCTTTAATAAATTGAACATTTTTCTGTATTCCATGTTATTGTTTATTGTCATCATGAACCTAGATTGTTGGATGATTGAAGATTCTGTAATATCGTTGTTAGTTGAAATTTGAGTACGAGGAGTCTAGTAATGTTACCAGAAAGTTGGTGATGTGCACAACTTGCTAGTGTGAGGCCACCTATTTCATTCGACATTCCGGGGCAGGAGTCATGGGAGTGCAGAACTTAACATATCCAAGCATTGACAGCTTGAGTCATAACTAACAAAAATTAGTTCGGACAATTAGAGCTAGTTAAATAGACCTGACATTACTTGTTTGGGCATATATCTGTAACATTGATACTTATCAAGAAAAAAGAGTATATCTGTCACCTTGGTGCAATGCCTAACGTTTTTTGATCGATTCCTTGGTGCAACGCCTAATAAAGTGGCAAGTTTTTTGATCGATACCTTGATGCAAGGCCTGAAGGAGATCGCCTGCTTTTGCTTTTCAAAACTAATTAGAGTCCCTATTATCTTTGCCCTGTTTGGGTGCTTCCCCGAGGATGATTCAGCTTTCAATAATCAAAAGCTACTTGTAGAATGTTTTATAACCAAGGGTGTTTTAGCCTTTTTGCCAATTTTATGAAGTGGCTTAGTCATTTAGGCAATGTTTGAAAGCAGCTCAAGGAAGTTGGTTGCTTCTCAGAGCAGCTGCAATTGCTTCAAAGAAGATGCAAATTTTCAAATGCATAAGCCCTACCAAACAAGTCCTTTCTCTTTTTTCTTCTCTTTCGTTGTTTGACTTGAGCTTACAGGGAAAATTCATTGGAGTTTTCAAAATTAACTTGTAAAAGTGAGAAATGTTGAAGAACGAGTAGAAAAAGTAGAATGAAGAGAATGTGATTTAGTAATAACGCTGGGAATGGTTCAAGAACCCAGCTGTTTTCAGGATTTTGGCTCATAATTGCCAGCCAGGTCTCTCCCTACATTTCTCAATGGATTTGAGAGATGTACAGTTAGATATGGAGAATCAGTACAAATTAAATACTTTCTATTGATTTTTTCCCTTGGAAATATATTTGGAGATGCAAAGTTCCATTAAAGGTCCGTTTCTTTGGCTGGTTGGCTTCTCATGGGAAAATCCTTACTATTGATAAGCTGAGAAAGCGCGGTATCGTTGTAACGGATTGTTGCTTTATGTGCAAAAGGTGTGGAGAATCAGCAGATCATCTCCTTCTTCATTGTGAAGTGTCGAGGGCTTTGTGGGATGAGGTCTTTGCCAAGCTTGGCATTGCTTGGGTGATGCTTAAGAGTGTGGTGAATCTTAAGGGATTTAAGGAAATCATCAAATAGCGGCTGTTTGGAAGATGGTTCCTCTTTGTCTTATGTGTTGTATTTGGAATGAGAGGCATGGTCACTGTTTTGACAATAGAGAATGCTTTGGGCTTCTATTTTTGTAATGGATGGGTTTAGTCCCAATGAATTTCGTGCTGTTTTTCAGTTTTAGCTTGTAATTAGGTGTTTTCTCGTGTATACTTCCTGTGTACTTGGGCTATGCCTAATTATGTGGTTTCAATAAATTTCTTACTTATAAAAAAAAAAAAAAAACCCCTAGGGGTTGGCTCAAGTGGTAAGAGCATTGATCTTGGTGATATGCTCCCTCCAAGTCTAAGGTTTGAACCTTGGGTGCAAATGATTTCGTGGGGCCATTGGACTTGGGGTAATTTTCCCTTGAATTACTCAAAGTGCACATGTGAGAAACTCCTTGCCGATGGCATGCACATCCCTGACATTAGTCGGGACTTTGTTCAAGACACCCGGTGCCAATGGAAAAAATATTTTACTTGCAAAATAGAATGCTGACTCAATCATACAAGGTGGTACTTAATACTCAGATCATAATCACCGAGGATGTGTTTATCTGTCAAATATTTTTTTATCATGTATGCCGTCAAGCTCATACCATACCATCTACTATTTATTAGATAACTTCTCTTGATGAGATTAGTTTTTCAATATCCAGCTTATTTGTAAATATGGTAGGCTCCAATCTGTCACTCCATACTTCTCTAATTAACAAGACCATCCAATTACAATCTCCTGAAATTAGTATGTTCAGAAAATTGGAGAAACTAGAAGGAAAGTAAATTTAATTGCATTAATTGTTAGACTATATATATATATATATGGTTCTTTATATGCACACGCATATGTCCTATCATGCTTTTACATTTGTAGAAGATTTACTGATATAAAAACCAACTGTGCTAATGATAGGCAGTAGTTTTAGATGGTTGCGACATCCTTGACTTGTTTTAAATGCGGCTTTGTTGATGAAGATCTTTTGTTATTTTTATTTTAAAGAAACTTGTGAATCGGTTAATCATATATGGTTGTATTTTTATAGCATGTGAGTTGTGGGGATTAGCCTTATTTTTTGGGTTTCATTGCTTATTTTTATAGCATGAATCGGTTAATTTCCTTTTTGGTCGCAATGTGAGATTTGATGGTAGAGATAACCGAGAGCTTGGAAGGTTTGTACTTGGTTTAGTATATTTGGGTAGATTGGCAATAGCTAGATGCTTGAGGGCAATGAGCGAAGCATGCTATTGCTTAAACAAGCCTTGCTGCAGTCCTCTTGTTAAGGGATGTTTGAAGTGGATACTAGAGGTTCTTGTTTTTAATTTCTAAATTTTCTGGTCTCTTTGTCATTACATTCTTTTAATAATATTTATTTAAACCTACTTATAAAAAAAATATTTTTATTAAACCTTATGTCTTCTTTTCATTTTCATGTGCCTGATGTTGAATATTTTTCCACAGAGCTGCTGGCGGGAATCAGGAAGGAAAGAGAAGCAGGAAAACTGCCTCCAAATATTGCTTTAGGGATGGAAGTATTGTACCGCAATTATAAAACCGCGGTAACTAAATATGCATACACTCAAGTTTTACTGCATATATTCTTTTATACTTGAGAGCCATTGTTTTCTTTTTCTTTAAGTACAATGCATAGGTATACATGTGTACAATTGTGCAGTTGTACTTAGAATCTGCTGGTGTGATACTGTGGTATATATCTTAAGCATGCATCTATAACAAGTTCAGGACTTTAAAGAAACTGAAAACAAAGTCTCCACCCCCCCCCCCCCCCCCCCCCCCCCTTTTTTTTATTGGCACCGGGTGTCTAGGAATAGCATCCCGACTAATCCCGGGGGTGCACAGGCCCTCGGCAAGGAGTTTCCCACAAGTGCATCTCGGGTAATTCAAGGGAAAAATCTCCCAGTCTGATGGCCCCTAGAGATTGTTTGCACCCAAGGGGATTTGAAACTTAGACCTGGAGGGAGCATACCCCCAAGCCCAAGGCCTTTACCACTTGAGCCAACGCCTAAGGGTTAACAAAGTCTCCCTAAAAAAGTCATATAGTATAACTTAACAAAACAACTGGACCTAATGCATACATCATCACACTTCCACTCCTACTGACTATGGGACGTAATAAGTTGTTAATATAAATAGCTGTTTTGAAATTACTAAATCTATTTGTTGACTTTCTAAAGCAAATCTGACTATCTGTATCATGAAATGTTGGTCTCCTGAAATTATATTAGCTATTAAAGGACCTTTGCTGTTGGTCTTTTACATATGGAGTCATTATTTCTGATAGCATATTTGTAGATTTTGTAAACCTTTAAGTAGTCGGATGATTTCTTCCTCATGCTTCATTATTTGAAGTAACTCATCTGTTGGGTCTTATACTGCATTCCTGAACTTAAATGCTCAAGGTTTTCTCCTGATCTTTCTCTCTCTATCTCCTGGTGTGGGCAAACATTTAGCACCACTTAAGTACATCATTAGAGACAAATCTAGAATTTTTGTTCATATGAGCACAATTAAAGATAGAGTTGGCAAAAGAAAATTGTTAAAAATGTTAAAGAATATAACAAACAATATTTAATAAAAATTCGTCCAGCTTTTTTTTTATTTTTTATTTTTTTATTTTTTATAATTAAAAAAAAATTCATCCAGTTCAACTATAGTATATAAACATAGCTTGTAATTTATTGTTCAATCTTAGCATTAATAGTTCAACTAAGTTACCTCGACATGTGCTTCTTTATAACTTAATTGGGGCTCAATAGAATCATTATTCTCCATGATTAGAACATATAAAAAAATCTATGGTTAAATAAACAAACCCCCTTCAACTAACAAATTTGAGAAAAAAAACTTTTATTTTCTAAGAAAAATATTTTTTGAAAAACAATTATTATAAAAACTCAATTTTTAATTTACTAGTGGTAGTTTGTCTTCTTTTAGAATTTTTGGTCGTAAGTTCATCTTTTAAGGGTAATTCTTTGGTAGTTTGGGAGTGATTGCCAAAATTGATTGTTTTGGGGTGATTATAGATTGAGTGGTAGTTTGAGGGGAGCTTTTATATTTTTCCCAAAAATCTATATACTATCAACATATCGATTTTGAAGCTTGAATACAGAAATGGTCCATGGGGATTGCCTTAAAGTCGCTCCCTGTGCATTTTAATTAAACTTTTCACTCCTTGTGATTGCAAGAAAATTTGGTTCATCTGTCAGGATCTTGTTGACAAGCTAAGTGTGTGCCACATGTATAAAACATTAAAAAACTATAAAATAGTATAAAAAGCAAAAATTATTTAGAAGTAAAATTTAAAAAATTATATAAAAAAACTAAAAATAAAAAGCAGGAACTTATAAAAAGAAAATATTTATATATATAATATTTTTACTTATAAAAAAAATAAAAAGAAAATAAAAATTATAACAAAAAATACAAGATATTCATAAAAAAATATAGAAATATTAAACTAAAAAAATTAATGCAAACAAAAAACCCATTAATATGATAAAATTAATTTTTTAAAAAAATGAAAAAAAAACCAAGGGTGGCCGCGTGCCCACCTCCTTGCTCTTAACTCAAATTGCACCTCCTCCCTGTGCAAGTGTAAGGTGAAGTCGTGAGTTCAAGCCTCACAGGGACACTACAGATTGCAGCCGTGTGGAAGATGGTTCCTATATGTATTTTCTGGTGTATTTGGAATGAAAGAAACGAGAGACTCTTTGAGGACCATGAACGTTCCTTGGAAGAGTTTAGGAGTTTTTTCTGGAAGACTTTGTTTTTGTGGGCCATTGCTCTTGATTGGAATGGTTGCAGCTTCCATGATTTCCTTGTAACTGTTCCTAGTGCTTAAATAGGTGTAATCACATGTATACTTCTAGTGTACCTGGGCTATGCCTACTTTTATTAATGAAATAACTTATTACTTGTCAAAAAAAAAATATGCATACTCATTTTAGCCTTTTTTCTGAAATGATTGTCACTTATCAATTTTTTTTTTTTTAGGTTTTTGAAAGTGGAAATCCAAGGGCTGATGAGATAGTGTTGTCAAATATGACTGTTGCACTGGATCGCATGTTCTCTGATGTTGAGGTATTTTTTAACTCTAATCGTTATATTTATATATCTCTAAAGTATGTTCATCTACAGTATGCATATATTGGATATGAGTTATGAGCTTTTATGGATTTTTGTAAAATATTTCAGGAACCTTTTGATTTCTCACCATATCACAAAGCACTGAGAGAGCCGTTTGACTACTACTTGTTCGGTCAAAACTACATTCGTCCTTTAGTTGATTTCAGGTGAGATGACAACTTCCATGTACTTCCATCTTCTTCTAGTTGTATTGACTGATATTGTGCCTGAAAATTAATGACCTGGCTTGCTTTACATCTTTCCACATGTTTGGGTGTATAATCTGTCATTTCTCTAATTAATGTGCATGCCTTTCCTGATGAATATGTATTGTTGATGAAGTTGATTTAGTCTTTAAAATCTTATACATCATGTTAGTCAATGGAGTAATATTTGGGTGTACTGAAGATCTTAACTCAGTTCTTGTTATTTGAAGAGTTATCACATAGTATGAGTAGGCTTTCCAAGTAATTAGTGATGCATTTGATTACCTCCTCTTTAATCTTCTGTGGGTCTATTTTCGGGGAAGTGGTTACAGTGTGACTTTTTTTTTTGTGTGTTTGGGTAGGGGGGGGGTTCATAATGGATATTAAATATGGTAGTTAAATAAATAATGGATATTAAATAATGATAGTTGTGGGGGTGGGTGGTTCTCTATATAAGGAGAGGTTGGGGAGAATTTTCCATATTTATTAGATTTGTGGTGCATGACGATTCAAAGACTAGATTTTGGCAGGATGTGTGGTGTGAGGATTAGACATTTAATGTAGCTTTTTCAGAGTTATTTAATATTGCTCGTTTAAAGGATTCTTTGGTGGCCTATCATTTACGGCTTTGTCATGACTCTCATCAATGGCACGTAAATCTTATCCATCAGGCGGATTTTCTTCACTTCATCTTTTAATATGTCGTATTCCATCAGGTGAAGGAGGTGGGGAAGACAAGATTTGTTGGGCCCTTTCTTGAAATGGTGTTTAAAATCAAATCTTTCTGTAGTGTCCTTTTTCTCCCCTTATTAGTACTCCTTTATCGTAGAAGTGTATTTGATAGAATGAGGCTCCCTTCAAAGAGGCGTTTTCTGCATGGACGACCGCTTTAGGGAAGATGCTCACTTGATACTTTAGGAAGTGACATCTCACGGTGGTTATTTGGTGTTGCATGTGCAATAAAAGTGGGGGAATTTTTTTACTCCACCATGACATAACTTGTAAGTCAAGTCTTGATGAGTGGTGGATCTATTTGCTTGTTGAATAAAAGGGTAACATTGTCAAAGATGATTTTGTCTTAATGCAGTGTATTTGGTGAGAAAGAAATGATTGGAGTTTTACTGACTTGGCTTTTCAATGCCATGCTGTTAATCATTTTGACGGAAGATGTAAAGAGTGACTTAAATGCAAAAAATTGTAAACTCAAGGAGCTAATTGCTAAAATTAGAAACTTAGGGAGTTTCACAAATTTGTGAAAACTCAAGAACTGATTTTGCAATTTACCCTTTTTTGGCTAGTCGGGTTACCCTTGGTACTGCAAGTTGACCCGACATGATCTGATTATTAATTAGGTTAGATTTGGGTTGACCCTAATTGACCCTAACTTGATTATGCCCAGTCATAATCCTATAATTGGATGTTGTGTTCATGTTGGGCTCACGGTCATGCCAAAAGTTTCCAACCCTTATTGAAAATATGAAGTGAAGAAAATTTGTATGATGATTTTTTTTATAATGGAAGTTTTGTTTTCGTTTGTTATGGAAGTCGAGGTTATTTTTTAATGATCAAGATTGTTTTGGAATAAAGATGTTTGGATTGAGTGTAGAAAGTTTTAAGAAAAAATTTTGAGAAACTTTTGGTTCCCAAACAACTTTAGTTTCGAGTCCATTAGGTATACTCGTAATCGCACGTGCCTAGACCAAAAATAAAAATCGTGACGCACCAATACTCAGGATTACTGTTTCCGATTTAGGCACCGCTTGTAAATAATTTAATGAGAATCTCATAAAAGTTCAAATTTTATCACATTTTTCCTTGATAGGAAACAATTATCTTTTTTCGTCAACTCAATTAACTATACTTAAAAGATGGGGTGTCACAGTGTTATAGAATAAAAGCTTATCCATAAACCACCTAACGAAGGGGGTTCTAACCTGTGACCACTTGACTAGGTTGAACATGAACTCATCTCCAATTCCTCACAAGAAACTTTTATAAAGTTTCTCAAGACACAAAGCTACACCAACAAGGAGGGGAAAAGAGACAAGAAATAAGTTGGAAGACTAGAGAGGGTACTTTTGATAAAAGTAAACCTCTCACCTTTGGATATTTCTGCTTCCACCCAGCTAAGCGATGTTCCATATTTTCCAAGAGCCATCCTAGATGGATTTCACCTTAAAGGGTGCCCCCAACTAAGTAGGCGCCAGTCTAGCTTTCTCATCTACTTATAGGAGTAACTATTGGAATTTGCATGGGTGTCACATAGATCCAAGTTCACACTAATTTATTCTGTCAGAAATAGTGAATCTGTCTATAGATAGTGTCCTCTGATAAATAGTGAATTGTCTACTTCATCTTAAAGGGTGCCCCCAACTGAGTATCCTACAGTCCAGCGTTCTCGTCTACTTATCGGAGTGATTATTGTAGTTTGCATGGGTGTCACATAGATCCAAGTTCACACTAACGGATTCAGTCAGAAATAGTGAATCTGTTTATTGATGGTGTCCTCTGATAAAGAGTGAATTGTCTACTTCATTACAGAAATGTTCTCGATGGCTTCTTATCTTTTATGGTTGCAGACGAAGTTCAGTGTTTTCTTTCCAATTCAACTATTCTGTTTGTGTCCTTTTCCTAATGATTGAATTTTTTTTTTGATCAGTTCCTAATGATTGAATATTACTATAGTAGTTAGCATGTATTTTAGTTCTGAAACTAGTGGCTACTGTTTGGATCTATACATATTGAAAGAAATTCATTAGGCCACAACATCTCACTTCCCTCTTGTACCTTATCACTGAACCTATAATCTTCAATGCAGAAATTCGTATGTTGGCAACATTTCCCTGTTCTATGAAATGGAAGAAAAGCTTCAGCAGGTGTCTATTTTCAGTATTTTTATTTATTTTCATTTACAGGGTTGTTCAGTGATGCTGCTAATTCCTGAAGTCTGTTCAATTATCTCTTCCTCACAGAGTTAAAAAAATGTAATTAAATTCTCGTTTGTTGTGCATATATAACTCTACAAAGTGCTCTGCTGAAACTTGTGTGTCTATGTTTATTTGTTTGTATAGGGGCTGTATAGGCTAGAAAGTTGACGTGTAATGCTAAAGGGTTGTAGTGTAGCAAATTCTTTCTTTTATCATATAGCTTATATGAGGTAGAAAGGTTTTAAACAAGTTACTTCCATATGAACTGGCATGAACTTTCCATGGCCTGGTTTTGTTTGGTTCTACTTAGTCATGAGTTGGTTGTGTTTTGAAATTGAGAACAATTCTTGGTTAGTTTGGATTTGGTAAGGCTAAACCTGTCTGGAGCAACTGATTTGATTTGTATGGGTGAACTTTCATAATTATAAACCTATTGCATTGTGCTTCCTTTATTATTCTCACCTAAGAGATTAGGGCTGGAAGTTTGCATAACAGAGAAACCTCTGGGCATTTCTACGATCCAATCTCACTCAACTAATGCCCAAAAGTAACTGGTATAGCTTGCATGTCGTATGTGCTTCTTATGGTTTTGAAGCATTGTTTACTCTTACCAATTTATGATCTTCACATACTTCTTGATGTTTAATTGACTATTTTGGGTGAAAATACTTACCTTATGCAATTGATTATAGGGTCACAATATTGTCTTGATGTCAAACCACCAAACTGAAGCAGACCCAGCTGTCATTGCATTGTTACTTGAAGCAACAAACCCAAGTATTGCCGAGCGCATGGTGAAACTTGTTTTAACCCTTTCAAACATAGAGCATTGCGCATTTGAAAATGTTGACATAACAAACTTGTGCTTGATGTGCTGCAGACCTATGTAGCAGGTGATAGAGTTTTGATAGATCCTCTTTGCAAGCCCTTCAGCATGGGAAGGTGATTCTGAAATTTGTGATACATCATATTGTAATTATACTCTTATATGCCTATTCAAAGTCCAATGAATATGATAATATTATCCTCTGTGCGTTTTGCTAGGAATCTAATCTGTGTATACTCGAAAAAGCACATGAATGATGTCCCTAAACTTGTTGAGATGAAAAGAAAAGCAAACACTCGAAGTTTGAAGGAAATGGCTTTGCTTTTAAGGTACCTTTACTTCTGTCAGTCCGATCAAAGTCTTGGCTATAAAATATCCATGGCACGAGGATTAAATACCATCGGAAGTCATATCTTGTTTTATCATGGGTTTTTTTCTAGGCATGCATCTTTTTATTCATTCATTTGATTCTTCAGAGGGTGAACTGTTAGATCTTATGCCTTTTTTCTTGGTCTTTTTCTATTTGCATTTGTTGTCTGTCTTTTCCTCGAATTCGATTAAGAATTGTGTAGAGTTTATTATAGTGGTCTTGATTGAAGAGTCTTCTGTAGAACTTTATTTGCAAAGTCCCTGTTCGGATGTCTGACAAAAGTCAAGAATGGGAAAATGTGTCAGTTTGTCTAGTTTGCCTGACATTTCTTGTTTGGATTGATGTGGTGTTCAGAGTGGTTTGGAGTAGGGGTGTACAGGAACCGACCAAACCGGCTGCAACCGACTGGAACCGACCGCCGGAGTCAGGAACCGGCCGGAACCGGTGAAGAACCGGCCAGCGTGCGGTAGATATTTGCTGAAACCGAAGTTTTCCGGTTCGGTCTCGGTTCGACCCAGGGAAAAACCGATGAACCGGCCGACCGATTCTATTTTTTTTTTTCATTTTATACCTATAAGAAACGATGTCGTTTCACTTAAATGAGTGAAACGACATCGTTTTAATCCACCTAGTTGAAAAAAAAAATAAAGCAAACGGCGTCGTTTGGTTGACCAAACGACGCCGTTTCATGATTAGGTTAAAATCCCCCTTCCCCTTTCTCGTTCTCATCTCCTTGCGCCGTTCTGCGTCTCAGCTCTCTCTCTCAGATTCTCTCGTCTTCTCAGCTCCCTCTCTCAGATTCTCTCGTCTTTGTCTCAGCTCCCTCTCTCTCCGATGCCGTCCCTCTCTCCCTCCATCCATTTGCGCCGTTTCATCCATTTGTTTTGTTTCAAGCTTCCATTTCCGATTTGGTGAGGTTTGTTGATGGGGACCACGACTCTTTTATTTTTCTCAGAGAGGGTACCGATAGTGTTGTGATAATGTGATATTTGTTGTGAATCATTTGATATTTGTTGTATATCTTGTAATTTTGTGAATCTGTGATAATGGAGTTCGAGTTTACGTGTAACTTTCCTCAAACCGAAGTTTTCCGGTTCGGTTTCTGTGTTTCTCATTCCTCTCTCTCTCTCTCTTCACGCCGCCGACGACACCGACAAACCGACCGGTAGAAAACCGAGACCGACGTCGACGGTTTTCTTCCCCTTCACCGGTCGGTTTCGGTCGAGATATTTTTTTTTTCAGTGTATCGGTGCGGTCTCGGTTTCGACTCTAAACCGAACCGATAAGTCGGTTTTTCACCCCTAGTTTGGAGAGTACACAATAACACTTGCAAGCACTTGACAGATCTTTCATTGGATCAAGGTTCAATGAGGGGAGTTAGGGGCATGAATAAGTCCTTAGACATGGTCATACTTAAATAGAAATCACCCTTGCGTGGATAATTAACCAAAGCAGTAGGTGCTATAATAAAACTGATAGCAATAAAGTGCAACTCTGCCCCATATGGATTTGTTGCTGCTTGGAATATTTTTTTTTAATAATTAATAAGAATTTTATTATCACGAATAGGCATAGTCCAAGTACACATGAAGTATACAAAGAAAATACCTACTACACTCTAGAAAACAGGAAAACTAGAACAGAAACAGATTCAGTACTTTCTCATCATTCCTTACAAAGATCTTAGCCCACAAACTCAAAGTATAAAAGAAAAAGTTTCGAAGATCTTCAAAAGAGCGCTCCTTGTCTTCAAAACATCTCCTATTTCTTTCCAGCCATGGTGTAAACACCCCTTCCCATAGGTTAGGAATGTTGCGTACATTCATAACATGATGCCCGGTAAAGAGATTCATATCCTGAAATACCTCATTTATTGAAACATCAACTAAAATGAACATAACTGTTTTTGAAATATGAAGCTGAAAACGTAAAGTAAAAACATATAGTAGTCCTATGTGTGACATTTATTCAATAACATAGAAGAAATTAATCCTTGTGTAATAACACTTAATTCTTTTCTGAGCCTTTGTACTAGATCTACATCCTGGTTATCCAGCTCTACGTCATCACAATCTCCATCTGTGACAGATAAACATAGAAGAAAACAGAGAAACAACAAAAATGAGTCGAATACTAAGTAAATAGCATATCATATCGTAAAATATAACTTAGCTTAGCATAGACTTAATTTTTGAAAGACTCTTCATAACATACATACATCATCACAGATTCACAATCATACCATAAACATAACTTAATTTAACATAGGCTTAATTTCTGAAAAACCTTACATACATACATATATCGTCACAGATTCACATAACATATCTATTCATAATTAATATGAGCGGAATCATATAAATAATCATGGCAAACATGTAACGTGAATGCATAAATGACTGACTTTATGCATTTTCTAACAATCATACATGACTTGTTTATCTTGTCTTTCACTTATCATATGATGACTCCCGCTTGAGTTCGTGGCACCGCATAACTTGTCATAACATGGAGTGAAACACGCTTGAGTCTGTGTTTCACCTAACATATGATGAACCACGCTTAGGTCCGTGGCACCGCTTATCATAACTTTTGGTGAACACGCTTAGGTCCGTGTCACCCTTTAACATATCATGGAGTGAAACACACTTAGGTCCATGTTTCACTTAACATATCATGAAGTGAAATACGCTTAGGTCCGTGTTTCACTTAACATATGGTGAACCACGCTTAGGTTCGTGGCACCGCTTATCATACTTGTGGTGAACACGCTTAGGTCCATATCACCCTTTAACATATCATGGAGTGAAATACGCTTAGGTCCGTGTTTCACTTAACATATGGTGAGCCACACTTAGGTTCGTGGCACCGCTTATCATACTTGTGGTGAACACGCTTAGGTCCGTGTCACCCTTTAACATATCATGGAGTGAAATACGCTTAGGTCCGTGGCACCGCTTATCATAACTTGTGGTGAACACGCTTAGGTCCGTGTCACCCTTATCATAACCTTTGGTGAACAAGCTTAGGTCCGTGTCACCCTTAACGTCTTATCTTTCTTAATGCATGAGAAGTTTGTTGGACTTCATGAACTTTTCTAGCATGGCATATACTTGTATATAACATGACATGACATGACATTAAATGGCATAATGTGATCTGAATATAAACATTCCATGGCATACATGATCTGAGAACTACATGAACATTACATGACTTATATGATCTAAATACTTCATGACATTACATTGCATGGCATACATGTGATTTTCATGACATATCATCCACCAAATCGCAATCCATAATAGCATAACATACATAAGCTCACTTGTATGCATATCATTATAATTCATCGAAGATCATGTAAGGGATCTAACCTTGACTTAGCTCGTAGCGTAGCATAGACAAACATCAAATTTTCATATACAATTACAACATTTACAATACACATGCAATCATATGATCATACTAATTACCTCTTAGCTCTGCTTCCACAATCTTACATCGTAGCTCGTGACCTATACGAGGCACTAATCGTCACTAACTCTTCTAGAAAGACGTGTCGTAGCATTCTAAATACTTAAAATCATATATAGAGATAATTTAATTACACTAAGATTAATACATAATAATATTATTCAAAACTCAACATATTCTTTAACTTCTATTTAAAAATATAACTTAATAATTTTATAAAAATCTAGTGAAAAAGTCAATTGGAATATTAACTAAATAATAGGCTCAAAAATAGTTTAAAAAGGATACTTTACAAATATCCCTTGAAATTAAGCTTTAAAATCCCTTAAATACTTTCTATAAAAATAAGTCTATGACTAATATATTTTTTTAAGTAGATAAAGCCCATGTAAAAGTAATGTTTTTCTGAAAATATAACCAACCCAATAAAACTCACTAAAACAGTTGCTGAAATATAATAAAATCAAGCCCAATTTAAAACACAAGTCCATCTCAATGATACATGTCTAATTAACCTCAAGCCTAGCCCACAAGGAAATTAGCCCACCACGTACATGATCAGGTTTAAAACATAAAGTCATCATAGTTACTTGAGGGTACACAAGTAACTTCTCCAAAAGTTCCTTCAGGAGGATTTACGGAAGTCTACAAAACAAGGGGTTTCAAGGGCATTAAGGAAAAGCATCCTAATGGGCATGGGTATTTTGGGAAAGACAAACAAAGCAAATAAGCCTTGGTTTGGATTGGAAACTCATCATCTCATTTCATCATTACAACTTTCCCAAATTCCCACACAAAATATAATAAACAATTCAACCTTTTCAAATCCCAAAACAATAATAATATTAAAAAATAATATTCTAACAATATTTTATTCAACTCATCTAAAACTATCTCAACTCATAGCTGAATCCAAACGGGGCCTTAAAAGGGAAGAAAACAGCTACTGAAGAGGAGAATCGTGCAATGGAAAGGCAACTCACTGAGAGAGGGGCTGAGTGTGACGGTGGCTCTGGGTGGCTGGGAGTGACCGGCGACGCAACTGGGCTCCTCGGAATGGTGGTGCGACCCAAGAGAGAGTGAGAGAGGGAAGCTGTCAAACTGACTGAAATAGAGGGAGGGGAGGGTGGCGGATGGCAGTGGGCTTACCGGAAAGGAGTGGCTTCGACGGGGTTGGGCTGGTCGGCGATTTCTGGGCAGCGTGGTGGTGCCCCGATGTCCTTTTTGGTGGTCAGCGGTGGTTGGGCAAAAACACAGGGCTGTGCGAGTGAGTTTTTCTCTGTGTAAACCAGATTTCTTGTGTGATTAATTCTGAGGTCTTGTGGGTTTCTTATAGAGGAGGGGGAGAGAGATATCGTGAGTGATCTGGAGAGGTTTGAATTCGACTAGACTTTGGGAAACTACTCCCACAAGGAAAGAAACACTGAGAGGACAAGAGTTTTGAAGTGTTTGAGTTGAAAGTTAGTTTCAAATCAGGAAACTACGGGCATATAGGCATTTGTAACTGGCACTTTGTGGCCTTTATTGAAATAATAATTCTTGTTTACCTATAAAAAAAAAAACAGTGGAGAAATCCTATTCAAAACAAATTACTACCTCAAAACATATCTAATAAAATAATAACAATAAAAATAAAAATAGTAAAAAAAAAAAAAAAATAATAATAATGAAATCACACTTTTGGGATCTGGATGTTACACATAGACACCACATTAAACACAAAGGAATCATTCTCCACCTGTCAGCAACATCTTTCCTCACCTCACAATCACGCCAACATGCTAGAAACTCCACAACTTCCTTAGGCATCACCCAAAATAAACCTGTCCGACCAATCACCTCATACCACAAAGAGTTTGCCACCTCACAATGTAAAAACAGATGATTTACAGATTCTACATCCTTCTTGCACATGACAAACCAATTGGCTATACACAAACCACGTTTTCTAAGATTATCCGTAGTTAATACTTTCCCTAGAGCAACCACCCAACTGAAGAATACCACCTTAGTAGGTACCTTCACCCTCCAAATGTTTTTTCATGGAAATACACAGCCATAATGACAATTAAGCACCTCATAATAAGCACTGACTGAAAACTTGAAATTTCCAGCATAGTCCCACAATAGCCTATCCTCTCTTCCCTGCATTACTTTTGAATTATAAATCCTTCCCAAAAAATCTGAAACAACATAACTTCCCAGTCATTTGGATTTCTAATAAAGTCAACATTCCATAAAATATTATTATCCGTACATTGAAGATAATCTGCCACAACAACATTTTGATCCCTTGCCAGCCTATAGAGAGATGGAAAATCTGATTTAAGAGCTGATTCCCCACACCAAATGTCATGCCAAAAGAGAATCCTCTTCCCTTCCCCCACCTTAAATTTAATATGTTTAGAAAACTCCCCCCAACCTTTCCTAATAAATTTCCATAAGCTCACCCATACGCTTCTCTAACTTCTTTAGAACACCAATCCCCCCACCCACTCCAATATTTAACAGCAACAACATTCTTCCATAAAGCATCTCTCTCTTCATGATATCTCCAAAGCCATTTCCCAATGAGTGTTTTATTAAACAACCTCAAATTTCTAACCCCCAATACTCCACAAAAATTGGTTGACCAACCTTGTTCCAACTAACCAATGAAACTTCTTTTCCTCTCCTTTTACTCCCCATAAGAAATTATGATAAATATTCTCAATTCTCCTAGCAACCCCAGCCGGCAAAGGGAAAAGTGAAAGAAAATCTGTGGGAAGATTAGACAAGGTACTCTTTATCAAAGTAATTCTTCCCCCATACAAATATATCTTTTTCCATCCAACCAACCTTTTCTCGATCTTCTCAATCACCCCATCCCATATCAAAACAGATTTGTGATAAGCACCCAATGGAAGACCAAGATACTTCAGTGGCAGTAAAGCAATCTTACACTCCAAAATATTAGCCAAATCTGAAATATTGCCCACAGCACTCACAGGAATAATTTCAGACTTGTTTAAGTTAATCCTTAGGCCCGAGACAGCTTCAAAACATAACAATAATGCTCTCAAAGATCAAATATGTTCTTGGTTGGGCTCGCTGAAAATCAATGTGTCATCGGCAAAAAGAAGATGAGATCATTTAATGCTATTCCTTTCCTCATTTCCCATCTCAAAATCCGACAAGTGCCTTCCTTAACCGCCGCTTCCAACATTCTACTCAACGCATCCATGACAAGGACAAAAAGAAAAGGAGATAGCAGATCTCTTTGTCTCAAACCGCGTGAACTATTAAAGAACCCAGCAGGAGTGCCATTCACCAAAATGGAAAATCTTGACGTCGACATGCAATGTTTGATCCACATACACCATTTCTCCCCAAAACCATATCTCCCAAGCAAATACAAGAGAAAATCCCAACTAACATGGTCATATGCTTTTTCCGTGTCCAATTTAATCAAAATACCAGATTCATTAGAATTAATTTTGCTGTCCACATATTCGTTAGCAACTAAAACCGAGTCGAGAATTTGCCTTCCTCTTTTTTTTTTTTTTTTTTGATAAGTAAACAAATTTTATTAATCAATGAATAGGCATAACCAGGTACAATACAAAGGTATGCTATAACTATGTAGGCGCAATAGAGACAAGAAAATCATGTAGATCCAGGCCATTAAAATCAACAGCAATGGCCCAAGTACATAGTGTTCTAATAAATAAAGCTTTTAGTTCCTCCAACGATCTCTCCTTGTCTTCAAACATCCGATCATTGCGCTCCTACCACAAACACCACATGATGCATATATGGACCATCTTCCACAACTTTAATCTGTTGAATGCCTCTTAGATTTGTCTAGTTGGCCAGAACTGCGACCACTAACTCGGGCATAACCCAAGCCAAGTCTAGTCTACTGAACACCTCATTCCATAAGACTCTAGCTGTCTCTCAGTGTAGTAGGAGATGGTCCACAAACTTGCCCCCATTCCCTCACATGCAACACCAATCTGCGATGATCACTCTACGTTTCTTCAAATTGTCAGTTGTGAGGATCTTACCCAAGGAAGTTGTCCACACGAATAATGCTGCTGTGGGATGCGCCTTATGTATCCAAAGCCTTCTCCATGGAAACTAAATATTGGGCTCTTGTGTGAGAGACTTATAAAAAAAGCGAACCGAAAATGAACCTTTACCTGCGGGCATCCACCACAACATATCTTCTTACTGGTTGCTCAGTTTTATGGAGTACAAAAGGCTGAAGTCTTCAAAGCTGCTCATTTCCCAATCTTGTGCTGCCCGACTAAAATTGATATTCCACTGTATTTGCTCCCCCGCTATCACCATGACTTCAGCTACTGAAACATCTTTGGCACTTGCAACCCAGAAAAGTGAAGGAAATAAATTCTTTAGAGCACTGTTACCACACCAAATATCACTCCAGAATTTTATCTTGGAACCCTCACCCAAAAGAAATCTTGTGTGTCGAGTAAAGACCCCCCATCCTCTTCTTATGTGTTTCCACAACCCCACTCCATAAGTCCCTATCACTTAGTACACCATCCCCCCCATAAGCCTCCATATTTGCTCTCAATCACTAACTTTCATAAGGCTTCTGATTCCTTATTGTATCTCCACAACTACTTTCCAAGTAACGCCCGATTAAAAGTTCTCATATTTCTACTTATAAAAAACAATTCTGATATTTCTAATACCCAAACCACCGTTGGAGATAGGGCAACATACATTCTCCCACTTGACTAGGTGGAATTTGAACTCCTCACCCACTCCACTCCAAAATAAATCATGTT
The DNA here is from genome assembly GCA_022457165.1 of Juglans mandshurica. Classification (NCBI taxonomy): domain Eukaryota; kingdom Viridiplantae; phylum Streptophyta; class Magnoliopsida; order Fagales; family Juglandaceae; genus Juglans; species Juglans mandshurica. The sequence goes on from CM039622.1 coordinate 26,631,047, forward strand.
GAAGTTTCTCGATTCGAAACGCCACACTTGGTGGGGTAGGGAATCGAGACAAAAAGTAAGTTGGTAGATTAGATAATGTACTTTTGATCAAGGTAATCCTACCACCTTTCGACAGGTACATTCTCTTCCATCCTGCTAGTCTCTGCTCTACTTTCTCAATCACTGTATCCCATAATGAAGACGCTCTCGAGGCAGCCCCCAATGGGAGTGCAAGGTAAGTCATAGGAAGAGAGGCAATCTTACACCCCCAGAGTGCTAGCCAATTGTCTTATATGATGAACACCACCAATTGCCACCATCTCTAATTTTTCGAAACTCACTTTCAACCCGGACGCTGCTTCAAAACAAAGGAGAAGTGCCTTCAGTGCTCGAACCTGGTTACGATCTGCCTCACAAAAGATAAGTGTCATCTGCAAATAACAAATGAGAAATATTAATAATTCCCCTATCTGGGATTCCAATCGAGAAGCCAGTCATGAGACCATTGTTAACCAGTGCCGAGGTCATTCTGCTTAGCGCCTCCATCACAATAACAAAAAGTAATGGAGACAACGGGTCTCCTTGTCTTAATCCTTGTGTGCTATTAAAAAAGCCAGCTGGGCTTCCGTTTATCAAAACTGAGAATTTCACCATTGATATGCACTAGCGAATCCACGACCGCCACTTGTCCCCAAAACCACACCTCCCAAGAAGGTAAATAAGAAAATCTTAGTTAACGTGATCGTATGTCTTATCCATGTCTAGTTTGCAGATGATCCTTGTAGTGCCAGCTTTCGGTCTACTGTCAAGGCATTCATTGGCGATAAGAACCGCGTCTAAAATCTGTCTACCTTTACAAAAGCATTTTGGGGTTTTGTAATTATCTTCCCCAATACCTCACCTAGACGATTCGCAAGCACCTTGGAAATTATCTTGTATACCCCATTTACTAAGCTAATGGGCCGAAACTCTCTAATCTCCGTAGCCCCTACTTCTTCAGTATCAATGCGAGAAAAGTGGTGTTAAAGCTTTTCTCAAATTTTCCGAAAAGCTCCTGAAGCACCCTCCTAAGATCATCCTTTAACATGTCCTAGCATATTTGAAAGAAGCCCATAGAAAAATCGTCAGGACCCGGTGCCTTGTCTTTAACCATTTTCCTCACTACTTCGTAAACCTCCGCCTCCTCAAAAGGCCTCTTCAACCGACAAAAATCATGTGGCCCAATGGAGTCAAAACCAAGCCCATCAAGCGTAGGCCGCCATCCCACCTGCTCGGTAAGTAACTGCTCAAAGAAATCAACTACATGATTGTGAATCACCTGCTCTTCCCTACAATCAACACCATCAATTTTCAGCATCTCAATATTGTTGGTTCTCCTGTGAGAGTTAGCTATTCTGTGGAAGAACTTTGTGCTTCGATTTCCATCCTTTAACCACAATGCTCTTGATTTTTTACGCTAAGAAGTCTCTTCTAATAAAATAATCCTCTCAAGATCTGTGACCAACACTGTCTTCCGAGCTAATTCTTCTTGCGTAAGAGTCCGATCCTCTTGTATCCTCTCTAACTCTTGGATCTCCATCACCTTGTTTTTCTTGCGTTCCCCTATATCACCAAACGACTGCATGTTCCAAAGCTTTAAATCTTTTTTTAGAGCTTTCAGTTTACCCGCAAAGGTCAAGCTAGGGGCACCCTGTATCTGATATTAGGAACACCACTGTCTAACCCTGTCCACAAAGCCTTCATATTTCAGCCACATACTTTCAAATTTGAAATACAGACGCCTTCTTTGGAGACCACCACAATCCAGCATGATAGACCGATGATCCGAATAAAGACAAGACATTCTCTTTTGCCATACATCCGGAAAATGACTTTCCCATTCTGTTGATATTAAGAATCTATCCAGTCGAGACCATGTTTGATTATTAGACCACATGAAAGAACCCCCCGCTAGTGGCAGATCCACTAAGTTCAAATCAAAGATGCACTCTGAGAATTCTGTCATTGCTTGCCACACTCTTCTAATTCTAGAACATTCACTTGGAAATCTTATGACATTAAAATCTCCACCAATGCGCACAATGGAAGGTCCCACCAGCTATGTACTCACAGCTAATTCTTCCCACAATAGTCTTCTGTTGTTGTCTAAGTTTGGTTCCTCCTTTTCTTATGAATAAGGGGTTGTTTGGAAGATGGGATGATTTCATCTCATCCAATCACATCTGATCTCATTTTTTTCCCAAACATCACTCAAACACACACACTTTTCAATTTCAAATCTTCAACTTTTTCATCTAATCATTACAACTTTATCAAATTTTCAAACAAAATACAAAAATCAATTTGGCTTTTTCAAATCCAAAATAAAAAAAAATAATATTAAAAAAAAAATTTAGCAAGATTTTAACTTTATTATATTTTTATTCAACTTTTTCTCTTTCATTTTTCAAAACCTCATAAAACATCATAACGCAAACCATTTCACTATTATTCATAAACCATTTCACTGTCATTCACAAATTTCTCATCTCATCTCATTCCCCAAGCATCCCCTAAGATTCTTGATTACCTATAAAAAAAAAAAAAAATTGGTAGGTGATTGTAGTTGGTTGATTGCCTAAGATATAAATGTATTCATGCTTGTTTAAAGATTGAAAACATATCTGCATATCTATATTTGGCTCTATTATTTTCCTAAAGCTCTAAAACATCTCCATTTTTGTCTTCTATCACTTGGCTCTTCTCTGATACAGGGGTGGATCACAAATTATATGGATTGCACCAAGTGGTGGGAGGGACCGACCATATCCTCAAACACAAGAATGGTACCCAGTAAGTTTTTTCTACTTCCCTATATGTTGTGTTGGTTTGTTTCTCATGTCCTTTTTATTTAAGAAGTATTGAGGTAAAAATTCCTTGCAATAATAAAAAAGGAAGGCAAACTTGCTTCTTACATCAGGGCATTAGCTAGGGAAAAAAGTTCATCCGGTACGACATGTTATTTATCTTACAAAAAATGTTCATTATTTCTTTAAAAAATAAAAAGCTTTTGTATGACATCTTATGTCTACTTTCATGATGTCATTAAGTTCTTTCATACTGATATAAGGGGGTCAGGCACCCTTTGATGCTTCTTCAGTGGACAATATGAGAAGGCTTGCAGAACATTCTGGTACTCCAGGGCATATATACCCACTGGCAATATTGTGTCATGACATAATGCCGCCACCACCCCACGTATGTCCTTGTCTTTAACTTGGCATTTTATATTTTTCCTTATTTTCCACTCTTGTGACCAATATATTCTTCCCAGGTAGAGAAAGAGATTGGGGAGGAAAGAGTCATCTCGTTTCATGGAGTTGGTGTATCAGTGGCACCGGGCATCAACTTCTCTGAAATTTCTGCTGCCTGTGAAAATCCTGAAGAGGTTGGTTCCACATAGAATGGTGGTCTTCAATTGCCTGGTTAATAATATAGTTCCTGTAATATATTTTTCTACTGATTTTTTGATTCCATGATTGTTCTTATCTGATTTCCCCTTTTGCTGAACTATGAGTTATAGAACTGTTAAACAGTGCCAATTAATTTTCAATGTTTACTTGTCGTTTATAACCAAGCCAGTTGTTATATAATGACCATTATAAAGATGAAATAACCAATCTTGTTCAGTTCTGATCCGAGCTGAGCTTTTGCTTGGATAAATGAAATTGGGGAGTAGCCTTCAAAGAAAATGACTACAAAATTGTGCATATCCAGTAGTTATACAATGACCATTATAAAGATGAAATAATCAATCTTGTTCAGCAATGATCCAAGCCGAGCTTCTGCTCAGATAAATGAAATTGGGGAGTAGCCTTCAAAGAAAATGACTGCAAAATAGCGCATATCATCATACTGCTTATTATTAATCAATCATTCTAAATGCGTACGTACTCTAAACAAGATTTTATCAGAAGTCTACCTGAGTTGTTTTTGATGGAGTGATTCATGAAATACCTGGAAACTTGAGTAGCGTTAGAGGTAGTGTTCATGGGTTTTCTGCTTGAACTAATTTTAAATTTTGACTCATAAAGTGCAGGAACTTAGAATTTTTTTTTGCAATTATATGCCTTAAAGATTTAGCTTAACGACTAAAGTAATTTACATAGGGCAATGAGAAGCTGTTTCACTTTACATTTAAAAAATGCTGTCGTTAATATGCATTAAGTGCATTAGCAATATGCATTGCCTTACCAACTTCCGTCTGTTTGATAGCTTGGGAAATGGAGATTCATTTTATCTAACTAAAAAATATACCTAGGCAGTAGAATAATGCAAATTCCTGTGTGCACCAGAAAATAGAACACATCACTACAAGTCTCAGGAACGTTCATCCCTTATTTGTGCACAAGACTGCAAATAACATGATTATAAGTATTAATATAAAAACATTTTCACCGCAGTAGTATACAACCTGTATACTTTGGGCAACACCTTATTTGATTCTTGATTAAATTATCACTTATAAGAAACACTTTGACTGCACTAGTATACAGCCTGTGTATACTTTGGGCAACACCTTATTTGATCTTTGATAAAATTATCACTTATAAAATCATATTGACACTGGTGCATAATTGACCATGCTAATGACTGCACCTTATTTAATCCTGAGAAATGATATTTGCAGTCGTGAAGTGCGCAATCACCTCACAATCTATTTGAAAAAAATGAGTAAATATGGGATCCACATAAAAAAAATTAATTTTTTAATAGTGGATCTTACTCTTTTTCAAATTGATTACGTGGTGTTTGCGTACTCTACAAATGTACGTAGCATTACTCTTTATCCACTCCACTTTAGACAGTCATGCCTAGGTGTGGCTCTTGTATATGTCCAGTGTACTTGGCTTCGCTTATTATCAATAAAACTCTTATTTACTGATAAAAAAATGTTATCCACCCCACTCAGTTGTTGAACTTGTTTCTGACACAATGCATAAGTTATTTGGTTTGTTAATATTTCAAATTATCTTAGTTCTTGTTCTAGGGCATATATTTTTTCTGCCTTGGGTTGCAAAGATTACAAGAAATTCTAGACAAGTCATGTTCCGTCCTTGCCATGTGTAGACGGTTGCTTCACCTGTTTATGTTCTTATTAGTTCCCAAAATCTTCATGCACATTATATATTGCGAGTGATTCTAATTGAGGTGGCTGTTCACTTTAGCAGGCTAAGGAGGCATACACACGAGCACTCTATAATTCTGTGACCGAGCAATATAATGTGCTAAAATCTGCTATACATGGCAAACAAGGACTGCAGGCATCTATTCCGGATGTCTCTTTGTCACAACCATGGAATTCGTGAATCTTTTCTATTAGGTATCTTTTCTGTTTTTGGATAAGCAAAAATATTTTAGTGAAAGATAACTGCATTGCCCCAGAACACAGGTAGGATACAAGAGAAACACTTTTGTTTTAGAGTTTATGAATTGGTTCTTAAGTTTGAAAATTGGTTAAATTAACAATTGCTATTGTCTAGCACAAATACTTGCATGAATACGGGTTAGTTTAGCATAACAATTGTTATCATCAAGCTAAACAGTTGCGTCTATCGTCTTTAATTATATTACTTGTGAGCAATTAGCATCCTCCCTATGAGTTTTTAATTTAGTAAATATACTTCGCATTCTGGTATTGTCGAACCCAACATGATAAGGGGATGCCAAAACTAAACAAATTTATTGGAAGTGATACCACTCTGTATACATAAAGAAGTGAGCCACATGCATGAGTGCTACGGAGATAAAAGTGTGGATGACGTTGTAGTGACAAATACACAAAACTATAAAATGGCAAGCACTATAAGACAAAGTTTAAGCTAGTTACTGCTTATGTCCACAAAAAATGTAAGAGCAATGATACAGAATAGAAACTGGATTGTACACTGAGATCTAAGCACCTAATACACCCTATGGTGTTCTCACACTAACTCACATTGTAGCAAAAGCTTTGTTTTCCACTTCAGTACTGAGAAGAGGTTGAGAGTAATTCTTAATTTTCCATACATTGTTGCATGCTGTGCTATAGTTCAATTAAATCGGTTTGATGTATTGCAGGCTGAGACCTTGGTGTTTCAACATAACGTTTCTGCTCAATTGAATGGCTGCCGGCCCTTCGAAACAACTATACACTGTGAGAGGAAACCTATCACTCCATGTCCGTTGATGACTCGATGGAAATTCTGCCATCTATCACTTGGTCTTTTTCTCTGGCGTATGTTCAATTAGAGCTGAATTCATCAGAATCTGGAACGGTCAGAATTTCAATTTTGCGGCATTAGGCAGTAGGGGGCGTGCAGGTTCAGGTATTTATTGTTGTATAGACATGTTTTACATTGTTTAGGGAAAAAAAACTCGAGACAGTTGCTATAGTTAATTATATGTACTGTTACATTTTTATAATTCTTCTTTGTATTAAGAGATCTTTTCACAATAAAGCCATACACCTGGAATGATTGACCAAATCAATTAGAAGATCTTGTGCATCGAGTCGAACTGAATCTGATTCCTATATATATATATATATAAGTTTAAATATTTGGTAATGAATAGAATTCGAGTTCAGAGTTCTCTCATGGAAGGGGGAAGGAAATGACAGAGGGGAACTCGTGGTTAATCTTCATTAGGCATATTCTGATGTTAAGATCTTGTGCATCTTCAAGATTAGTCAGAATTTTGTTAAAATTCTTGGATACCGGGTGCCAATTAAACTAACTACCGTTGCTTGGATCCCTCCACGGCCCAAGTTTATACCTCTCGTGACTAGGATAAAAATATTAGAGGAAAGACGGTCAGGCCCAATTGAGACGTGAACATATTTTAGTAGATTCCAATCACTTTTAGAAATACCCCTTGAACAGCTTTTCTAGCGATTCCTAATGCATGCTTGGCTCTCTATCTGGCCTGATGAATTTGGCTCTTTTTTATCGTTACCTTCAAATAGCCTCCAAGTTCAAAAATTGATTGATGTTGATAGATAAAAAAGAGGAGAAATTATATTTGTAATTATATAATGTACAAGTGTGCGCATTAAAAAAATAAGTGAATATCATATTTATATAAAGAAAATTAATTATTTAATAATATGCCTTATTTTTAAAAATATATACCATTATCTTGTAAAAATTAAGTATTTTCCATTATCTCATAAAAAATACTCTATAAATTTTGTAAAAATGATAAGATAATTGGAATTCAATGTTCATCGAGGGCTTGCCACAAGCTTTTTCTTCTGTCAAGCATCCTGTGACCACATGTGGCACCCAGAGGGGCGGAAGAAAAGTAGGGACCCCACAATCGTCAGATGTACGAAATCTCAGTTCGGTGAGGCATCGGCATCCGATACATGATGGGGTCCCCAAATCTATAGAAGCATGACCCCATCAAACACCAACCATTATCTAATCATCATCAGTATTTAGAAAGGGCGGTGCTACTCCCACCGCTGGGAGCTTCCGCTAATTATTTTGTGTTTTTTTTATATGTATTTTTAACACTTTTAAATATTTTTAAAAAATAAAAAAAATCATAATATTATTAAAAAATACTTACTTAATCATTAAGTAAAAATAATAATAATAAAAAAATTAAAAGTACCAGCGGAAAAATTCAGCAGGAAGAATGGTAGGACCCCATGTGTTGTGGCCCATGGCCAACCCACTAGCCATGTCGAGACAAGGCTGGACAGCCCCACAGCAGCCCCACGGACATGCCATGGGCCCTGCCTTGACATGCCCAGGATGCCCAGTGAGGCTGGTGACCAAACCAGCATGTTCAGCTTGGCCAGCGCGCGTAGCACACATAGCCCAGCGTGCGCACAGCACGCAAAAGTCTCGTGCGCACGCCCAGCGCCCTGGCACCCTACCTGGGCCATGCCAGTAATGCCAGCGCCCAGGCCATGGTTGGGCCATGACAGCCACATGCCTGCCAGCCGTGCCAACCATGCCCATGGCCCATGCCATGGGCCAGCCTAGGCCACCAAGGGCCAAAACATGTCACGGGCCACATTGGCCATGCAAAGCCTTATCATTTTATTATTTTTAATTATTTATTAATTATTTTATTTAATAATATTCCAATGGACCTATTGGGGGTTTCTACTTTGTAATCTCTATAAATAGGACCCTTAGGCATTAAGTTGAGAACTTTTTTTGGATCATTTGACATTTTCCCATTGTGGACAGTTTAGGCTTGTTCTTGTGAACACTTCGGTACTTTTGCACTTGGGCTACTTGGGTGACATTCGTGAACCCCAAGGAGAGGATCATCACCTTGCAATTTTTTGAATATGTGTTGTTCCATCTATCTATCTTTTGATTATTGTATCATCACCTTGAAATCTGTGGATTGGTGTGATTCTAGTTTTTATTCAACTCTTGTGAAATCTTTGGATCAATTGTTGAATTATTATCATTTGGTTCATTCAAGTTCTTAAGTATTATTACTTTTGTTCTTGGGTGTTCTTCATTGAGTTCTTGGTATTCTTTTCATTGTTGCTCTTCCAATCCATCCAAACCTAATTTTCGACCAACTCAAGTGTTTGTCCATTTCCCATAAATCATTTGCTCCATACACTTTGCCCTAGCCGTGTGACCCACTTTTCTCATTGGTCACATTCAAATTCAGCAATCACTTGCCATATTAGAATTGCCCTAGCCGCCCACTTCACTTCCTGTATTAGTGTTCCTATAATTTAGGAACCCTAATTGCCTTCATCTTTCCATTCCTTTACTTACCCTATTCGGCCATCATAAGCCTTCCCTCCATCAAACCCTAGCCGCCCACCTCAAGGCCTATAAGGAAACTCATTCATTTTAGGAGTCTTGACTTCCTCATATTCAAATTTAAGTTCCAATTCAAATCCCTAAACTCAAGGAACCACTCTTGCCAAATTCAAATTCAAATTCAAATCCCATCTCTCATATCTAATCTCACAAATCTCTCATTCCCTAGAATCACTATAGTCAACCAAAACTTCCTCCAATTGCCAAAACCGAACCTATCCATTCTTGATCCTACATTTTAGGGATCACATCAACCCTCAACATATTCGGCCAACCCTAGCCACCCAAACCCTAGCCTCAGTCTTCCACCTCATTCCCAAACCCTAGCAACTTATCCTACACTCCAACTCTAAGCCAACTCTTCCAATCTCGAAATCCTCCTTAGCCACCGCTTAAAACCCTAGCTACACTACTCCATACAAACCCTAATCATCATCCAAGAGGCCCCAATATCAAGGGCAACCCTCAAGCCTTCCACATTGCATCAAACATGCATAATCATCATTTAGAACACCCATACCATCATCATCATCATCATTCCATCACTCAAATACTAAACCTTCATCAACCTAGGAACCCTTCATTGCCATTATTGTTCAAAGACCAAACAAGAGGGCAAGGTCACTCGGTCATCATCCTCACCAAGGTGAGCTCGTGGTCTTAGTATTTAGGGACAAGACCGGGGTCCCTAACAAAGAATCAGCGGGAAGAGTAGCATTTTTCATTCAGAAACTACTGTCTCGGTGGCAAACATTGGGAATTGTGTTCCATGCGCCACCACCAAGAGGCATAAGGCGATATGGTAGAGTTGTTACAAAATCTGGGCCCCACGTTAGATTGTTTCTTGGAAGCATCCCATCAATTAAGCGCGTGGGGCCTATTCCAATTCGATAAATATTATTTCATCAACACATCAGTCCCATTAGATGTTAGAATGAACGTTCGTGAGGATATTGACCGAAGAATAATGTTATATATAAATCTTAAATATATAAATTTTGTATAAGAACGTCGATTCAATTAAGAAAAAGTGAAAGTTTTAATTTTTTTTGTACGATAAAGTCCAATTTTTAATAAAAGATTTGTACAAGATTTGTAATATGTAAAACTTACATATATCATTTATCTAGAACAAATACTATTGACTAGTGTTTTTTCTTTCTAAATTACATTGATTTGATTTTTATATATTTAATGTTCCTCAAATTTATTGAAATTTTCATTTATGAATATATGTTGGAATTGGGCAGGCTAATAAGGTATTGCTTGATTGATTCTTTTAAAACTTCTTTTTTAGTTTTTGAAGAGTTGAAACTTATCTTTATCTTGTACAAAGTGAGGTAAGAATTCCTGAATTCGTTGCAAACCTTCCCCAGCCCACGCCGACCTTCCTCTCTCCCTCACGGGTCCTCTCTCCCTCATTGCCAGATCTGCACCACCGTACGATCGTACCGTCACCTCGACAGTTGATGACACCACCAGCTCCACCGTAGCCTCCCCATGACCACCCCTTTTAGATCCCGGGAGGATGGGTGACGCGGGAGGGATGAGAGAGAGAATAGGCAACACGGGGGTGGGGGAGAGGATGTTGACGCGGGTTGTGGGGGTGGGGGGGCGACGCGGGCGACGAGAAGGGAGGAAAGCTGGGCAACGCGGGAGGGGGGAGAGGAAGAAAAGAATTTCAAGGTTGTCTGTTGTAAATTGAGTCTGAGAGAGGGAAACCCAATCATTCATCGACACGTAAGGTGTGCGATGGGATGCAGCCAAACAGTGGCTGATCTTAAGATTTTTTCTATACAAATTAACCTATTTTGATTAAGCACGAATATTTATACTATTAATTTATTGTCTATTAAGCACGCAATGTTTAAATCCTACTTTGCAGAATGAGGCTAGAACATAAATGAACAAATGGCTTGAGAGAGATGAGATAATGTGGAGACAGAGGTCCAAGGCTTTATGGCTCAAGGAAGGTGACAAAAATACTAAATTCTTCCATAATAAGGCTTCACAAAGGAGGAAAAGGAACTTTATTTCAGGTATTAAGGATGCAAACAATATATGGCACACAGGAGAGGGTAGAGATGCTGAGATTGTAAACTATTTCCAGACTTTTTTTACTGCTTTGAGTCAGCAAGGTAATATGGACTTTCTATAGGGATTACATGGAAGGCTTTCAGGTGATATGAATGCTGAATTGCTTAAAGAATTTAGAGTTGAAGAAGTTACAAAAGCCCTGCAACAGATGGATCCTTCCACAGCTCCTGGTCCAGATGGAATGCCCCCCCTCTTTTATCAGAAATATTGGGAGGTGGTAGGAAGAGATGTCACTACAGCAGTGCTTCATGCCCTTAATAGAGGGGAGATGGTGAGTGACATTAACCATACTTTTATATCTCTAGTTCCAAAGAAGTCAAAACCTGAAACTATGGCTGATTATAGACCTATCAGTTTGTGTAATGTAGTTTATAAATTGATTTCAAAAGTTTTGACAAATCGATTTAAAAACTGTGTTACCAAGCATAATTTCTATGACTCAATAAGCTTTTGTGCCTGGAAAGTTGATAACTGACAACATTTTAGTGGCCCATGAGTGGTTCATTTTCTCAAGTAGAAAGACAAGGCAAGAAGGGTTATATGTCATTGAAGATTGACATGAGCAAAGCCTACGACATAATGGAGTGATCTTTTTGGAGAGATTAATGGAAAATATGGGTTTGATGGTAGGTGGAGGAGTTTGATCATGATGTGTGTTTAGACATTGTCATTCTCAGTGTTGGTGAATGGAGTTCATAAAGGAACTATCTTTCCATCTAGGGGATTGAGACAAGGGGATCCTCTATCCCCTTATCTCTTCCTCTTATGCACGGAAGGCCTAATTTCTTTATTGAAGCAAGTTGAAACTGATACAATGGTGGAAGAAATTCTTTTTGCAGATGATAGTTTGCTTTTTTGTAGGGAAATTTGCAAGCAAACTTGAATATTCAACATATCCTTGAGGTTTATGAGTAAGCTTCTGGCCAAAAAGTGAACAAAGAAAAGACAACCATGGTCTTTAGCAAGAATGTGGAGGCATATCAGCAAGAAGAGATTTTGTCCTTTTGGGGGGTGCAGTAAGTCCAACAATATGAAAAATACCTTGGCCTGCAAGCTATGGTGGGTAGGAATAAGAAAAAGGCCTTTGCTGAGATCAAGCATAAAGTTTGGCATTAATTACAAGGGTGGAAAGAAAAGCTGTTATCACAAGGGGGTAAGGAAGTTCTTATCCAAGCTGTCGCCTTGTCAATCTCCACTTTCTCTATGAGTTGCTTTAAATTGCCTGGGAGTTTGTGTGTGGAATTAGAGAACATGATGGCCAAGTTCTGGTAGGGTTAGAAAAAGGAAGAAAACAAGATTAGATGAGAAAGTTGGAGCAAAATGTGTGAAGCCAAGGCCAAGAGAGGGCTCGGGTTCAAAGATCTTCAAACTTTTAATGTGGCTCTTCTTGCCAAACAAGGTTGGCGTATTATGCATGAGAAGAATTCTTTATTGCATTAGATTTATAAAGTTAGATACTTTCATTTATGTGAGTTTAAAAATTCTAAGCTTAGAAATAACCCATCTTTTGCTTGGAGAGGTATTTGGGATGCTAAAGCTTATTTGATGAAAGGTTGCAAATGGAGTTTAGGGAATGGGAAATCCATTAACATTTGGTCTAATTTATAGTTGCCTCAACAAGTTTCAATTCCTAAACCTCAATCTATTTGTAGTAGTCTAGATGTGGAAACTGTTGACAACTTGATTTTACTAATTGGTGGAAGGTGGGGTTACTAATTGGTAGAATGTGGACTTTGTGAGATGCTTGCTACCTCTCAAGGAAGCTGCTGAAGTATTGAAAATAAATCTAGGCCCTAGAACACGAGAGGATAAGCTTATTTGGAATTATGAGAGGAATGGGGTCTTTAGTGTTAAAAGTGCCTATAAACTTTTTAACTCAATAAGGAATAACAAGAGTGATGGGGAATGTTCTAATGCTCAATCCCAACAATCTCTTTGGAAGAAAATTTGGAAATTGCAGGTTCCTAATAGAGTAAAGGTGTTTGCTTGGAAGGCTGTTAAGAATGGACTTCCTACTCTACATAATCTGAAGAAAAGAAAGGTGGTTGCAGAAGATGTATGCAAATTCTGTCAGGATCACTCGGAGGACACTAGCCATGCATTGGTATATTGCTCTCTGATAAGACCCTATTGGAAGCAACTTTTCAGTTATCTATGTTGGGATGGTGAGCAGGTAGACTTAATGTTGTTATCTTAGCAGATTTTGAGTTTTGGTTTTTCAGGAGGGTTAGAAAAATTCTTTCTAGTGGCTTGGTCTTTTTGGCATAGAATGAACAAATTCTTATATGAGGGAGTTACTCAAAGTCGTGTAGTGTCCTTAGAGTATGCTCTATCTCTTTATAATAAGGAAAATGATGAAGCCCAGAGGATCTCTTCTCAATCTTTGTCTATGAATTTCAAATGGCATCCTCCACCTACTGTTGTGTTAAAGTCGAACACTGGTGGAGCCACATTTGCAGATCAATCTAGCTTAGGAATTGGAGTGATTCTAAGAGATTCCCATGGTAGAGTCTTAATGTTAGCAAGTAGTAAAGAGAATGAGGTCCAGGATTCTATGGAAATTGAATTGCTTGTGATCTTAAGGGGTATGCAGCTATGCTTTCCAATGGGGGTTCCTGAATTGATAGTGGAAACATATTCCTTATTGAGTGTGCAAACAATATGAAGCCAAGATAAACCTATGTCTATGCGGGATAACCTGGTTAGTGCTATTAAGGAATTGATGAAACATATGCCTAAGGTCTCAATTCAACATGTGAGTCGACTGGCTAATGAAGTTGCAAATGGTTTGGCTAAATATGCATGGTTCCTTAGTACTCTTACAGTTTGGTGGGATTATGTCCTTGAATATGTTTCCCAAATTGTGGAGTTTGAAATTGTGTAATCTGTTTTTCTATTTTCTGTTGCATAGTTCTTGTTTTACCTATGTGATATGATTTCCAGTTAAGCTGATGAATAAAGTGATGTTTTGCTATTAAAAAAAATGATTGACAATTTAGGTAGTCATATTAAGTTCACGTCGTATTAAATTAGATTTAAATATAACTGAATCGTTTAATTTAATGGATTAGTCCCTCAACACTAATTTACTAATTTCAAGTTGAGATGGTATTGAGTTCAAGCTATGTTAACTCAAGTTTCATTTATATATGTAAATAAAAGAAGAAAATAAGTTTTTTTTTTGTTTCTCTCTCCAGCGAATACACTCTCTACTTAAGATCCAAAAGTCTCATCTTCTCCGTCAACCCACCCTCCTTCCGTCTGTATAGTCCTGACACTGTCTTACCATTTTTTTTTCAAGTTTTTTCTTCATTTTCCAACCATAACATGAAGAAGCACCGATATAATGCTTTCAGGCTACCCACGACTGCCATGCACCGCACTGCAAGACTCCCTAAATGTTGATCCTTTAGACGATAGAAGCAGATTGTCGATAAGAGTGTGTATGCGTCTCACACGCGACCCATATCGAGCATGAGATGTACGTGCCACCTCACCAGGGAGAGCATGCCGTCGTCACGCTCAACATTTTGGGGTCAGCGGCCTCGGATCTCTTAGATTCGACCGACCTCCACTCTCCTAGTGTGGCGCATGGTCTTCACGCACCTCCACAGTTCCAGACAGTAGTCTGTCGGCGATTCGACGCTTCTTCCACTTGCCATCTTCCTATGTTATCGCTTCTCCTAACCAAGAATAGTGGGAAAGAGGTAGTGAAAGTTTCCTTTAGACAATCCAGAATAGCGACATGCAGCACAAACCAATTCACTAGGCTTTTGGTCATAGTATTACGGTTCGTTTATTAGACTATATTAAAACCGCTTCAGGGCGGCTTCCCCTCGTGGGAAATGGGTGAGGGTCAAGTCATTGGCCCCATATTCTTTTTTTTTTCTTTATTTCTTTTTCTTTTTCTTGTGTTGTACTAGCTAGTTTGGAATGAATGTCGGAACCTCCCACCCCGTTGTCTCCTGTATCCTATAACTATTTTATATATTTATAATATGTTTGCTTAGGAGAAAAAAAAATTAGTTAGATATGAGTCAACCTTAATCTGATTAATTTAATTTAAGTATATATTTAACATGTTAATTTTGAACCAAGTTTATATAAATCTAAAAATCATGTCAAAAAATTTTCACCCTTACCGTTCATAGGGGTGGGTGGCAGGGCATGCCCCCTGCCACTCTGCATCGACTGCCTGGGCACCCCGCTTTCCTCATGCAGCCCGCAGGCAAAACACCTAATAGGGGTAGGGGCGGTCTAGGCCCAGGCCCACCCCCCTCCCCACCCCGCACCACACTGCACCCCCGAGCTTGGGCTTAAGCCCAGCCCAAATATATATATAATTATATAAATAAATATACAAGTATTTTTTAAAAAAAAAAAGAAGTAAGTTCGTTATCAAAATGATGTGTCGTTTTGATAATAAATTTTTTTAAAGGAAGCGATGTCGTTTTAGAGGGTTAAGTTAAACCTAACTCCCTTGGCATCTTGGGGGATGGACGGACCATAGATCACACCCCCAGGATGTGGTAGATTTTGGGAGATAGGGGATGGGGTGAGGGAAGGGGGCAATTTTGTCTCGGGAATGTGAGTAGCACCCTAATCGTTCGATAAAAAGTAAAATATTGGATGCCTTCACCCTTCTTCCTCGAACGGATGGTG